>VXBJ01002737.1:278005-357096 GCA_013400055.1 Nycticryphes semicollaris | reverse complement strand
AAGGAAGGAAGGAAGGAAGGAAGGAAGGAAGGAAGGAAGGAAGGAAGGAAAGTCTTTTCCCTACTGATTTGGTTATCCAGGAGTGGTGCCAATACAGAGGTGGACATCTGAGAGGAGCAGGTCTGTGCTTGCTGATGGAGTAGCTGATGCCTCAGCCCAGGAAAGCAAGGCAGGTAATTAAAGGAACAAAAGGAACAGCAACTTCCTCTCCCGATGCCCCAAGAGTGACTGCCCCAGCATAAGGGATCAATATTTCCCCAGGACAAGTTAGAATTTTTCTGGAGTCAGCAAAGCCAATTCTTCCTCATCAATCTTGCCCTTTGATATGAGGAGACTTTTTGAGGAACCCAAAGGGTGTCACTTGGTGATCCATCTATACCCTTAGAGGTGAATTTTCATGGCCTGGAGCTCTGGTAGCTCTGTTTTAGTGTGGCTTTGAAAAAATCCTCCTGCCCCACTCAGTGCACTAATCCTATCCAGAGATCTGTCTAGAGGGGTGCCCTTCATGATCCAAAGCCCACTTGCAATAGCAATGATTAAAATTACTTTATCTTGCCTTAAATAATCTCACATGGCTTCTGACAATTCCTCTCTGTTTTCATTGTTCAAATCCATAATATCGGGCTGGAGCAACTCCTCAACAAAGCTGCTCTTTCCTGACCCCTTGACTTCTTGGGCAAGGAATATAATGACCTCCATTGATTCAGCTGCTGGTAGCAAGAGTGAAGGGGAAGAGGTTTCCCATTTCTTCCCCAGTGAGGCTTCTAGGTTGGTGGAATTGTTAAAGGATTTTGTTTTCTGTCCAAGAGAGTCTTATGCTGGTGCCAGGGTTGCGTGCGGGAATAAAAACAAGGAACAGAGACAAGTAATTTAGATGAGGGAAAGATTTGCTCCATGCAGGATGTCCGTCTATTTTGAGACAGATATAGCTAGAATGAATCTTGATTTGTGGAACGGCTATAACAAATACAGAGTATAGGGGGGAAATGCAGCACAGGCAGAATTAAAAACCTCCATTGCTTTTGCAGTTCAGTCTGGCAACTCAGGGTTTATGCTGGGGATTAAAGAGAGGTGGAAACTGCCTCTGGGACCTTTAATGACAGAGCTAGAAGAGCAGGCACCCACTCTTCAGGCCATGCTATAGGAGTTTGGGATATTGCCCTATGTGGAGCCCTTGAAGAAAAGGTCTCTGCATTAAGTGAGGAACCTCTGTAGAAGAAAGTGAAGCTGTTCCATCTGTGCTGTTACCCTCTAGGTTACACCACCACCAGCAAACTTAGACAGCGTCTATCAGTATTTGTACCTTAACAGCACCCCTTGGAAGCATAACCCACATCCAGGTAACAAAACGTCTTTGGTAGAAACAGAGAAGGGAAGAAAGATTAATAAAACATGACTACTGGAGGAGCTGGTTGCCGTCTTACTTTACGTGCTTTCACAGTTAAAAATAAAAACACATTAAAGCTGGTGATGTATTTTTATAGTGTTTTCAAGGAACCCTCGTACAGACTGAATGAAATAAAGGAGTCTTGCTATAAATACAAAGCAGGACTATAGTTTTTCTTTCTTTTTTTTTTTCCTTTTTTACTGTTTAATCTGTATAGCACTACTTTTTAGGTACACTTAGGAATACCTCAGAGGATCAAAAAGCTTCTACAGTCTCCTCAAATATTTAGCAAAGTGTAACTGGAAAGGATTTCCTCTTGCTTTACTATTTTATTTGTGTTTTTTTTCATTAATTTGTTTCCTGTTGAGTAGTGTTCACACATTCAGTCGTGTCATTTTGCGGGGATATTTCTCACAGGTTTCCTTACCACCCCATGGTGTAACCAATACGCACCGCTAACCTGGTCTCCCTCAAGTAACAGCAGAACCATGGGCCAGATGGTGATCCCCATCACACTGGGGTAAATCCACACTGTCTTTCCTGTAAATTTACATTGGTTAAAAGGGAGATCATCTCATGTCTCCCCTCAAATTAGAGGTAGAAAAGGCCTGTGAAAGGACCTGAAGACACCTTCTCAGCAGGGCATTAATGCTCACTAATGTTTAGTTTTGAAAACCTGAGGCCAACTGCACCTCTGATAAATAGGGTCTTATTGTACATGGTGATCTGCAGACTAAGGCTAGTTCACTTAACTGTTTCAGTGCTTTGTCCTCTATCTCGCCTTCTAAAAACATTTCACGTGAAGATTTAACATCCCTGAGCTACCCTTCCCTTTGCTTTGTAAGTTTTCACCTTGCAGGGGAACTAGAGAGCACCCACAGTCTGTGGGAAAAGCATACTTTCATTGGAGTGAAATTTAGCCCACTCTGTTTTTGAAATGCAGGTACTTCAAAAGCTTCTATCAGAGGAGATTCTCAGTGTGTAGTGTAAAAATACCATTAGAGAGGCGCACACTGGAGGAAAAGGGGAAAAATGGCATAGGCCATGGCATAGGCCAGGTATCTGTGCTTCCTTTGTGTGTACTCTACCAAATGCAGAAGGGAAAGAGCCTTTGGGGTCACAGGAGGAAAACTGGACAAAGTGAGACCTGATGAGTATTTATTATTAGAGGTTGTGGGTTGTTTTTTTTGGTTTTGTTTTGGGGTCGGTTTTTTTTGTTTTGTTTTATTTCAGCTTCTGAGACACTTTGGGACACGTGCTTTTTTTTGTTCCTGGTTTGGGAAGTCTGAATATTTCTGCAGCATGGAGAAGGTGTCTGTGCACAGCCCAGCAGTAATGCAATCAATACAAGTTGAAACCAGTGTGAAACGTTATGTGTTTGTGAATCAATTAGATTCATCCACCAGAGGTCATTAGATGATCAAATGACACTTTCCCACTGTCTTTATAAGTAAAAGTATCAGCATTCTGTGCTATAAAAAAAAAAAAAAAAACCAACTCATTTTCATTAATAATAAAAACCTTAGAGGGGAAATAAAAGTGTTATGAAGTAAATTATCACACAGTGGAGTTCATGATTTTACAAAGCTTTGATAAGTAAACAAAAATAGGTTCTGAATAATATTATTAAAAGAAATTACAATGCTCATGAATTCTTATTCCAAAATGATGGGAGATGCTTAAAAGGTGAGTTTGACCCTCCATTATTCAAATGATATGTTTCTAGTTGTACTGTTTGAATGGCATAAAGTGCCTAGAATGGTCCATGACTGTGGAAAATATAAAGTAATATGAGAAGGTATCTAATTGTGCTTGTAATAAGCTGCAATGAATCTCCCAGGCTTTGTTCTTACATACATTTCCACCAATGGAAATCAGAAGTCCCTCTGTCAAATGAAACAAGTGGATCTGAAACACAGAGAAAAGTTTTCTCATTTTTTTTTCCCTGCCCAGTTTCTCCCCAACCTCACTTTGATTTGCTTCTTCTTTCCCTTAGTTTCTCCACCTCTGACAGCACTTTGTCCTTTCTTTATAAATACCCTCTTTTTTCATTTCACATATCATCTTATTGTAATTCCCTTCTGTTTTCTCTTATGCTCTTCAATGCTCATCTTGCATTTCTAGTTTCAGCTTTGCAATTTCGTCAATTTTGGTCCTGATCTTGTAGTCGGTACTGGAAAAAATTATCTTCATTTGGGATTAGTGACACAGCTGATGATTTCAGGCCACTATCTGTGCAAGAGGTTAGAATTGCTTCCCAAAAGAACCGTTGTCCTCTCCAGTGTATTAAAATGCAAAGCAGCTAATAGGAGATATTTGTGACTGAGGAAATTCGTAATTGGTCTCTGCTAGCTTTCCAGCCAAGTCATTTATTTGCTACCAGGATCCCTCTCAAAGTCTTGACACATCAAAATGAATGCAGTTGTTAGCGCTCTATATTCTTCTCATGATGTGAAACCCAGCTCCACCACATGTGCACTGTGTACATCTGACTCAGATTCCTTTTACCCAGATTTTGTCCAAGCTGTTGTCTTTTGCTTCCCACCAAGTACTCTGTGCACCATTCACAAGGACATTGCCACTGGGGAAGCAATATTTTAATCAAAGGGCGAAGTCAAAGCTGCTTTGGCAGCTGAGAGCTGGGTTTGTGTCCAGTTCTCAGGCAGTGGGACAAGGCACAGTAAAAATGAGATGGGGAATCAGGAATAATTTTAATGTCTGCTCAGTTGCTGAGACTCCTCTGCTCTAGAAAAATAAATTATAACAGTTCTTGGGTCATGCCATTGCAGGGCCAATATCTACCTTGCCTAAGAGGTCATAGTTCTGGGGTCTTACTGGTTTTGTTTTCATTTTTAGCTAGAAAGTTAAATTTTAGCCTCTTTAGCCTGGATCATTTTCCAACTTTAATCTCCATGTGTCATCTAATATCATACACGGTTTGAAACTATCTGGGTACTGTGTCCCAGCTGTTGTTAAACAAAGAAGTGCCTGATTCTTGAGATGGTCCTTGAGATTCCTTCCAATTTGGTATTCTATGATTCTATGATGCTGCAGTGCAGGAAACAGAAAGTGTCAGAAGAAGTGAGAGGCCAGGGAGTGCTGAAGGTTCGTACCAGAGAAGGATCCTGTGATGCTAAAGTGTTGAGTGAAGAAGAGCTCTGGGACTGAAGTGTTTGCAGCTCCTGGTGGCAAATGGTCTGTGGGGGTGGGGTAGAGAAGCTGTAGGGTCTGAAGCAGGAGGGGGGAAGTGGAGATGAAAGATTATTTTAGAGCTGCCACTGACAATGCTCACTTGGTGGTTACATACTATAGCCCATAAGGTTGTAAGAATTCAAGAGCAAGCTACTTTAAAACTTGTCTTTCCATGAGGACAAATGAACTCTGCAACATCCATGGCTAAATGTGGATCTTAAAAGAAAGATTTCAGAATTTCTGTTTTAAGTTTGTGGGCTCCTAAAATTTCTGTGGAGGATGTGCAGTCCCTGTGCAGTGAAAACAAGCCTACCTGCAGAAGGTGAAATCTTCAATATTACCTTCTCAAATCTTCCAGAATTAGTCCTTCATTCCCAAAGCCTTATAGATCACCTGCAAGATGCCACTAACAGAAGAGAAGCAAGTCCGCTCATAATATCACATTTGACCTATAGAACACTGGGAAAAAATAAAACATGGAGGGAAAAAAAGAAAACTGAATGCTGGAAAATAACTGGTAGCAGGTGAGGGAAAAGCCGCTCTGGATTTTGTAATTTAAACATTTATTCATTTGAGTGTATAAAAGTATGGGGAGAAAGTAGGTATCTTATTACTGGTTACCCATGCCTGAGGCTGATGGAAGATATGACCCTACCTGTTGATGAGAAGCTTAGTGTCATGAACAGTCCCATTAGCTGCAATAGATTGAATCCAATTAGCATCGCCTACACTTGGTAACCGCAGTTGATCTGAGTTTGGTCTGAGAAATGAAACAAGTCTGTACGTATATGTATACATATGTATGAAGTTTTAAATTAGGCAGCAATTTTAAGTATTTTTCATTACCTACCCAAAGTGTTCATGTACAATTTTTTTTTTTAAATTTTCCAGGAATGAAGAGACAGCTTTCTTTCCCTACAAATTCGGCTGCAAACTGACAAATCCAGAAATGATCAATTCATATTTCTTCCCCTAGTAACCTCTTACCAGTGCGTGCCTGCAGCAATGAGCCTTCCTCAGTGCATGTCCAGTCAGTCTGGACTGTTTGCTCTATTTTTGACCCACATTCCCTAATCTATGTGTCTTTATCTAGCTACTAGCTATACAGCTAGCAGAGCTGGAGATGTGCTCTCTATAAGATTTATCAGTGTCTTGGGAAAAAAAAAGTTTATAAAATATGATGGGCTTTAAAGTCCAAAGGGCACTTGTAACTAAAATCAGCCAGCTCTTATAGTAAGAGGTTCATTTCAGCCTCCTGCTGAGACTCAAACCACACAGCGAATATAATAGAGCATTCCTGGTTCTGCCTTCTAATTGTGAAATTATAGTGGACTGACTTTAATTTCCCCAGTCTGCATGTTTTGTGGTGGACTCACACCTTCCTTCCGCTTACTTTCCTACCCTCATGCTCAACTCCAGCTCTCCCCACTTCTCCACAGGTGCCCAAAGGTCAGCTCTGCTACTGCTTTGCACGAGTCTTTATAGGCATAGTGACTACTCTGAATATGATGCCCCCGGGTTGGCTCACATGCGGCTTAACAGGTAGTTCAAGCCACAAAGCACACATAAGGTTTTTGGAATCAGATCCTACCAAAATAATGAACCCTGAGTTGTAGAAATACAACTCTAAACTCAGTAAGAAACACATATATTGCTCAACCACATCAGGTTCATCTTCTCCAATGGCCATACTAACTGTAGCCATAGCCAGAGTAAGATGTTTCGGAAGGAGATCCCAAAGTGGACAATTGTAAGGTGATTAAATTCCAATAAGCGTGGGGTGTTTGTTTATCTGTGTGTTTCTGCCTCTTGGTTACATGTTACTTTTTGGTTGGTTTCTATATTTAAAAAAAAAAGAGGGTTAAAACACAATCTCACCTCACTCTAATGAGCTCTCCTGGGAACTCCATAAAATGTGTGTTATATCAGTGTATTCTTTTTAATGGGGTACGGCAATTTGCTGTATCAGAAGAATGAAACAGTCTTGTACAGCTGGAAGGGACCTCAGCAGGTCACCTCTTCCATGCCCCAGCCCTAGGGCAGGATCAGCTCTACCTATGTTGTTTCTCTGAGATGATCCTCTAACCTGTTTGTAAGGGGCTTTAATGAAGAAGATGCCACAGAAGGTCTACTCTGGACACCATCACACAGCATTTTACAGAGATTATCTCATACTGAACAACATATTTAAGATGGCAGGCACTTGGGAGGGGGGAAAGAAAAAGGAAAGCAGGATTGTAATATCCAGGTAAATATTAAGAACTCAGCCAATTAATCTAATTACTGGTGAATAAAACTGATTGCAGCTGTTTGGATTGTTATAAATACAAATTTAAGCAGTGCTAGAAATACTAACACGAGCCAGTGGGCATGTGAGTGAAATCAGACTGCAACATGCATCTCAATAGTTTTTGAGTTTCCATTTAACACAATAACCTCATCTTATCCCTACATATGTTAAGGTTTTGCTAGGTGTTTTGCTGCAGTAATAGAATGTGACATCAAATGCCATGGATTAATTACATATAGAATATTTTCTTTTGGTAAACAGTTTTGCCTTTAAAACCCATTGGAAAGTCTCAGTTCAACTTTTTTTCTTCAACAGTAAAATATAAATATAAGCATCTGATTTACCTGTCTTACTTATACAACAAAATTTATCCTTTTTTTCATTTGTAGTCATCTTTGTATGCTCAGTTTATACCCTTTCTGTTCTATTTTCCCTGAGACAGGGATCAAAACTGAACATGTAGTAGAAGATGGAGGTGTGCTATGGACTCTTGTATTCATGTCAAATCTGCTGGTAACAGTCACGTTTTAGCAACTTCATTAGCAAAGGTTTTCATTGATTGGGTTATTTATTTTGCCCTGGATAAGTTTAAATAGTTGTGATCGTCTTTAGGCCCATTGGCCATAGAAACTGTATGGATACAAGCAATTCCCTATCTGCTTGTTTGCCCTCCCTGTTAAGAGTTTTCCCACCTCTCCATTTACTTGTGTCTTGTCTTTAAATATTAAAGACAGTAATTCGTCTCTTGCCTTTAAACCAGGGTTCATTTATTCTTTTTGCCTGAATGAGATACATTTTGTGACTTTCAGAACGCTTTATTTTGTGGTGTGTTTAATAAACAACACAAAGAGACACCAGAACATCCCTCCTTTCTGGGAGAGTTTCTGTTTCTCTCTCCCATTCAGTTTTACTCCTGGTTGGTTTCAGCTTAGGGAAATCAAGTCTTTTTCCAAGCAGCCAGTATCTGTATTAGGAGCTAGAAGTACACCCTGCTTGCAAATCACATGCAGAACTGGGTCATGAGGCCATGTGCACCTAGGCAACCATCAGTGTGAGTTCAGCAATCAATTCAGCATCATCCACCCACACTAGGCTTGTTAAAGCTTCATGGTAACACTGAGGGATGGAAATAGCAAACTGCTTATTTATTTTTAGCAATTCTGCTGAAGCATAAAGGCACCAAGGCTGCTTTTGCACCAGGAAATAAAACAGGATAGAGCAGAGGTTCAAGCAGTGAGTTGTGGTTCTCCAGACTGTTTAGCTGCTAGAACAGCTCTTGGTATCTTTTTGGTCTGTGCTGTTCAGTATTATGTCGGTGAATGCCCAGACACACTTCAGGATTTGTCACAGACTATCTGGACTTGGCCAGGCTCCCTTGGGATGAGGAGAGAGTGGCACATTTTTGCTGTACTGGGCCTACATTAAATTTCTATACACACCTATAGTCTTTATATATATAAATATATATATATATATATACCCAAATCTGCTGGAGTTGTGGCTGCTTGACATAGAATGACAGAATGGTTTGTGTTGGAAAGGACGTTTAAAGTTCATCCAGTTCCAAGCCCCCTGCCATGGGCAGGGACACTTCCCACTAGACCAGGTTGCTCAAAGCCCCATCCAGCCTGGCCTTGAACACTCCCAGTGATGGGCCATCCACAACTTCCCTGGGCAAACTGGGACCAGCGTCTCACCACCTTCACAGGGAAGAATTTCTTCCTGATCCCCAATCTAAATCTCCCCTCTTTAATTTTAAAACCATTAACCCTCATTCTATCACTACACTCCCTGAAAAACAGTCCCCCCCTCAGCTTTCCTCTAGGCCCCCGTTAAGCACTGGAAGGGTGCTATAAGGTTTCCCCAGAGCCTTCTCTTCCCAAGGATGAAGAACCCCAACTCTTTCAGCCTGTCTTCATAGGAGATCTGCTCCAGCCCTCTGATCATCTTTGTGACCCTCCTCTGGACTCTCTCCAACAGGTCCATGTCCTTCTCATGTTCAGGGCCCCAGAGGTGGATGCAGCACTGCAGGTTGGGGTCTCATGAGGTGGAATAAAGAGGGAGAATCACCTCCCTTGATGTGACGGACATGATTCTTTTGATGCAGCCCAGGATGAGGTTGGCTTTCTCCTCCTCCTGCTCCAAACAGCAACAGTTTTTGTTTGGGAAGAGGTTGACTCCACCTCATCTTGAGTAAATGTCAAGCCAATGCTTTCCAGCAGTATCCTGAACTCCCTGCTTATCAGCCACGTGATGGGGGGGTGATTCTTCACCCATTCTCTTGAAGCAGGCTTCCGTGCAGAGAAGTACAAACTGTTCTCCGAGAAAGCAAGATCAAGAAGCAACGTGACTCATGAGTTCAGCAGTTTGTGCTCACATGAGGGGGGTGTGGGCCCTGGTCCCTGCTCTAAGAACTCTTTACTTTGCGTTAAACAGTTATTTCATGTATCAGGGAAACAATGCTGGAAACAATGGCTGGAGTGAAGACCTTTGTGCTGTAAATGTTCTAACCCCAGGTTTAAATCTTTGCACTCCTGAGTTAGCAAGATAAAAGTGAGCACAGACCCTTTCCTTGCTGTCTGGATTATGAAGCACTTACTGTAGCACAATTTCAAAACAAAATACGCTTGAGGTATTAGCTACTGATTTCATTGGCAACTGCAAGTGGTTCGTTAGCAGCATATTTCCCTTTGAAACATCAGGTGTGATTCACCTTTACAGACTTTTCTGATACAGGTCATTGTGGGATTGCAGGGGCCAGAGACTATATAGCCAAGATCTATTATGCCCTCCTGTGGGGTCTTTTTGGGGAGAGGAGTGATTGGGGGTGAGAGGGAAAGGGGTAAGAGCAGTTTAACTGCATGAATGCAATCCAGCCATGTCAGGTAAAATCAGATCCCCAATTACATATCTCTCTCATCAGAAAATCCTTTCTGTGAAAATATGAGGCTAAAATGTCTTATTTTAACCTCTTATTCTGGTAAGGTAAGGCGTAATTATATTCCACAGGGATGTGGGGTGATTCTACCTCTCTCATATTTCAGACCAAATTTTCCCGGAATATCTGCAAGAGGGGACTGGAGATTCCAGGGCCATCTGAAAAAGGAAGGGGCAAAACCTGAACAACTTGTGTTAAAGAGATGCCATTTTTTTCTTTCGGGCTTTCCAAAGAGACAATATTGCGAAGGCAAAGTATGATGTATTCAGTCCCACCGTTGCTCCTTCATCTTTAGGACATTCCTGTTGCAGGAAGCCTGTTCTGAAAAGCAGCCTGACTGCTGATCAGTGCTGGATTACGCTGAGCTCCAGGTGGATCTTTTTGCAGATTAAAAAAAAAAACATATAAATATATTATGAAATTCACTTGTTGCAAGACTGTACTTGACATCAGACAGACTCATAATGCTGACACCCCAAACCAGTTCGTTTCTCTGCTAATTCAGAAACCTGAAGCTGCTTAAGGATATTTACACCTATGTCAACAGAAACAATATCACATCACCACATAATAATTTAGAATAAATAATGGTAACCATATGTGATAGGGAAAAGGATGCTTTCCCAGATAGCCCAAATCTTACATATATACCTTTACCAGTGTGTCTCTATGTGCATATAGATTCTACCCCTCTACTCTCCACCCATGACACCCCACCTGGAGTGTTGTGTCCAGCTCTGGAGTCCTCAACATAGAAAGGACATTGACCTGTTGGAATGGGTCCAGCAGAGGGCCACGAAGATAATCAGAGGGATGGAGCAGCTCTCCTGTGAAGACAGGCTGAGAGAGCTGAGGGTTGTACAGCCTAGAAAAGAAAAGGCTCTGGGAAGACCTTATAGCAGCCTTCCAGTACCTGAAGGAAGCTACAAGAGAGCTGGAGAGGGACTCTTTGTCAAGAAGTGCAGTGACAGGACAAGGGCTTTAAATTGAAAGAGGGGAGATTTAGATTAGATACTAGAAAGAAATACTTTCTTGTGAGGGTGTTGAGGCCCTGGAACAGGTTGCCCAGAGAAGCTGTGGCTGTCCCATCACTGGTATTATTGAGGGCCAGGCTGGATGGGGCTTTGAGCAACCTGGTCTAGTGGGAGGTGTCCCTGCCCAGGGCAGGGGTTTTGGAACTGGATGATCTTTAAGGTCCCTTCCAACTCTAAACTTTCTATGATTCCATGATTGTATATACTTCTATATAGCTATACCTACCTAGCTATAAATATATACACACAACAGCAGACAAACATATGCAATTTAAATATTAATGACAGATTCTACTCTGTAAAACATCTGTGTAAACACTGAGTTACTTACTGACCTCATTGGAAATGCAGAGAACAAACTCTGGCCAAATATATTCAACAGACACGAAAAGAAACTGAAATGACAGGTCTAAATTCAGTACCATTAAAATACAGAACCAGGGGGGTTAAAACAAGTCAGATGGTCTGCACCAGATCTGTATTATGTATTATGCATGTGTTCTATACAATTCTGTATGTATCCAAAGAAATAAGTTAAAGTTGTGACCTGTCTGCTTTTGATTTACTAAGGTCAAAGAGAACGGATACCTCTTCTTCACGGAGAGTTATATATGCAAATCACTGCACAGATAAGCCAAGTGTGGGCAGTACCTCCTCGTTGCTTGGGAAAAAGACGCCTGCTTGGCTCCCTGTTGCTGCATCTCTGATACAAAGACGGATTTGGTAGAATTTAGGGTGGTTGTTTTTTTTTTTCTAGTGGTGCTTTGCTAAAGGTTTATTTGTTGAAAGCCTGGCTGGCCGGTGAATGTTTTCTCCTCCTGAGCAGGGGCATTGCTAAAAGGGACAGAAAACCAGCTCCATTCAAGTGTTGGTGGAATGCTCAGAACAGCTCTGCAGTAGTGAATGAGGGTCCTAGGAAGTGTTTCTAGCCTAACACACACACAAGAAAAAAAAATAAGAAAGAAAAAAAAAAAAGAAAGGGGGGGTTGGTATCTGGGCCAGAGGGTGAGAGCTGTTACATGTGTCCCTGCCTCCCGCTGCTTGGGGCCACCGGAGTTCATGGAATAACAATAAAGAATTAGAGAGCAAGAGGCACGTGTGCTGCAGCTGATTCCGACTGCTCAAAACCCAGCCATTCGTCGTGCCCCGCGCAAATGAGTTATCGGGACCAAGCAGATGGGACGCCGTGTGTGCCTGTGCGTGTGAGACGGGGAGAGCTTGGTGTCACTTAACTTCTGCTTCATTGTCAGGTTGTTTCTTTTTTCATGGAGCCTTCCCACTCATGATTTTATTAATACGTAATCCTTTCGTCGGGGAAGGAGATGTGAAAGCTGTGTGCTGCCCGTCAAAGGAGAAAACAAACAAACAAAAAAGCCCAAGCCCCAAACATTTGCCAGACCATGGTAATTACATTTACTGTGACACTTTTGGCATTTCCTCTTCTTATGGGGGGAAAGCTGCATGTAAAGTGACAGTGGCAAACAAAGAAGGGTTTCAAGTGTTGCTCTTTTATTTTAACGGTGACTGTGGAGGAAAGATGCAAGGTAAAGCCTGTGGGTGTCAGTGGAAGAGCTCCCTTGACGGCTCCAAGCTTGAGTTCAGACTCAAACAAGAATAAAGAAGTAACGTGGGATTAATCCTTCCAGCATTAGCTAGCCAGAAGTCAAATATCCAATCTAAGCTAGTTCTCTACAGTCACAGAAGAGACAGGTATATAAGGGAGCAGGTTGAATGGCCCTCAGGAGATTGCTCTCATTCTCACAGTGGTGAGAGGTAAGTGAAGCAGTGAGGTCCAGCTATTCACCCCGTAAGTACACCACAAACTTTAGGGGGGAAGTCACATTTGGTGTTGGCTCCCGTTGTAGTTATCAGCAAAATTTCTTTTCTGTTGTGTCAGCAGGATTAGTGCTGGGAACCAAGGCCTGAAGCAGTGGGTGCTGTGGCACATGGTTGTGAACAGTCCTATTGGGGTTAACGGTGCCACTTGCAGCTTAAAAGGCTGCAAGAAGTCAAACATGTGCACATTCCCATGGGCTTTGTGTCTATACTGGGAAAAGCTGAGTGCTGACCCTGCCTCATGATTACAGGGGAGTAAAGCATTAGCATAGCAGGGCAATGAAAAAGCAGAGGGGTTGTGAAATTTTTCACCAGAAAATTTGGGAGGAGCTGACTGGAAAATGTCAGCCTGATGAACCCACAGGTTTTCTCAAGCAAGTATTGGTTTTAGCTAGCTTAATATTAAAGAAAAAGAAAAAAAAAAGAGTGTAGAAGTCAGGAAGTAGAAAAATAGCCCACTTGGACATTAGTTTTAAAAAACAAAAAATTTTTTCAGCACAGATTTTCAGTTTAGAATTCTGAAGCAACTTATGATAAAAGGAAAGACTGTAAAGAAGAAATAATTTGAAGCTATTAAAATGAAAAGTTCAACTAACTGATCCATATCTATTCCTGGAACCACTACAATTTTTATTTTTCCCAGTTAGTTTTAAAGGGGAATCGAGTTTCTAGATTCATGGTTCTATTTAGCCTTCTAGTACATAGGCAAAGATTTGGCCTACATCTTGGTCAATAACCAGAGAAGACAGGGTCTGGATTATATCTATGGATTAAAGCAATTAAGCAGACTGAATTATTATAACTTTTCTGTTAGTTATTATTTCTGAGATCTTAATAGATACGTGTACATATTTGTACACGGATATAGTCCCAACTTTGGGCCAAAAGAAAATAACTGTATTTTTACGTAAAATAAGATAAAGTTACTTTGCATTATTCAATTCATTTCCCTGAAGAAAGTAAACACTTTTTGGGAGAATGTTCAGTTACTCATAAAAGCTTCATCTTCACTCCAAAGCAGTTTCAAAATAAATTCTTCAACCTACCATAATTATTCATACTATCTCTACTCTATTTTCATATCAACTTTTGCATGAAAAGAAAATGGCTATTTCTTTGCGGTTAAACTTGCAAACACATCTTATTATAAAACTACGAGTTCTACCCTCTCTGCTTTGGAAAATTAGTTTGGCAAATTGTTGCATTTATTCCCAGGATCAAGGGAATCATCTAAATTCGAAGAAAGCACAGCCTTTTTTTTTAATTTTTTTTTCCTCCTGCTTTCAGTTTTATTAAAAATTACCTTGACTATTGTATTTACTTCTCTTATCTCCATTTCTTTAGCCCTAAGGAAGAATATCATCAGTTTGATTCTAATAATGCCTGGTGGGTCCACTGTAAAAACTCTTTGTAAAAACGATCTCGCTACTCAAAAGACAGCAGCTTAAAAAGGAAAAGCAGATAGAGTGTGATTAGAGCTAGTTCTCTTTTTTCCTGAAATATAAACAAAACTTGATATCAAAAGCTACTTTCTTCTTAAAATGCTGACTTATACTAGCAATCTCATTGAAATCCTCACGGAAGGTATTATCAGAATATTTTATTAAATTTGTTGCCTATTGAAAGGCAACTTTCTCTGTACCTTTTTGAGAAAGAAAAAGTTAAAATGAACACTGAAAATCTTGTATTTGGGTAGCAGGGAACTGGAGCACAGAGAAACAAGAAGTGACTTGTAAAAAATGTCTAATGTGAAGCCTTGAGATCTCACACTGGAAGGAAAACCATGAAGGAATTTGGAGACAGTCTTAAGAAGGCAGGTAAGTAGCAAAAACTTATTCAGGAGACAAAACAAAATGCAGCAGGGTTAAGAGAAGTAGGGATAAAGTCTTAGAAGGGCTGTTTTGGTGTGGGTTTTCTTTTTTTTTTTTTTCTAGGTGCTCTCCTAGGTGCTCCCTATGTTTCTGGCCTCACCAGACCCTAGTGAAATGAGATAGTGCCTGATGGCAAACACTTAGAGAACTTGAAAAAGCTGATAATAGAGCTGTGTTTTAAACGCAGGCTCTAAGCTGTGAATTGCCTGAGCTAACTGCAAATCTATTCTTTTCTCCTATGATATTTCAAAACCTTTCCATGAATTCAAACTTTCAGAAATCTTATGCTTTGGTCAACCTTGAGAGATATGTGGTATCTGTCAAGGAAAGTTGTGTCTGTCGTCTTCTACTTTAAATGTTTTGATCCCCTGACAAGGACATGACATTGACCAGCATTTCCCTTATGTGAAGCTGGGATGCCCATCACTAGTCAAAGAATCACTGGGCACAGCTTAGAGCATTAGGGAGTGCATGTGGTGATCCAGTTTTTGTGAGGGTAAGATAATTTAGCTGTATCAACATGAGCTCTGTCTTTCCAGTGCAGCAGAGAGAGATTTCCAGGTGGTTTTCTTCAAGAGCAAGGAGAGAGTTGAAGCTAGCTAGGCTTCCACAGCATTCATCAGAACCAGCAGCTGAGTTAGAGCCAAAGTTAGTGCCTCTATTATGAGAAAAAGAAGGAGAATGAGTTTGTAAAAAAATCAGTCTTTGTTAGCCCCATGGCATAAATTGGTTTGGGGGAGGGAATTGTGTTTCATTTGGTTTTGGTTTTTTTTTTTTCCTTTTTTTTTGTCTAATGATATTGGTATCTGTGAGTTCTGCTTTTACCTTTGTTGAGAGCAAAGCAGAGACTTTCAATTGTGCAGGACAGGGCTGGCTGTGTCTTTGAGAACTGACACTTCAAGAAGACTGTAAGAGAACACATTGAAAATTGAATTGTAAGGCTGTTAAAAGAACAAAAACTAAAATAAAAACTCATAAAATTATGACTCAAAGTAGTTTTGTTAATTTTAAAAAAGAATATTTTCCTTTTTTTCACTAAGTGAAAGTATTTATTCAGGTACTATATTTTCACTGTTTGAACCATTGATGAATACATCTAATCATTAACAATACATAATTTTCTGGGATTTGCTGTGGACTGGACATAGGAATCAGTCCCCAGACTGATGAATCTACTTTTGGATTGAGGTGTTCCTAAATATTGGATTGAGGTGTTCCTAAATAATATAGGTTCCTAAATATTCCTACTTTTGGATTGAGGTGTTCCTAAATTTTGGATTGAGGTGTCCAGAAAATCCTCTTTTAAAGTGTGTGGGTTCCTTTCTGTAGTTTCTTTCCAGTTTTTATTTCAGAGTGACGTGTGTTTGCACAAAGCCCTTAGGTAAGCAAAGTATTTGGGATGATGAAGCTATATATTCTTAAAAGCCTGCTTTCTGATCTGAATTTCTGGTTTGAAGGACTCCAAAACTCCATGCAGTACCCACTGGTGTAAGGGCACAGAAGCTGGACCCTTGGTTCATGAACAGGCATCCAGATTTTCTTGGAAGCTCTGAAAACCATATCTCACCCTCAAATAGATAAAAATAAAAATAGAAAAATATAAGGAAAATTCTCTTTGTATCCTTTCCCATATCCTTGGGCAAGGATGAAAGAAATGCTAACTTAATATGGATAGTCAACATTTAGGATATCTTTATGGCTTTCCTTTACTTTACCTAAAGATCAGAAAGAGAATGTTGCCAGCGGTACTTGAGGGGTCATGGGTTCAATTTGGTATGACAAATCCTCACTTTTATGTGTTTTGCATTAAACAGTCACGTTAAAGATGACCTGATGGCTCTGACACTCTGAGCTTCCCATGCACCTTACCTTTCATTAACTCACAGCTTGCATATGGGAAGAGTGTTGGGGTGTGCCTAGCTGTTCAGTAATTATTACCACGAATAAATTCAAGGAAACTAGTACCATTTAACTGCAGAGAAATGCTTGGCTCTGACAGCTCATTAAAGAAAGTACCATCTTTAAAGGAACTGATGCAAAAGGGAACACATGAAGCTTAACCCTGAGGTGGATTTGGCAAGGCAGAGCAATGCCAAATGTCCTTGATGGATTGCACTAAGAATCTGTGGGCTGGAGGAAATGCCAGGTCAGGTGGATGGATGTGTTTGCAGTGGATGGCAACCAGATTATGCAGAAACACTAAATAAACTGGAATTTCCCTGAGTGAGAACAAAGCTGCCATAGAGGAAAATTAGAACACAGTATGTCAGACAAATGATAAAGAAAATATAAAGCTACATGTGCACAGGGGTCCTCCTAATATTTCACTGGTCTATTGAGTGACTTTTGGGCAAGGAACTTTGATAGATAAACTAACAAGTCTTTACATGAGGCTTCTGCTCTCAAGTCATGTAAGTGCTTTTCAAAATCCACCCTCAAATCTTTGTTCTTAAATTCCCCCTTCATTTAAACTAAAGATGGTCATATTTAGTTTCCTTTCAAGGGTAATTTTTTATGTGTGGAGGAGTCCTAAAAGCAATTAGTAGAAAGGATTTGGGGGAGGACGTGCTTTTGTCTCCTTAGGGGACAAACTGCCTCTACTTTTTCACAAAACTCAACAGAAAAAATGGGCCAGCAGTCATTCAAATAAAATCAAAACAATAAGGTTTTCACCAATGAAAAAATTTTCATATTTAAATTTAGTATTTTGGATGAAATAAAGCCCATTTTCAAATGAAAACTTGCATAGAATGGTGAAATACACATTTTTGATCCAGTAATGTTTTGGGTTTTTTTACAAAATGGAAATTTGTGACCATTTTAACTCCATTAAATAATACACAATCAAAATTGGTGTTATGCATGATATTGTTCTTTAGGAAAACACGTGACCAGACCCAGAAGGCAAGAGCTACACTGATAAATTAAATGCTTAATAGCATTGTCAGGCAATAAAACTAAATATTCTTTAGTTTTAAAATTTAATAGGTGTCTGCTTTAGAATTGTCCCCTAAATGTTCTGGGCCTAGTTCAGGAGGTGAAAGTAGTCATGAACATTTTCCATGGGAAATTCTGCTTGTAGTCACCCTGTTTTAGATGTTCCTCGGATTAACTATTTTGGGTGCAGGGTTTTCCATACCAGCTTGTCTCGGTGTTCGACAATGGTCCGGAGTGTGTTGAAGTACAGGCAGTACCAAAGATTATTTAGGAAGCTCTATGTACTGTCACAGTTGCTATCCATCTTGCAAGTATTAGAGCATTAAACTGCTTTTCATCCTGTAATTTTCTCAACTCTCTGCATATGTTCATTAAAACATGAAGAAATGCCGCTATGTTTAGGCTTGGCAAATGGTCCTTGTTTAGTGATATTTGGAATCAATCTCAGTAGCTAAAGGCAGCAAGGGTTAAAGTTTGATTTCATCTTAATTTTACTGCATTACCATAGTTTTTCTTCCCTCTGACTGTATTACTTTCTGTCCACACAGGGAGAGAAAATCAGTTTTGACCTGCAAGCTGTTTCAAGCTCCAGCACAGGCTTCCTCTCCGATTTTGGACAAATTGGCTAATCCTCTACAACAGTTTCTCCTTATCTACAAAAAACAAGTGGTGAGCAGTGGCACTCAAGTCCACTTTTACAGATTTCTATCTTGGGAGGGTAATTAGGATATGCACAGACAGGCGGGTAGGTATGTAAGAAAAATTTGGATTTTAATACACATTTGTAGAGGTTTCACAGGAGCTTTTCTTGAGGAAACCAGTCTAAAGGAACAGAGATGGTACTATCTTACCTTATGATGGTGTAATAACAAAGGGTATGCTGAGGACACATATTCCAATACATATATTCTTACAATGGCAGGAGCTCTATCATTCTAGAGGGGTACAGGGTTTCCATTGGTCCTGTATTTACCAGCCCCATAAAAATGTCTTGGATACCCTGGGGAATTTCAAATGACAATTTCTATATACTTTTAAGCAATTAAATTGAGTCCTCCATGATATGCTGGCCATGCCACTTATGTGTCCCTCTTATATTCTCAATTTTGCAGACATAGCACTTAAGCCCTGACTGAAGTAGTTTTCTACCCTTGCAAAAGTATGTTCACAATCAGTATTTTACCTTTCAATACTCAACTTTGTATCTACTAGCTACCTGTACCTTTTCAAATGAGCTAAGTTTTTAGCTTCAAGAATTTTTTTTGGAGATAAACTCCACGATCTAATTATACTCCTTTTCACTGGTTTTTAATTTGCCAGCTTGATTTGTAATCTCCTTTTTGCATTGAATGACTAGAGTTGAAAGTTCCTTGTACACTTTCTCTAGGCAACTAGCTCTTTTACAGCTGTATTTTTTGTCCTACTCTTTGTTTATATACCCACACACAGAAAGTTCCTTAATGTTACACACAGACACATACATGCACATATGTGTATTTCCTAAGATAGAAATAATATATTTTTGTATGCAGTGTTATGTACATCCTGTTTGGCTGGTAAGGTACAGAAATAAACTCATGTGACCATAATACATAATTTATATATGTGTAATACATGTAACGGCAAAGTGTTAGATTCAAAATCTAGTTCAACACATTGATTTATACTGGTTTGACTAATAACATCATTGTATGGACTGAAAGTGTAATGAAAATGCACAGCAAGAAGTTAATGAAAACTAAAGCTTCTTTGAATAATGCGGAGGACTGTACAGATGTCCTGGTGAGGTCTGTTTGCTTATATATACCACGTAGCAAAATAAAAGTTGGAAGGTCTCATGCAGACGAAGGCTACTGTAAATAACATGCTATAATTGCATTTGTCAAATATATTCAATCAACATCTCTTTGAAATGAGGACACTTCATTACAAACTGAGGGGCAAAAGAAAAACCCAGTTTAGTGAGACCATACCAGGCATGGAGAAGCCACCTTAGGGGAAAGAGGAATAACACAGTGGGACATACAGAGAATTCACTGGCAAGAAGTGTGAAATAAAATTCAACATGAAAAACTCAAGATAAAGTACCCAGAAAAAAAGTTAATTCATACATAAAGATTGTGTGGGAAGTGAGACTCAGAAGGCAAAATTTCTTGAGACAGAAATGGTCTAAAAAACTAATTGCTAGGTGCTTATATCAGGACATAGAAAATAAGGTGTTTCTGGAGAGATAACATTACAGCTACTGAGCTGCTAACTCATTGCCCTGTATTATGCACCCAGAGGAACCACACATATTATAAGCCTTGATCCAACATCCGGTTGAGTCAGTGGCAATTTTTAGGGACTTGGCAAGTTTGGGGTTTTGATTACACTCTGTTTGGTCTGGATGGGTTAACGCAGGAAGAGAACTGGAGCTCTTCCAGTGTGATAGTGAAGAGCAAGGCTAAGACATAACTACGAGGCTGGGGAGGACTGACTTATAAGGACAGATCTGAAAAACTAATATCAATGTAGCTTGGCTAAGAAATGACTAAAAAGAAACAGGAAAATTACCTACAGTCATTTGAGTGGTTTAAATGCCAAGGAGGGTGAAGAATTATTTAGGGTGTGGACATTGCCATGAGCAATGGAATTAAATTAACTAAAGGAACATATAGGCTGACTATCAGAAGGGAAAAAAAGAGTGCTAAAGTAACTTTTAAACAGCCTGTCACTACTAGAAGCTCCATTAATAGAGTTATTTAAAAATGAAAAAAAAAAGAAAATGGAAAAAATCCTGTTGGGGATAATTCTTCAATAGCCAAGGTATGGGACAGTGTGATCTAAAGACTCTAAGGACAGAGAAGATCATAATAATCAATTTATTATACAAGAGATCAGACGAGGGAGTTATAATGGTCCTTCCTGGCCTCATACATGATGAATCTATAAAAGCAAGGATGGAAAGAACTTAGGAGAGGTCTCAAAATTGTTACTAAGATAAAACTCCCTTTGACTCCAAGACAGACTGTTATTTTTACGTAGAAAAGGAGGAGAGCATCCCAGAAACATTCACCTTTTCCTCCTCACTCTGTGTACACATGAATATGACTTGCTCTTTTAACCAAATATTAAGATTCTGCCACTGAATCATGTATAGTTAGTACAATATTTGTGTATTAAGGACTGGAATCTCCTCACCAGTGAGTGAATCCAAGGGATTTCAGCCTTAGTGACCTGGCTTGTATAAACTGAAGTAGAACATGTTCTTTATTTCCCTAAGTTCACAATTGCATTGACTTAACTTTAGCCTACAGAACTGCCCTCCTACCCTGTACAGTCAATCACAACAAACAGAACAGAAGCCCTGAAGCTGGGAATATTGGACTTAGGGAAGAAAATACTATAAATTGTAAATCAAAGATGATGTCTAGTTTATGAGAATTTTGCCTGAAGATATATTTTTTATTCCCAAAAGCCTCTTTGCTAAAGCATTTATTACCGATCCTAATTCATCTTGCAAATTTAGTTAATACTCATAGATATCTTTTGCATACAGAACAGCACACATGCAGTTACACTAAAGTGTCTCAGCTGCTGATGTTGGCCAGAAGAGAGAGGACTATGAAGCAGTTGGGCTGAGAGGAATCTTCATCTTAAAATAAAAATATTACATTTATGTTAAATTTCTATTGCTCTAGTTGCAAATGTCATGAACATAGCAGAGCCATATCGGAACCCTGAAATGACATAGACCTAGTGGTAAAGTGGAAGAAAGGGTGTCCAAAGGATATGGCATAGAAGAAGAATAAGGCATTGACATGACTTTCATTTCCTAGTTGTAGGTAATCTCATAACAAGAAAGGCAGTTCTACTAGCACTAGCAGATTTAATGAATTGCTTCCTCCATTAACAGCCTTACACTTTATCTCCTTGCATTCTTTTTTGCTTAGTAAAGAAACCTCATATTTTCTGAATTCACAGAGCTGCTTCCTACATGGAGAATAGCCCAACACATATGAACACCAGCTGAGTGATGAGGGTCTCAGGATTCATGCAGTGAGTCCTAGCTCTGAGCAGCCTTGTCTTCAACTGCCCTGTGCAGAAGCTCTCCCTGTTTTGCAAACCAGAATGTAGTGGGCTGGAGGGCTGAAAAGTGTAAAGGAATCTGGTACAATCCTAAAGTCTGCATTCAGGAGGATGCCATATCTCAGTTCAAGCAAGCAGTATGACAGTACCTCTGCACCAGTTCTGGTAACTTCACTTGGGATAAGCTTTTATTCTTGGCATCACCAAAATAAAAAAAAAGTGCTGACGATATGCAAGATTTATTCCGGGAAGAAGAACAAAAAGATCTGGGAAAGGCTGAATTATTAGGAATGAATACAAGAGCAGAATAAATATAGCTTTGCTCATAGATGGTTAACAGAAGCATAATAATGGTATGCAAATCTTTGAAGACTGTAAATGTCAAGGCTTGAATAGTGAGTATTTAGGAACTGACAAGAAGCTTTCTTGAGATGCACTAGGATAACAAGTGAAGCTGAAGAGCTGAAATAATATTTTACTGGAGAACTATACAACTGTGCAATAATTCCCAGTCAGAAGCAGTGAATGCTCTATTTAATGGGAATTTTAAAATTCAGGAGTTTTAAAGTTCAGTTTAATAAAGTTAACCATATTATATGATACATGGGAATAGTACCTCATTCAGAGGGGAAAAGCTGATTATCATAAAAATGGCTGAGAACCACTCCTCTGAAAGAAAAAGCTACCTGTCGTCTCTTCATGGTTACATACTGCAGTTATACTTGTTGCTTTGGCAAAGGAAAAGTTTCAACGAACTGACGTGCTTCTTGCTGATTTATGTGATTTCCAGAATTTTGGCTTAGCGATGACACTATTATCTCAGTTTGATTAACCTGTGTGAAGTGCATTATTGTTCAGAGTCTGTGGGCTGAGAGAGAACGGAAATATTACCACCCAGGCATCTTGTTTTAACAAGGTGAAAGATAAAAGAAATCTCTTTGAGATGTTATCTGGCTCTGGAAAAGTATCAAATTGTGTGTGCAAAATGAAACTGGATTACTTAGCCAGTGGGTAATGTTGTGAGAGTCCCCACCCTACTCATTAAATCTCTAGGCTTTAAATCCTCCAAGAGAAGGAGTTGATGCGCACTTGGGCTTGTGCTTAGCATGGTGTTTCTCAAACACTTAGGTGTGTCCTGGAAGGGCAGGACACAAAATGTACTCATTAGAGGAGGAGGAACTGGGAACAAAGAATACACTGGCTTCCAGTACTAAAATAATTTATTGCATCATTCTGAAAATTATCTTTGGTGATGAGGGAAAGGACACAAATAGCACAGTTAGCTAAAGTGGAGAGCATCCTGATCATATGCCACCCAGGGAAGTGCACTGACAGCCCATAATGGCCAGAATTTTCTGTGGCGATCAAGAATCTGAAAAAATCCAGTTTGGTGTTAAGTGAAGTGATTTAAGAGTACACATGCATCTCAGTAAATTATTTTAGTGGCGATGTATTTTATTTTGATATTTGCAAAACACCATAAAATGTAGCTTTTGAGAGGCAATTTGATTTCTACATTTAAAACATGCATGTATATATATGTGCATATTTAGTATACAAACATAAACTAATCAGAAAAAGAAGAATCAAATGTTCCTGTTTGACCCAAAATGAGCATTATGTCAATACGTTTCTTGTTTCCTCTTTAAAAAAAAATCAAAAATTTAATTTGGGATATTATATTGAGTCTTGAAAAAAAGTCACCTGAAAAGCAGCCAGACTGAAATCTATTCTGACATTTTGCAGATGAGGGTGATTTAGAATCATAGAATCATAAAATCATTCCAGTTGGAAAAGACCCTTAGGATCATCAAGTCCAACCATCAGCTCCAGTCTTCACCATATCCCCCAACACCACATCCAAATGACTCTTCAACATATTCAGGGATGGGGACTCAACCACCTCCCTGGGCAGCCTATTCCAGGGTCTGACCACTCTTTCTGGGAAAAATTCTTTCTTAATGTTCAGCCTAAACCTACCCTGGTGCAGCTTCATACCATCCCCTCTTGTTTTGTCACTAATTCCATGTGAGAAGAGACCAGCACCAACCTCTCTACAATTTCCTTTCAAGTAGTTGCAGAGAGCTATGAGGTCTCCCCTCAGCCTCCTCTTCCTCAAACTAAACAGTCCCAGCTCCATCCATCGTTCTTTATAAGATTTTCTTTCTCCAGGCCCTTCATCATCTTCGTTTTCCTCTTTTGCACTTGCTCCAACACCTTGAGATCTGTCTTGTATTGATGTGCCCAGAACTGGACAATAGTTCATATACAGTAGATCTTGATCAGGGAGAACAAGAAGTGAAATAACAATAGGAAATGTCAAAATCAGAAGAGACAAGACATAGTGTCAGGCTCCTCACTGTCCTTTCCGCTCTACAGCCTGTGGAATTTCTTTCAGTGATTTCTGCTGTGTAAAGGACCAAAAACGTCTTTTTATCTGGGTCATGCTCTCTGTGGACACCTGGAATGAAGGTATCTTGTATTGCAGTCAAGGGGTATTATAAGGACTAAAAGGAATAGCTGATCTCCATGGCCAGACTCTCTCCCCTGACACGGACCTGTAACCCTTTTTTGGAGCCCCTTCCTGCCAGTTGTACTTGTGCTCTGGAGCCTTGGAGACACAAATGAGCACCAGTTTTTTTGGAGGGACCTTTCTCATATCTTCTTCAAAGACAGGCTTAGCCAAAACCAGGCTACAAAAGAGGTGTAAAAGTGTGAAACTTTAGCCAACGTTCAGTCTAGCAGGTGCTCCACCCGTTGGCTTCAATATTCTGAGTTCCACCTTATGTAGTCTTTATCGGTAACAATCTCTCTTAGGTATAATTTTTATTTTGCTCTTCTCCCTGGTTGCAGATGAAACATGGCTCATTTCCCTTTGTATGAGCTCACAGATCCTTATCAAGTCATTTCTTTGTGATAAACAAAAGAGATCAAACTGCTCCCTCTTACTTCAAGACATAATCTCAAGACCTCACATTATGGACATAGACCTGAGAAGAGTTTCCTGGCTGTCATGTTCAGACTGCTGCCATAGAGATTAGCCATGTCAGATGACCCTTCCTGAAAACTTTTAAAATCCTGTCTTAAAGCTTAGATTTTATTTGTTTTCCATATTATCAGTAGTAATTTCTTCCGGTCCCTAACGCTTTTCACAGTTATGCACTTTTTATTGTATTGCACCCTGAGGCTCTAACAGCAGTGAAGCAAATGCTTCACCTTAGGTTGTGTATATGATGTATCCTTCTGCCAATGAAACTAATATCAGTGGTACCTTCAGTGAGCTGATCGTTGTTAAGACACCCACAATGTGCCGGACATGATAGTTACCCTCTGCCCACTTGTTTGCATTGAGGGAGCTGGGGTTGTTTAGTCTGGAGAAGAGGAGGCTCAGGGGAGACCTCATTGCACTCTACAACTTCCCAAAGGGAGGTTGTGAAGAGGAGTGGGTAGGCCTCTTCCAGATAACTAATGATAGGACTCAAGGGAATGGCCACAAGTTGTGCCAGGGGAAGATTTAGATGAGATGTCAGCAAAAAATTTTTCTCCCAAAGAGTGCTCAGGCACTGGACACTGGAATGGGCTGCCCAGGGAGATGGTGGAGTCACCCTCCCTGGTGGTGTTCAAGAGGCATCTGGACGAGGTGCTGCGAGATATCATTTAGTAGTTTAGTGGGTAGAACTGGTGATAGAAGGACAGTTGGACTAGATGATCTTTTAGGTCCTTTCCAACCTTGTGTTTCTATGATTTCTATGCTTTCTATGATTATCTGAACCTCACATCCTTCAGAGGGTTAAAGTCATTTTTTACCAGAACTCCTAATTAAAATATGTTATTTAGACCTATATGTAGATGTTCCAGCACTTTGGTGTCAGACTGTTCCACTTGGTTTCTAGACTCAGGTCTCTAGCACATCCCACATCCCACCTTCTGGTCTCGTGTGGATGTTGCCAGTATTCCACTGGATCAGTAACAGAACCTAGTGGCCTAGACCCAGGGGCCTTGGTTACTCCCCTAATTTTAAATTGCACAACACAAAACTCAATACAATTAGATGGTAAACCTTCCAATGGCATTTAATTTCTATCAGTCATCTGTTACAATTTATAAAAATATCCATTTAAAGGTGTATATGTAACTACATATTTTCCTCCACTCAATCTACCATAAATCACACTAGGGGTTAATTTTTATAATACAGACCCTTTTTTTAGGTAAATTTGCATTAATTTCATTTAACTTTGAGATGTTGCTAATGATGAGCTAACCACTCTGAAATCTTTCTACGTTTAACGGAGAGGAATAGCCACCTTCATCAGGTAATTTTAAATAAGGTTGCCGGAATGAATTAAAGATTTTGGGGGGAATCAAGAAGATCTGCAGCCATCATGCAGAGATACCTGAGCTAGTTTTAAAGGTGGCTGGATCCTGGAAGCACAGAGGGATGACAGAAAAACATAGAGTAGAATAGGCACGTGGAAACACTCTTCTTCATATGCTGGTAATGAACCACAAGTGTAAAAACTTCTGAAGGGTAGTTTTTAGGCAGACTATCCCCTTTTTAACACTTAGAAAGTATCTAGTATCTATTTAGAAGGACAGAAGTATGACTGCCAGGTTTCAGTATACAGAAGTAGCTCTAAATTTAGCATGTTTGCCAACTGCCATATTCTCTTTCTTCCCTGAAATTGCATGGTGTGGCCGTGGCCTTTAAGAGGGTGGCTGATTGCTACCTCTGGAGGTGGCTATACCTCACCGACAAGATTTTAGCCTGTACAACTAAAACAAAATCAGCTTGATCACCATCTACTGGGACTGAACAGGATTTGTGCTGGTCTATTTCAGAGAGGAAAATCTCATATTCAGGTTAAATTTTCTTTTCAAACGACCTGAGAGACCAATACATTAAAGGAGACCAAATGTAATAGCAGATGATCAACAGGAAGGTTGTTAAAACATTTTGTGTTTCAAAACAAGGGATGAAAATTCTTACAATATAAGTCACTTCCCAGTATTTGGATGAAAAAAAAACCCAAAACCTACAATAGGCAATCTATTTTAGTTCACTGGAAATTAAGACGTAAAAATTGAAAACTGAAAAAGAAAAGCTTTAATGTTGATCACTTTAAAGTTCACTAGAATATTTTTTATTTTGAAAATCAGGGTTTTTTTAAAGAAATACATTCATTCATATAACACATTTAGATTTCAGTAAGTTCCTCACCCGTTTTTTTTTTTTTTTTTAATAAACAGTTTATGAAACAGCCTCGTGATTGCAGATCTGCAAAGTTGTATGTAAAACATACAGCTGTGAAAACACGGAAAGTATCCTGCTTTGTGCCTTGTTTTGCTTGAGGGTGAGGAATGTGTCCCGAGGTCCTGAGCACCCAATTCTGAGACGTTCCACTTAATGCATCTAATAACGTTAAAAACAGAATTAAGGTGGGGGGGTGGAGGTGAGGAGGAGGGGAAGGGTTATGAGTTTTGCCAGTCCTCACTCCATGCTGTTTTCATGTTTCCCTAATAGTGTAAAATAACAGCATTGATCAAAGAAACAGAGTGACTTGACAACAAACAGTAGACCAGTTATAGGATCTTACAACGTTTGTCTGTTACAATATCTTCTGGGAAAGTTTAGTCCTGGAGTGAAATTTTTACTGCTTGTTACATGTAGTTAAGGGCAAAAAACACTGCTGCAGCCTCGAAAACAACTTAGCCATATTCATTAGACAGCGCAAGGGCGATCTAAGCAGAGAATCACTACGTTTCTCAAGAGAAAAGGCGGGATCTAACATAGCCTCCAGGAGACTTTTAATTCGGAGGCACAAACAGTTTGATGGCCATTAAACATAACAGCTGGCAATACAAGGAGCCAAGAAGGAATGTTGGAGCCAAGGAGTAATATTTCTGCCTTCCTGGGATGAAGTGCAAGAGAGCTCGCTGATACTCCACAGTGGATGTCCAACAGATAGCAACAGCAACCGAGACACTAACACATGAGTCACCCTCGTTATCTTCAGTGTAACAGTGATGGAAAGTGAACTTCTTGCGTTAGCGGCTGGCAGAGGTAACGCTGATTGCAGAGCAGGGATGCTGAGAGCATCAGCAAGGTTGGCAGAAGAAGCAATAGCTGGGGATTGCATTCTTAACCAGCTCCTGTTTAGGGAGAAGGAAAGAGGATCCTGCTGTACCTTGTGATTATTTGGCCATTTTAAACAAAGCTGTGGTTCTTCGGGGTTAGTTTATTCTGTCAGAGCTTCTTTTTCACTCCAGCATCTCATTTTGGTGACTGTCAGCCACCATTTGGTCACTAAGTCTGGTATAATCCTTCTCACGTTATCCTGCTGGAGTAAATAACTTGGCGGTTATTGAAGGACAGAGAAGCTGGTGGTTTAGAAATGGCCTGATGGTGTCCAAGCATGTTCTTCGCCTATTGAGTTATAAATCAGTGCCTGCCTTGAGACTCTATGTGGGTTTTCAGGTTTCATTGCTGGCGGTAAGAGAAATAACACAGGATTACTGCTCTGTAGTCTCATCCATAACTTTGTGAGATTCATTTCGGAGAAGGAGGGTTTGGAAGCAAAGTTCAAGGCCTCTTGTGGGTCCATCTCTCATTTAGTCTAAGTCTGATGAAGAGTACTCAGGCAGCATAAAGGGGGGTTCAAAATGGGGAAAATTATGCTTTTGCTCACTCTAATGGCTTTTTGCACTACCAGAGAGGTGTCAAGAGGCCTTAGTATAAATGAGAATCGGTTTTATCTGCTTTTATTCTTCCCTGGCTTGTGCACTCAAAATACTGATGAGCACTGGGAAGTGAAATTGGAGAAGTCACACCTGCATTGAAAGGACACCCACTTTCTGTTTGATTTTTTTTTTTTTTTCCTTTTCCATTATTTTTTTTTCCTTTAGATGCAACAATTAATCCTGGAAAAGGAGAAGTGAAGATCCATGCTGCCGGGGAGCTCTGCAGTATTTGAAAACACTCTCTGCAGTAGAGTCTCAGGGTTTATCGCTTACAGTTAACCTCTGGTGCAGAAGGAGTCCTGCTCCTCCTGAGGGAGAAAAAACATCTCCGGAAAGAAGTTACCCACAAGTATGTGCACCAGCAAATACACGTGTGTGCATCTGAGTGCATAAGCGCCTGGTGGATGTGTCTTACACTTGAAACCTTCACATATAAAAAATGTAAAACGTGCCATCTCATAATATTTTCATATTGGGTAACTACAGAGAATATTTTGGCAAGGGTGCTTAATCTAAAATGTTCAATTTTAATCAGCTTGAACTATGGTCTGTCTTTCTGTGAACTGAAAACCACCAATCAATTTTCCTTTATCTTTTTTTCTGTTTTTCTTACCCAAGGCAATGCCTTTTGTAAAAGGGTATTTATTTTTAATGGATTTTTTAATGAATTTTTCAGTCAAGCTATTAATAATGCCATTAATTATAGGCAGCTTGTATTAAAGTGCATGCTGGCCTCTTAATCCTGACCCCCAGCTATTGGCTTGCAGCTAATCCAGCCCGGTGCTTGGCAGCGGTGCCGGCCGCAGCCCGTGGCTGCTTGGGAACAGAGGGAAGACGGGACTAAAGGATAAGAAGGGCTGGAGAAGCGAGGGAAGGGGTGGGGAGGAAGCGGGGGGCAGGGGGGGGAGCGGCATTTTGAGTATATACTTTGCCAGAGGGGGTGAAGTTTAAAGCCAGATGATATGTTAGTGCGGTGGGGATAATCCTGGAGATGTGGTGCCAGCACTTTGGGAGGACCTTCCCCGGCGGAAGGCTTTGCTCTGCCTGAAAGCCCTGGCCGGTTTGATAACCCCCAGGAGCCCCGCGCCGCCTTACCTGGGGCGGTTGTGCGCGACGGCCGCCCCACTTCAATCTGCTTAAAAGATTGGGCAGACAGAAGGCCCTGGCCACATAATAGATTCCTTTCCCTTCCCCAGGCTGCTCATCTGACATGATTGTTACCAAAGTTGCTAATTATCGGCTGGTTGGAAGATAATGAAGGGGCCCCATCCTGTGCGGTTAGAGGAGAGAAACTTCTGTCATTAGGAGTGGGACCAGATCCAAAGAGTTTCCAGCCTTTGTGCTTGGCTACACGTCTTTGCGGTTCGTTTTCTGGGGTGATTGGAGGTGTTAGAGAGATCTTAGAATCCATCATTTTGTCCCTCTGAAGTTTTAACCACTTAAAAAAAAAAAAAAAAAAAACAAAAACTTACATGCTCTTTGTATTCCTGTACTCGCTTTTGTTTGATTTGTTAATAATTCCTGTCCACACCAAAAAATCACCAAACACCCTGGATACATTGCTCTCTTTTTAAATGTTTATGGAACAAAGGATGGAAGGTTTGCCCCGTTGCAGAGCTGTCTCTGGGCCACCCTCCACAGCTGCAGGATGCAAGTTTCATATTCACAAGCTCAAGGAGGAAAAATCCTTTCTGCTGAAGATCAGGCACCCATAGAGATGTTAATCTGCCATTTTATGGTAATTAATTTCAGCATTTAAATAAGTGGTTTGGCCACTGGATTTGTTAAGGGCTTTTAAAAGCCAACAATGCAGAGCATGAGGTGCCAGGAAAAGGCAGCTCCTGTCCAGAGAAACAGAAATTTTGGAGCTGAAGGAAGCTGGGGTGTTCTGGGGAGAAAATGAACTGAGGGTTTATGTTTTTAAGTTTTATAAGTGTTTCTCTCTCTCTCTCTCTCTTTTTTTTTTGTTTGTTTTCCCTTTGCTTTTCTTCTTGTGGTTATTACACAGGTGCGTCTTTGGAAGGTGCTTGAACACTGGTGAGTGTTTGGGTGTTCATTACTCAGCACGGACTTTAGAAAGTTATAAAGCCAGCCAGTCTGGACGCTGAGATTTTCCCATGCCCAGCACCAGTACCCCCCCAAGTCTTTCATTCTTTCCAATCACCGAGCAAGTTTTTCAGCAGCCCCAAACATGGAGCTTTCTTAAGAAAAGCCATTGACAGGCTTGGGAAACATCTGCCCTCTCTGACATTGCATCCATCACCCTCTGCTATTTCTCTGTCCCTATTTGCTTTACAGTGGAAGAGCTTTGTGCCTCAGTGGCTGCTTCTGGATCCAGGTACTTATATTTAATAGTATGGATAGAAGTATGATTTCAACAGCAGCATAAGGTGTTATGCTTGGCCATTATTTGCTTTCAACACTCTTTATTTTCTTTGCTTCTTTGTTTGTTTGGGTTTTGGATTTTTGTTGTTGTTGGTGGTGGATCTTTTGGTTAACAGATTACCTTGCCTGTAACAGAATATGAAAAATCAAAGTGGTATAAACTTTTTCCCAGAAAAACACACTAGCACTGAATTTTGTAACTAATATTATTCAGTTTCCTCAATGGTTTACAGCTTCTGCAACTCTCCTCTTGTTCACCAGTGCTGCTGTCACCTTGACCTGTTAGAGACCAAGTGACAGGTAAGAAATGGAAAGGAGAGAAGGGTGGACCGCTACGAATGTGTCCTGACCCTCCTAAATCATGCTCCGTGACACTAATGTGGGGAAATGAGGCACAGCACATGCCATCCTAGCTGTTGTCCTGTGTCTCAGCTTCTCTCCAGCTTTATTCCAGCTGCAGTGTTGACCGTCTCGCAATCATTTGTTGTAAAACACCGGTAGATGAAGAAGGTGCAAATGTGCCCCAGAGTCACAACACATGGATGATGCACCCACACTTCCGAAGAGAAAATGCTAATCCCATACAGTTAAATCAAAAAAAGCCAAGAACCAATTTGGCTTTTTTTCTTAAAAGTTTTTTTTTTCAAGGTGTTTGTTGTTTTGGTTTGGTTTTTTTCCAGTCTGTGTGAGGACATTCAAGCTTTGCCTTGTGGAAAAAGAACCGGGACAAATGTATCATCTTTTTTAAGTTGGTCCAAAAGAAAACTAAACAAATTATAGAAATTGCTTCAACAGCACTGCCTTTGTTTTTTTGTGCCTACATTCTTAAATGAAATACAAGGTAAGGCAAAGGAAATTAATTTATTTCTGTTATTTTTCATGTGGTTTATGATTTTATGCATGTCTCTTTGAAATCAGAAGAGCAGATACACAAGCACAACAAACCAGTGAGGACCACAGGTCATTTTATGTCCTGAGGGACCAACTTTCAAAGCTGAGACACCAGCTTGGATATCTGGGATAATTTCAGCTATATCCATCTTCCCAGAGCGAATCCCTACCTGGGTAGATATATTGGCACTGTTGAACTCACTGCTAGTTTTGTAGCTAATTTTTATATGAATTGTGTATTTTTAAACATTTGTCCAAAAGAAGTTGTGAAACTTTTGAGATTCACCTGTTGGTAGTATTCTCTTAGCCCGACAGTTTTCAGAGAGATCAGGGTTTTTAGAGTCCTGAATGAAAGGGATATTAACCTGGCATTCCAAGGGTCAGATTGCAACTGAATTTGATCAGACAAGAATGAATGAATAACTGTATGTTCTGGCAAGATAACTGTAAACATATCTAAAAGAAATGAGTACGATGGTCTCAGCAAGCTTTCCTGAGCAGTGTGATTTTTGCCATCAGAAGGTTATAAATTACTCAGAAAATTGTTATGAGTTAAAAAAAGGCCAGGTTTGGCCCCAACGTTTGCTGTTCTTCACGACATGCACATATACACAGACATCTTTCGTAAAGAAAGTAAGGACTGGGCTGATTGTCAGGGCTTTTAAACTTTAGTCTGATTTCCTCCCCCCCTCCCCCCACTACTGAAGGAGCATTTTTTACTAATTTTTATAGAAGAATAAAAGAGATAGGAGAAGATAAAAATTATTCAAGTTAATTTTGGGAACATTTCTGCATAACGTAACTGGATTTCTCTCAGTTTGGGATTATTTCTTTCTTTTTCTTTTTTTTTTTTTTTTTTTTTTTTTTTTTTTTTTAATTCACACTAATTTAGCAAGCTATATAGGTGAGTGCTTAGCTTTAAGGGTAAAAGGAGTTAGACGTGTGCTCAAGCTCTTGCTAAATTGGATCTTGATTAATTTCTGTAAATCTATCTTATTTCTGGCATAGCTCAGGAAAGCTGTCTGTCCCTGCCTGGAATGGGAACCTGAAAGGCTTTCAGAACATTAGAGAGTTGTCTTTTCAGGTCAAGGCTGAGATATGCTAAAAGGGAAGGAGAATGGCATTGTGCTTGCTTGACCTATGTAATATTTTATTTTTGGATAAACAGAGCACTACAGCTTCCAATTTTTTTCTGATCCACCAGTCTTCACAAAGACTGCATTCAGCAAATAGGGCACACTGTTTCAATATGTGCTTTGTTTCCCTTTCTATCCATCTTACTCATTTTTTTTTGTAAACCTCCTCATGGACTATATATATTTAATTGCAGATCTCATTTCATTCTTCTCCCCCCCCCCCCCTTCCTGGTACATCAAATGAAATAAAAAAAAAAAAAAGAAAATAAAGAAAAAGAAAAAGAAAAAGAAAAAGAAAGAGAAAAAGAAAAAGAAAAAGAAAAAGAAAAAGAAAAAGAAAAAGAAAAAGAAAAAGAAAAAGAAAAAGAAAAAAAAGAAAAATATCCTACTTGACTCAGTGTGGGTCAAGGATTTATACCCTTATACCAAAAATTGCCTTCTAACAGGAGTTGTTTAGCTGAAATCTGTGTAACTCCATTAATTTAAACAGAGCTGCTCAGATTTGTACCAGCTGAGGACCCAGCTTAGAGGAAAAGCTTTTGAGAAAAAGTGTCCTCTAGCTGGGATAATAAGTTTGTCCCCTAAGAGCAAATTAATTTTCTTTTTAAAATAAGGTGTAATATGGCATAGTATCCGGAGTTGCAGGATACTTTTCCCATGGCATTTCAATGGAAGCCAACTTCCAGAAGACTGGATTACGCAGGGGAAAGAGGAGAAAGCAAAAACCACGGTGGGGTTATTGCTGCTCAAGCATCATTCATGCACTGATCCTGGTTTCTCCAAAAATGTTAGCAATAAATCATTCAATATTTGCCAACCAATAAATGCTTTTCTTCTTGTGAAGCATTTGTGGGCTGCTTGCTCTGACTGGCATGACTGCTCTTGCCATTTGTAAGGAGTTTTTCTCCCCCCTGGCTGCCTGATGTTTTCAAGACCTGATCTAGAAACCCTCAGAAAAATAACCACTGGGGCTACAAACTGTAGGACTTTACAGTATGGAATAATTTTCACCTGTACATGCCATAATGCTGTATTTTTTGGAGGTAACCCCTAACTGGATCTCCTGAAGGGCAATGAGGTGCTGCCTATTTTCCTGGGAAAGTTCAATGCCTGAAATGCACTGCTCTGCGTGAAGATGTCGTGGCAATGCCTCAGAATCAGGGCACAGACCATAATAGGAGCACTCAGGGCTTCTTCATTATTTTTTTTTATTTATTTTATTTTTTTTTTCATACTGCTAAATGTAAATGATTGTTCTGGTGTTTCTGAGTTCCCACTCTAGAACAGAATCTTGGTGAGGCTCCTTCGTTCATCAGGAGATACAAGTTTTTGTCTTCGTGTCCTGCTATGCTGCATTTCTGCACATGCTCAAGAAGCTGCAATCATACAAGATTGCAAGGTAGTGGGCAAAAAAAAATAAAATTAATATTTAGTTTCATATGAGGCATTTTTTTTCTCCTTTAAATACAGTGGGAATCTGTGGTGGTTCACTCATACACAGAAGATGCAGATCTGCATTGGAGCTGCTTACAAATACCTTAAAATAGGTGTATTGGCCTGTGCTGTGGCACGGAATTCACATTTTTCAGGATGCTGTTTTTCTCTTTTATAAGACAAGGATGTTTGTGTGCTGCTACGCATTTTTGTTACATGCCATACACCATGAATGTCCGCTCTGTAAACTATATAATTTTAGTGCTATTTGCAAGTCCACATTCAATGATTCCATCCTGTAGTTAAAAAAAAAAATTATAATAATAAAGCCTGCTGCAAAGCACTCTAGAAATGGGGGGAGAATGTCAAAAATTGCCACACCAACAGCACATCACAGTGTCTGTCCTTCTACCAAGTTTGAAATAATTTGCAGGTTGAAAACCATTCCACTTTTAAAACAGATGGGAAAAATTCCTGATGCTTCTCTACTGAATGAGCTGTTGAAAAACCAAAAAGCTGTTGAAGAGATAAAAAAGATCAGAGTAATTTGCTAAGCATTTTGACACTGTGCATGTCCAACCAAAGCCTCTTCCTTCTGGTGCAGAAGATAAATGGCAGTGAATCAAGATCTGATAGTGACTCAGTATTTGCTCTGCCTGTGACTGGAAATGACTCTGAGACTAAATTATCATGAAAATGGGCTCAGCATAACAGAACATTTACTCTCTTCAGTTGTTTTTTTTTTGACCTTTTTTTCTTTTTCTATAAGGACTTAAAAAATTGAGACCCAAATGACCAGTACAGATCACAAAGCGGTATTTTCTAGCTTTAATGTGCAGAATGCACCACATTTTTAAACGTCTTTTTCCATAAGGCTTCACAATGTTCATGTTATCTTGTGAGTGAGGACAGTGTGCCTGAAATCCAGCTTTTTGGTGGAAGGTAACAAGTTAGAACAATATGAGAGCCTGTCTAGGGCTTCTGGCACCTTTAGAAATTAGGAACTGTGTTTCTTTTCAAGATTTGCAAGGTCTCAGGAAGCATGGTAATAGGTGCTGCTGAGACATATCATAGAATCAATGCCCTATCCTGCTCTAGTGGGAAGTGTCCCTGCTCATGGCAGGGGTGTTGAAACTTGATGATCTTTAAGGTCCCTTCTAACTTAAATATGTTAATAGAGGTTCCCTTTCCCAAAGAAATTATACCCTCCTGCAGGACACGAGAAGCTCTTTAACGGAGACTCTCTAATGGCAAATTTTCCTGTGGCTGCTTCTTTTCCAATGTCTTTCCTCTGCAAACAACATGAAATCCTCGCTCTGACTCAGGAAGCAATCACATATTTTTATAGCCAACAAAAAACCCACATTTGATGGTTGAATCTATTTTTCTACGTAAAACAGGTGATAAAGTTTTACCTATTAACATCTGTTTGGAGCCTAATTATCCATTTCTGGCTACACCATAACCCTTCAAAAGCCATTCTTTTTTTTTTTTTTTTTGCATGAAAATATGAAAAAATGGAGGCATTCATGCCATGTTTTTCAAGTTTGCTTTCATGTCTTGGCTGTGCTAAGCATTGGTCCTATCTTTTTGTTTTCCACTTGTCTAATTTCAGCTTCTTACTACCAGACCCCTCTACTGTTTTCCTCTGTTAAATAAAAGGAGTACCTATTACCTGATATTTTATTTAAGAAACACAGAAACTCAATGAAAGTTCTTGCAATTGTCTTTGCAGACAACTAGCTAAAATTCGCCTCTGAATTAGTTCACTGTAAGACTTTTCTCTGAACCACGTCCAATTTGTAACATCCTACTAAGAGGCAGACAGTGTAAGTGGACCTGGTGGTCTGACGTTAGTCTTACTGATGCAGAACACAAAAACAAGACTAATTCCTTGATGGTTCCCATTCCTGCAATTCCTTGTCTGAAGGAACCCACTTGACACAGCACAATATTAGGAATTTTCATGAAGCTGCTTTTTCTTCTTGTGATCCCCAACTGGTTTGAAAGCCTTTCTGCTTTGAGCAGCATCATTCAAACAAACCAGGGAATCCTTCACATATAGTGTTTGTCCTTCCTCGTGCCACCTTTACTCAGTTCAAATGAGGTTTGTCAGTAATGTGTAAGTGTAGGAATTTGAAAGGTCCATGTGCATGCATTTTCAGAGTGGTATTACTTCAGCCAGTTTTGGCTGTCTATGTGTTAACTGATCACCAAAAATCAGTATTTTGGGCTTTCTTTATGGTCTATAAAGAAGCAAGTGCCTCAAAAAGTGTAAGGCATCCTCATTTTCATTGACAAGTGTCTTAGGGTGGGATGAATAGGGGACTTGAACCACTCCGGTATATGCAGAAAGTGCAACACAGCAGGGCATAAACAGTAAAGCAGTTTTCTGGAGTGCATTGAGGATAATTTCCTCAGGTGATTTAAGAGCTGGTGAGCAGAGGTACTCTCCTCATACCGGACCTCAAACTTACAAGCAAGTAAAGGGAGGGAGGGAGGGATGGATGGATGGATAGATGGATGGATGGATGGATGGATGGATGGATGGATGGGGACAGCCTTGGCTGCAGCAGCTATGCAATGGTGGAGTTCAGGATCCTGAAAACTGAGCACCAGACACAAAACACAATCATGGCACTAGAATCCAGGAGAGCAGACTTTGGCTTTTTCATAGACTTGTTTGAAAGAACCCAACGGAAGACCATTCTTGAGAAAAAAAAAAACATAAAGGAAGTCAAACAGCAGCCTAGTAGGTGAAGGGAAGGCGATGGATGTAGTTTTTCTGGATTGTAGTAAGGCTTTTGATACTTGTCCTTCTGGACAAGTTGTGTGACTGTGGAACAGGCTTCCTGGAGAGGTGGTCAATGCTCCAAACCTGTCAGTGTTTAAGAGGCCTTTGGGCAATGGCCTTAACAACATTCTTTAACATTTGGTCAGCCCTGAATTGGTCAGGCACTAGGACCAGATGATCATTGTAGGTTCATTCCAAGTCAAATAGTCTACTCTGTTCTAAAGTTGAATTCTAAATTTGAATTTCACAGGTAATGTGAGGTGCAAGAAGAAAAATTCTACAAGGACATAAGCAGCAAAAGAAAGAGCAGGGAGAATGATTGTTTGCTGCTGAACAGGGCAGGTGATGAAGAACATAGGGAAAGATGAGGGACTCAATATGTTCTTCATCTGTCTTTACTAATAAAACCTGCCTTCATGAATCCCAGATCCCTACAACCAAAGCGAAATTCCAGAGCAAGGAAGACCCACCTTCAGTGGAAGAGGACCAGTTCAGGAAACGTTTAAACAAACTGGTCATGCACATATCCGTAGAACCTGATGGGATTTGCTTGTGAATGATGAATTAGGCAGACAATATCATTATAAAGACACTTATTTATGTTTTAAAAAAGACAGTGGCTGGGAAAGATTCCTGGGGACTGTTAAAAAGCCAATGTCATTCCTATCTTTAAAAAAGGCAAGGAGGATGATCCTTTGGACCTCCAAGGAAATAAATTAGTCTTAATCACTTGAAAATTCCCCTTTAAGTAATTGAAAGCAACTATAAGCTTGCCATTTGGCTTTCTGTTCTCCAAGTTAAAAACAGTTCCCTCAGCATCTCGTCATGCATCTTTGCATGTTTCAGCTCTGTAACTGTGTTAGCAGCCTTTCTTGGGCTTTCTTCGGTTTTCAGTCTCTCTCTTATACAAACAAGCTCAAAACTGGGCAGACTATTCAGATGCAGCTCATTAGAGCCAAGAAGTGGGAAACAATCCCTTCTTTTGACCTACTGGCTGCAGTCTTTTTGTGGCAGACTCTTCTCTTTAGATGGCTGCAAGTAGATGAGCTACACCTGCCCAGATCTGGGTATGGGTCAAATTCTATTTACTCTCATAGACAGAATAAACTTGGAATTGGTCAATTTGTCTACAGGGTGAGACAAAGAGGATGGCACATCAACTTATTGGTGTCAACTATCTGTGGGCATGTTTTTTGTGGCAATTGTGCAGGTAACTTGTGCCAGCTTAAACTTATTTCACTGGAAGGTAATGTGATTCTCATTAGCTCACATATGTCATGGGCTAAGAATGTGCACAGAAACTCCTACTGTGGTTCAGCTGACATACAGCAACACTCAGTTCTCTGTCTGAGTTCTCAGTCCCAGTTTTGTGTTTCTTGAGCCCTGGCAAAACAAAAGAGATGAAAGAGAATCCCTCTGATATGTCACGAACATTTCAGACCCAAACCCTGAAAGAACTTCACACGCAGATTTGGTTCTGAGCATCCTTGGTGGCCAGCGCCTTTGATGAACTGATCCAAAATCCTGACCTCAGTTACATATGAAATGTGGACCCAGTTCTGAACTGGACTCTGTCTGTAATGTGTAAATTCACATCTGTCCCCACTATTAATATTTCAGGGTCTGAATGAAGCCTGGCCAGATTTTCTCTGATCTCTGCTTCATTGAAATCTACTGAAAAAGAGCTTCTTGCTTCCAGAAGCAGCTTCTCTGTCTCAGACACAGTCTCTTTGCATGTGTTACTTCATGCAGCTATAAGAAAGCTTTCTATGGAAATACATACACTTTTCAACAGGAAAATTTGGCTAAATTTTTTTTTCAAGTAAAGGGGATGCAAAAAAAAAAAAAAAAAGATTTAATGATTTTCCTCCTGACTGTCCTAAAAAAGCAAATGTAATATGCAGAGGGAAAACCTGCTTGCACAGAGCAGACATATTTCTGGGCCTCTGTGTAGTTAGCAGAGGGAGGATGTTCAATTAGTCTCTTTACCACAAGCTCCCCAGTTAGTCTCCCTCTGGAAAATAGGTGAGAAATTCTTATATTCCTCTCAATATGTTAATCAGACAACTGGTATCACAGTTCTCTAACTGTGTAATACCAGTCCCCCTTGGCAGATATATTTTATTTGGATAATGATGTGAAATTTAAGATCTACGTTTCAATTGTAGAGAGCCATAGGCAGTTGTCAATTTTAGTGACAGACATGAACCTGGAGCTAAATTCCTGTGCACAAGCAAAAATTCCAACAGGCGTAGCGCAATTCTGGTCCCTTAATAGAAATACATTTTCTCCCATTGAGGGGCAGTATTTTTAAATTGTGCATTGCTTCTCCTGGTGCTGGCGAATCACAAACGCTCTCAAATGTTTCCTTTTACTTGGACAGTTTGGTCACCTCCGTTATCAAGCAGTTTGCTGCAAAATCTGACGGTTATCTCTTTTTTTCTCCTTCAAGTGTCCATTGCTTTGGTACTGAAGCACTGTAGTATGAATCTCCTGCTTTTTTTTTATTATTTTTTTTTCCATTTTCCTGGTCTTTCAGGTCAAATATGATTTTTAATGCACACTACACTCTTTCTCTCCTATTCACTATAGAATGTTTTAACTCTAAGTTAGCTCCTGTGTCCAGTGCAAAGAAAGGTTTTCTTTAGCTCTAGCTAAAATCACAAAGGGTGCTTATTTAGGCCTCTCTTTCCCTTTTTTTACTAGCAGTAGTTTAACAGAAATCATGCTTTTTCAGTAAATACTAAATTGTAGGTATATCATTTTAGGTTTCTTTCTTTTGTTGTTGTTGTTATTATAGTCCAGAAGGTTCCTCCAGTGCATATACTGTCATTCTGTGATTATCATCATCTTCCTAATTATTTTCATCATCGTCATCGTTGTTATTATTATTATTTGGCATAATGTTGAGAAGGGAGATTTTTAGTTAGTGGGAGTGAAATGTTCTTTAAAACTTGAGGGTGCATCAGAAGCCCGAGGAAAGGGTGAGCTGCATTCTATTAGTTTTACTATTTTTTTTTCCCCAAAGTCGATCTAACACCACTGAAAGCTGTCCCCAGAGCTGTCAATCAAAAAGGAACAATATGAATAGCGGCAGCAGTAGCACAAAATTCCTCCATACTGTATCACAATACACAAGGCACAAGGTTAGGACTCAGGAGTAGGGTCCTCAAGTCAGTCTAAAGCTATATTTTCTTTTTTTTTTGCCCTCCAAACACCTAATTTAAAAACAAAAAAAATGTTTGCATTTCTTTTTAAACATTTTTCAGTAAAACTTAGAGTTTCTATAAAAAAATCAGAGGTGATCTGGATGTTGTTCTCTTTCCTACGACACACTTTTAGGATGCTGCAGTCCTAGGTCTAGATCTCTTCTCTCATGAAGTCAGAACTGAGATGTAAACAAAATTCCTTTTACAAGGTGACCTAGTGAATGCACTATGGAGATGTTTGGACTACAGATTTCATCAAATCTACTTTGTTTCGTACAATGTACTTACGTACTCCTCAGTGCTGGGACTGGAGCTGTCTTCCAGGTACGTGCCCCCAAACACTTTGTTATTTGCACACTTTGCTTGGCCAAAACAGCATCTCCTGTGAAGTTGAACTGCTCCAGCTGTGATACCAGAGGAAAAGCTGTCCCAGACAGACCTTTAGCACAACAGTTCAAGCACAGTGTTAGGAGGTTGGATCCCTTCTGTCACTCCAGAAGAAAATCACAAAATCAGGTGGGAAGGGACCTCTGGAGACAGGATCATAGAATCATTCAGGTTGGAAAAGACCCTTGGGTTCATCAAGTCCAACCATCAGCCCTACTCTACTAATTTCTCCCCTACACCCAACACCACATCTAAACGACTCCTAAATTAGATCATCATCAGATCATCCAGGACATCTCCGCTGTTCAGAACAGTGTCAGCTAGAACAAGGTTTCCCTGAATATTCCTAAGGAAGGAGGTTCCATAATCTTTCTGGGCAACCTATTATAACATTCAGTCACCCTGACAGTTTCTAGTGCTTAAGCAGAATTTTCTGTGTTTTAGTTTGTGTCCATTGCCTCGTGTCCTTTCACTCGGTACCTCTGAGAAGAGTCTGCCTCTGTCTGATTTATTCCCCTGAATTGTATAGCTATACACACAGAAAAGATCCCCCAGAGTCTCCTCTTCTCAAGGCTGAAATGAATTACTCTAAGTCTCCCTGCAGTCCTCAGCGTGAGAAAACTCCCTCAAACACACATTTCTGCAAGAGGGCAAGTGCTAAACTCTGGGCAAATTTCTCAGCTCCCTGAGCTGAGACTCAAAGATCTACTATCTAGGGATAGATTTAGGGATCTGCTCTCTGCCCAAAAACCACTCCTAGCAGGTAGTGGGGAAGAGGCCACACTGCTTTAGAAGTTAAGAGAATTTAGTTGCATGATCAGAGCTAGATGGTGACCATTGGCTCAGGATCTAGCAGTATTTAGTTTACTACTATATCTGTAACCACTGACCACACGGGTTCTAGGTGGATGTCAACTGTCACCAGAGCAGGCACTTACATCTGACCTAACCATTTCAAATGCCTTCAGAGATGTAGGAGGGAAAAGGTCATTTTGGGGTGCTGTTCTTCTCATCCTGAGGTACATTTGTAAAGCAGGACGGATGAGTAAAGCCCTGGAGATGTCTGCTTCTTTTTGTGGCTGGAAAGTAAAGAAAGCAGACATAGCTGTCAGAAGGGAACAAGTGCAGCCCAGGTAAGTGTGTTTGGCTCCATTTTCACTGTTTAAAGTCCCCAAGCACCAACTATGAAGAACAAAAAAAGCAGTGTTTCTTTTCATGGTGGGTGAAACAGTCGGTGCTTAAGCCACAGGAAAATGCCACCCCTAAACACATCTCCCTGACTGGGTGCCATGCTCATAGCCAATTTTTACACTGGGTCAGGGATGAGTACGTGGAAGATACTCATTCAAAACTTTTGCAGACCTGCATATTTGCCATAATATTTAACTCCTGACGATACAGAGTTGATATTCTTTAGGGTCATATAGGGCTTTACAAGTCTGGGTGCCGTATTCTGCATTTCACAATAAAGGTTCCTCATTATGGGCACAGTCCTTCCATGTTAATGCCTGCAGATGTTTTGACAGAGCCATGAAAGCTGCAATGGGACACACATCACCATAACTCATATTTGTGGCATGGAGGCTGTTGTCCTCTGAGCTGCTGCCCCACAAAGCTCCCAGCACTTCAGAAAAATACAACATGTTCTAGAAGGGTTTCCATTTTCCCAAAGAATCAAGGAGACTGTGGGCTTTAAACGTATTTATGATTGTTTTAAACTAGATTAGTTGTTCCTGTTGTTAACAAGACCATGGTGCTTTTTGTCACGTTGGAAGTGTGATGTGCTTTAGCATACCCGGATTTGAAAACAGAAGCCGACAGGGTTTTGCTCATAATTGTTTTGATAGTAGATTTTTTTTTTTTTTTTTTTTTTTTTCATTCTTTCTTCTTCAGATTCCATCTCTATTGATCTTTAATGGCTTCCAGATGGGATCACGTTTGGCCATTTTATAGGCTGAGCTCTGAAAGACTAAGAAAATACGGTGCACGAAAGCAGCCCATTAGCTAATAAAAAAATAAAAAGGCACTGCAAATATACTAATAAAGTTTGTAATGTCGTAATATATTAAGGAGATGACAACTGCGCAGGAAATAGGGCTGGCCTGGCTGCGTGGAATAACGAGGGAGTTTTAACAGCTTATCCTAGAGGTAACAGCTGTCGAGTAAGAGGAAAACATTGCTTACATTTTACATTGTAGATGAAACAATACATTAATCGACCTTCCTTCTAAAACTTTGAGTGTCAGCTAATCCAGTAAATTCCTCCGTGGGAGAAAGCATCTTCCAACCTTTTATACAAGGCCGGGGGTGCCAGCAGCAGAAAGGAGTTGTTGAACATCGTGATGCTGTGCAGACTGTGGAATACAGTTTATCCCAGCCACAGACTGTTGGAGAGGAGACGTTTTAAAATACCTTCTAATGCCTAAGACACTGATGAGAGTTATCTTGGTCCTGCTTCTGACATGCGTAGCTATCAATGCCACTGTGAATGGAATGTAAAACGTTACTGAATATGACCATTTGTTTACAGAAATCAGAGGTTATACACACACACACACACTAGCACGTTTGCACATATGCACACTTATTTTGCCCTTGTGCACCACATGTATCACTAGGTGATGCTTTTTACTGGTTATAGCCATTTGTACTATTACCATATATACACCAAGCACAAGGCTTCTTCAGCTCTTATTTCTGATTCCATCAATGTTGTTACAACAACATTGTTGTTCCACAACAACCCCATGCATCGTTACCGGCTTGGGGAAGTGTCTCTGGAGAGCTGCCTGGCAGAAAAGGACCTGGGGGTTCTAATTGACAAGCAGCTGAACACGAGCCAGCAGTGTGCCCAGGTGCCCAAGAAAGCTAATGGCATCCTGGCTTGTATAAAAAATTGTGTGACCAGAAGAAGTAGGGAGGTGATTGTCCCCCTGTACTCAACACTGGTGACACCACACCTTGAGTATTGTGTCCAGTTCCGGGCACCTCAACACAAGAGAGATCTCGAGATGCTGGAGCGAGTGCAGAGGAGAGCAATAAAGCTGGTGAGGGGCCTGGAGAACAAATCTTATGAAGAGTGATTGAAGGAGCTGGGACTGTTCAGTTGGAGGAAGAGGAGGCTGAGGGGAGACCTCTTCACTCTCTACAGCTACTTGAAAGGAAATTGTAGAGAGGTTGGTGATGGTCTCTTCTCACAGGGAATTAGCGATAGAAGGAGAGGGAATGGCTTGAAGCTGCACCAGGGTAGGTTTAGGGTGAACATTAGGAAAGAATTTTTCCCAGAAAGAGTGGTCAGACCCTGGAATAGGCTGCCCAGGGAGGTGGTTGAATCCCCGTCCCTGAATGTATTGAAGAGTCATCTAGATGTGGTGTTGGGAGATTTGGTGTAGGGGAGGAATTTGGAGAGTGGGGCTGTTGGTTGGACTCGATGATCCCAAGAGTCTCTTCCAACCTGAATGATTCTATGATTCTATGAAAGCTGCTGGTAACCATTCATGCATGATGCTGTGTGAATGCCTGTTATGTAGGCAGTCACCATTTTGAGAAACATCTACGTGTGCAAGATTACCAAGACATATCCCTGTTTTACTAAAGAGGCAATCAGAAGGCATCTTTCAGTGTAAATTCATCTGAGAGCAACCATTCCCACATAAAACCTGCTTGTGAAGAATAGAGTTAGAAAAAGTGTCTTTTGGTTTGAGAAGTGCATAGGTGCATCAGTTTGTGCGTGTATATGTGTTTCAATGAGCACAGGATGGGACACTATCTGTCCCAAAGCTCCTGGCATCTAGTTTGATGTGCTGGAGTGGGATATATAATCATAGAATCATAGAATCCTCTAGTTTGGAAGGGACTTTTAAAGATCATGAAGTCCGACCATCAACCTAACACTGTCAAAACCACCACTAGACCATGTTTCTCAGCACCACATCTGCCTGGCTTTCAAATGCCTCCAGCACTGGTGACTCAGCTACTTTCCTGGATAGTTTCCTTGACAACCCTTTCTTTGCAGAATTTTTTTTCTTATTATCCATCCTAAACCTCCCCTGTTGCATGTCATGGAACTTTTGGAGCTGAGTCTCTCAGGTTCAAGTACATAGGAGGATTAGGGTGCTTTATATTTTGTGATGGAAGATGATAAAGCTAAAAAGAATGAAACTTCTCACGGTACAAGATAGATAAGTACTCAGGAGGAGCTGCCTGTGTGTTTCAGGAAGATCTTCACTCAGTCTAAAGCCCAAGGTTGGGATTGTCCACACTCTCACAGACTGTGGCTGAACTGGGAGCACAACTCACATTTTACTTTTCCAGTTCTTCACTCATAAATATCAAATTTCTTTCCTTTGGAATAAACTGTATGAAATTCCTGAGGAATATATTTAGACTACCTGACACTGAAGTCTTCTGCGTCTTTACAATATCAACCCTGGAGACTTGTATTAGGAAATATGAAAGGTTTCTTGGCTGTATTCTGGTTTATTCCTAGAAAATAATAAACATTTTGTTTCCCAGTCACTTCTGGACTCATAATTGCAGTCCTGATATGAATGCATACAGCAGCAATGGGTTTCTACATCTGTAGAGAAAATGACAATAAGATTAAGAACATGGGCTTGATTATAAGGGCGCCATTAAACTTTGGCGTCATCCCCATGGTGCACTCCACCCCTTCACTTCAGAAACAAATGGTGTCGCCGTTTGTTTTTGGCTGCAGAAATCTTCATTAAAGTTGAGGAATTAAATATAGCACTTTAGCTAATTAATTATGGTTTGATCATTTTGACACCTCCAAATGACTCAGCCACATACCTGGAAGCTTTGTCAACTCAATTGCATCTTTATTTTTGTTGCCTTTAACCAACAATGAAGACTAATGCCACTCTTTCTAGTTTTCAATCACCTCTACAGAAGTGCTCCCCTGGCAATGTGCAGGGACAGACCTAATTAATCCCTCATCTGCCCTGCGCTGTGTCTATACATCACACTGGCAGTTGGAACTGCTGCTTGTTTTAAGGCTATTGCTGGAATGAAGTGCTCATCTGTTTTTCAATAATTTTACCACAGGTGGTGATTTGTAATTAGAAAGGGCAGAATCCAAATTTTGATATTTTTTATTATCATTATTATTATTGTTATTACTTAGGAGAAGCCAGGGGAGGGTGGGAAAAGATATGACAAGGAAAAATAATAATAATAAAAATAATTAATAAGAATCAATAATAATAATAGCTGTAGCACAGCAGGGAGAGAGCATTAACTTTTGGCACCATGAATGATAGTAGATTTGGGCTCACTGAGAGAAAAGAACAAAGATTTGCACTGATGTGGCTGCACACAGGTTAAAGATCAAAGATGAAGAAGTTAACAGATTATTGCTGAATACAGAGGAACTTTGAGAGCTCAGAACCTCCGCAGAGCACTGAGAAGATCCCAGTGCCAATGGTCCTGTTTCTACTTCTTTTCCACCATCTGCCTCATCCGTTACTGCTCTCTGCATCAAAACACCTCCTGGCTTATTATGTGTGATCATGACTACAAAGTCAGAGGTTTCACAGTAGGTTGGGGATTTTTGGTTGATATCCATGTGGTTTTGGTTGATGTTCTTTACCACTGAACACTTAAGGCCTGATCAAGTTCATCTTGACAGAGTATCACCTTAATATATTTTGGATCAGGTTCTCTGATTCTTTGATGGGTACAGAGAGAGGTATCAGCATTGTCACTTGATTGTGACGAATAATTATCAGTACTAAATGGTGGGGTACCATGGCCTTAAATAGCCTTCCTTTCTAATTTTTGTAATGGTTTCAAAGCACTGCAGAAAAGGTATACTAAGCTAAATGCTAGAGGTATGTTATGAGTTGATTTTATAACCAGAGCAATTAGTACATTAGTCTACACTCAAAATACTATATTGTAATTTCACAGAGCTTTCAAATATGGCCTTATGCAAGTGCAAGAGTGAGATTTCTAGAGGTATGGATATATTTGTAGATATGTGCTAATATCTCAGTTCTTTCAAGAGAACATAGATTCTAATCAATTTGATTTAAACTCATAGGGACTTGAAAATCTTACAGATAAGTTGTTTCTATCTTTAGTACCTTCATGAGCTCAGCATACTACCTTGTGTTCCTCTAACTTTCACTTTAACACTGAGTTTCCTTTGAAAACCACATGATGAGTTAGGTAAAGGATGAACGTTTAGATCCCATCACTTTCTGAACTGGCCCATGGTGTCTTATAATGAAGACTTCTCTCCTATTTCATGGTGAGGTTGTTCAGCTTTCCATAAGGCAATGAAATATGAATTAATCTAAGGAATATAAGTCCCTAGCTCTTATGTTAGAATGGTCCTGTGAGAGATCTGGCTTTCAGGCCTTCTTTTGTTAACTGTTCTGTATGAACTGGAACAGTTTCAAAAGCAGAGGCCCATCTCACACTAACTTGTTGTTCCAGGAACAGTGAAGTCTTCAAGGAAGTAGAAAATCTGTGTGCAGTTCCAAGCTCCCAAACAGGCAGAGGTGATACTTCTGTCTGTGGCTTAGAAGGGGTGTACCCCCTCTTTTAGAGGTTCCACTCTCTCAGGAGGACAAAGGGATGACTAAAATCAAGTTCAGAGTGCCGTACTCTTGATGTGTTACTGGCAAGGGGAAGAGAGGAGTGGGATCGTTTGCTACTTCTGCTGCCAGTAAGAGTGGGACGGGTGAGACAAATTCATGAGTTTTCACCTAAGCAGAACCTTCCTTCATCTCATCAGCAATCAACCTGATTTTCAAGGTTTGTGCCTTAAACAAATTATTCCTCTGATTGTTTTCCATGCCAGTAGCCTCAGCACCTTCCTGTTTTTCTCAACCTGGACTTGTCCTTGGCCAGCTTGTTGTGGCCACTTGGTGTTAGGAGGGCTTCCCCTCAGGTCTTCCAGGAGAGATGGGTTCTTCATCTGCATTCACAATACCTTTTTTAATGTTTTCAGTTCAACCTCACCTTCTGATTTGTGATCTCTCACAGTCCTCTGCTTAAAATCCACCAGGGCTCATGTCCCCAGGACTCAGTGACTCCTGATTGTTAGATCACCCTAAAAGCTTTGGGTTTGAGTGGAGAGTTTTAATTTTAGACTACTGAAAGAGAAATAGCTTGAACTGTAAGAATAAAGTCCAGGAGATGGGGTGTTGTATCTACCCCTCTTCCCAGCCCCCAAATCTAATGCATGAACTGAGCACCCAGACAAGTCACAGACTGTGGGAATTACCAGACAGACCCCATGCATCTCTCTGGCTCAGCTCTTCCAGAATATTGCTTTTCTCTTCCACTTTTCCTCCCTCTCAGGGCACCTTGCCCATTTCCTGATGCTTTCTTTCTACGTGGCCAGGCATTTTGTTTTAATTTTTTTTAATGAATTCAGCTCAGCGCCCACACATCCCCTTAACTGTGGATTTGTACGCTCAAGAGAAGACACGGAGAGATGTTGATGTTTTTGGCTAGTATTCATGCCCTCAGTACCCCTTTTTGTTTTTTTTTCCTTTTTTTTTTTTTTTTATGAATATACATGTTTTCTTGGCTGTTTGTGTTGCAACCCATCTGTTAGAATGGCACAGTTCCTGCTCGCAAGTGGAATCAGACCCTCGCTCGAGGGGGTAGGTTTCAGGCAACGGCAGGTTTTTAAGCGGAGCAGCAGGAGCCCTACAGAAAGGAGGTCCCCTGTGTCAGCCCTGGCACCACCTGCCTCCTTCCACATCAACACACCAGTTGACACTGTTCCTCTGAAAGCCAGTGGGGCCAAGCAGGTTAGGGGAGGAAGGCCCAGGGTTCAGAAGCTGACAGGAAAACTGATGGTGTTTCAACGGCGCCCTCGAAAGAACAAGGGATGCTTAAAAAAAAAACAAAAAAAAAAAACCAAAAAAAAATAACCCCCATGTATATAATAACTGAAAAGGAAAATAACACTCATGTGAGACAAAGCAAGAGACACCGGTTCCTAGACAGTTTAGGGTGTTAGCTTAGATATGAGGAACTAATTTCTCTGCTTTTTAATAGACAAATTGCCCAGGGTTGCATTGGAGTAAGTGCTGTTTCCAGACGGCTCACATGAGTCATCCTTAATCACTTTAGACACAACCACCACCAACTCTGCTGAGCCTGGTGCTGCAGGAGTAGTCTGATGACTCCAGATTATACGGTTTTCATTTTAAAAAAAACCCTCTTTTTTCCCCATTTTATTTTCCTCTCCAAAATGAGCTCCGGCAGAAGCATGTTTAACACTTTGGACTCCTCATTATAGGAGGGACATTGAGGTGCTGGAGAGTGTCCAGAGGAGGGCAACGAAGCTGGTGAGGGGTGTGGAGCACAAGTCTTATGGGGAGCAGCTGAGGGAGCTGGGGTTGTTCAGCCTGGAGAAAAGGAGGCTACAGGGAGACCTTGCTCTCTACAACTACTTGAAAGGAGAGTATAGTGAAGTGGGGCTTAGTCTCTTCTCCCACTCTCTACAACTGCCTGCACCAGAGGATATTTAGGATGAGAATTAGGAAAAAATTCTTCACTGAAAGGGTTATCAAACATTGGAACAGGATACCCAGTGGAGTGGTTAAGTCACCATCCCTGGAGATAATTGAAAGCTATATAGATTTGGTACTGAGGGCCATGGTTTTGTTGTAACTTGGCAGTGCTGGGTTAATGGTTGGATTTGATGATCTTAAAGGTCTTTTCCAACATAAACAGTTCTGTGATTCTATGAATCTGTGGTTCTAACATTTGGTACCTTTCATCTACATGAGGGTAAGTTTAGATGAACTTCGGAAAAGATGTGTGGTCTGAAAATATCAATAAACACCAACTTAAAATTTAGTCCACCTCTTCAGATTGTTTTAAAGGGACAGAGCACAGGACAGATGTTTGCTGGTGGAAATTCTTAACACTGATTCTGCTATGAACTTTAGGTTCCATTAGACAAGTTTAATGTCTACCTGTTAGCTAAAAATTTTCATTTTTGTCTGATTTTTCAACTTTTTTCCCCCCTATTTCCTTTTCAGTTATCACTCAGAAAAATGGGGAAAACACAGAAGGTGATGGAAAAAGAAAATTAATGAACTAGAAATTATCACTGTATGGCACTTTTTCATAATCCTGGAAAGCAAGTATAGAGTAAGAAAAAAAAAAGAAAAAAAAAGAAAAAAAATTAGAAATCCCCTGAGACATAATGAATCATACTCCTATTTGATGAAAACAACAGAAAAACTCAGTGATGGGAGAGAAGAAAGTTGCCAATTTCTTTTTTTCTAAAAAAAAATAGATGAGCAGAGAAAAATGTCTTTGGAAATTCTTGCCTGATTCCTCTGACTGGATAACAGATATGCCTTGTGCTCTCTGTACAAGTAGGATTTCATTTGACACCTGCATGGACCTTTGCCAGGAAAAGGTGCAGAACTGGGCTACAGTCAGCTCTCAAATGTAGATTATTTCCTAGGAGACACCATGGCTCGTATCTTGTCTATGACAACAGCACAAATATTTTCCCACTCATACTAAAGATAATTGCCTTACTTTTTGTCCCCACTATTTGTGAGAATTTTCAGACGCTTCAGTCATAAATACAAAACTGTACACTTTGTGAGAAGCAATCTGGAGCTAATTACAGGCCAATCCAGGCTTCCCTTTCTGGGGATATGACTTAAATGTTTCAGGAGAACAATTAAGGATCTGCCTACATGGTTTGAGTGCTGAGCTGGCTGTATCCTTTGAGCAGCAGGAATAAGACTATAAGGACCAGGGAAACTCCACAGAAGAATAAAGACCTAAACTCAGGGGTTCCTCAGTTTCAAGGGTATTTTTGTAGGCTTTTAGAGTAATTTCTGTCTGTATTGATGAGAAGAAAGACCTAAAAAAGAAGTGAGTACAGAGCCATAATTTGCTGTACTATTTGTGATATATCTGTAGTTCTGTAGTCTTTGTTCAATTAATATGAGGCATGGTTCTTTTTTGTTTTTTCTTTTTTTTCTTTTTTTTTTTTTTTCAATAGAGAATTTAAATTGAAGTTAAAAAAATGAAAACAATAGAGATCCATGACTTTGTAGGGATGGTGACCATGTTAAAAATAAAACCCATCATTAATCATCAGTCTGATTGGCCAGCAGACAAATGATTGAGGAGAACTGGCGACTAAATCACTCCCTGGTCTTGATACAATGGGTGGTGAGATCCACTCCCTTGGTGGCTCAAGGAAGCTTGCTTTTCAGCTGCTGAAGCTGTATTTATTTAAGCTCCATTAATGATTTTAATATCTGTCATCCTGACTCCTTTTGTTCATGACCCTTGAGTGTGAACATGGTCTTATGAAGAAAAGAATAAGAAACACTAAATTTCTAGGTGAGTCTTCTGCTCTGCCCCAGCACCAACTCTTTCTTATTAAAAAAAGATCCTGATTTGTCCTTTGACTTGAGGTTGCGTAACTTCTCAGAAAATTAGTAGAAGCCTTCTTTACAGTTTAGCTTGGATGCAAGGAATAATCCATCTGTTCAGCTTTGAGGTAAAACACAACCAATTTTCTCTTCAGTAATTTTACTTTGCAGCTAGAGCTCTTCTAACTCTCTGAAACTAACAGCATATTGTGCAGAAACTCTTCCAAGGAATGCAGAGAAGCTCTTGCTTATCCAGCCAAGACAATGTCATCTAACTTGGTTATTTGCCCCATTGGAGAGTTGGAGGCAGAAAAGTGTAAAGGAGTCACACTGTGTAAAGGAGCAGACAGGACAGGTGATCCAAAACTGATCAACAGGGTAATCCACCCCATCTACCTCATGGGTGCACCAGCCGGGAATCGAACCCGGGTCACAAGAATGGGAATCTTGCATGATACCACTACACCACTGGTGCACATGATATCTACTCCTGTACTGATGTTTAATAAAAAAAAAAATCCCCTAAATTTATGAGTTTCTTCTTCAATATTCATTCCTGCACTAATACCTAATAAAAAATGCCCCCTAAATTTACAAGATTTTTCAAATCTCATAAATCACTTAATCTATCTCTCTCCTCTCCTAAGAGAAAGAGGTCGGGGAAAGCATCTCTTGTCCATCTCAGTGGCCAGTCCGGCCCAAACCATGACATATAACTATTCCAACAAACAACAAAGCCTCTACTTCCTGTGATTTTTTAATTCTCTAACCTAAAGGTTGACAAATATTAAGGAAATATTTTGAGTTCAATGTATGTTTGATGGTTTTCTTCCTAAGAGCAGGAGACATCTGCTTAAGTATTTTGTTCAGGTGGGTCCTTGGGAAGCAGAGTAGCCTATTTTTCCCCCCCCCTGTGGAGCAAGAGCGTGGTTCCTCTGTTAATTCAGGACTTTGGTGGGACAATGAAGGAATTGCATGTTGGCAACTCACATTTCCTTTAGCCTCTGGATAAAGGATTTGAGTTTTGTGTATGCTGCCAATCCTTTAACGATCTTACACACCCTATAATCACCCTAAAAATTTGGAATAAAAGGGGGAAAAAAGGACTGAAAAGGAAAAGAAAAATCCTGCAGGCTGCCTTAGCCAAATATCTTGGACTTGAGAGCTATTTGATCATTAGTCTAAGTATGGATAATCGGTGTAATGCTAAATAAAGAAATTATACACTGAAATGGAAAATTCACTTGGTAAAAGCCCAAAGAATTATTTCTTTTCTGGAAGCTAACATTCCCAGTGAAAGGCAAATGTTATTTCCCTCTCATTGTGCATTACTTCTTGAGGTTTTTAGCTGGTATTTGTATCTGTATTTTCATAATACTTCAATGCTGGGATTCCCATACGAAGTGTGGCTTCACACACTGCCAAGCACTGCTGAAACGTACAGAAAATATATGTCTTCATTGTACACATTTAACAGAAGGTAAACTCAACTGAGGTTTTTAACATTACCTTATCTCCACCATATAGTTGTTTTTCCCTGACTTTTTTTTTTTTCTGTTTTAAACAAGGACACTAGAATAACATAAAATAATAATGAAAGAATAAGATAGAACAGATAGCTTCATTCAGGTTTGTAATCTTTGCACTTTGTGGTAGACTGAAGAGTGCTCTCAGAAGAGATCAGTTCCCTGGAAGCCACTGGAAAAAGATATGTTAACTGCAGAATTACAAACAGATGAATATGTAGGGAACAGAGATTTGGCCTAGATGTCTTTGCAATTGGGGTAGGAGGATGCAATGAAAAGGTTTGGCTGTTTATAGGTAGGAAGGGCACAGGGGTGTTCAGTCTTCAGGTCACCTCTCCCAGCTATCTCTTCAGTAAAGTTACAAGGAATGGGAAAACTTACCCCAAATAATTCCCAATCCAGAAATGAACAGGAAGAGGGAACAAAAAGAATACACAGAAATGTGCCAAGAAGAGGTGAAGGAGATAGATGAAGAAATGTCTTTGGAGAATTATGAAAGTAATGGAGGAGGCAAGTGGAAGACATTGCTGGGGACACAGCTGGGGAGGCACTCCTGGAGGAAGGTGCTCTGTGCAAGGAGAGGTGCAGCTCTGAGAGGATAGTAGCCCATGGGCGACCCATGCCAGGGCAGGAACAGATGGCCAGGTTCTGGCCATGACAGATATAAAAAACATAATTCCAAGGCATAAAACATTTAAATCCTTTTATATTTAAATATGCTTGACTAGATCAAGGTCCTGTGATACAAGTATGTATGGAATGAGGACAGTCTCATACTTTGAACAAGAGCACAGTGATGGTCATGAAGAATTATTAACTTTGACTCTAGAAATACAACAGCTACTCACAGTATATGTATTCCATAGCAAATAATTCTGGATACAGGTCTACAATACCAAGACCATATTGTTGCTGATTCCAGAAACAGACTGTTCTGGTGTTTTCTCATATTCATCTGAACATTCTACCATATGTGATGTGACCTTATTTCTAGTGATTTGCTGGACCTTAATGAAAGAGCTTGTTACAACTCTGGCAATGAAAGTTCACCTCAAATTATCAGACAAGTATCCTCAGCACAAAACTAGTTTTCTCTGCCTCATACAGCCTATTGTGCCTTGATAACCTATTTTAACTGGCCATCAAATATTTCTCAGATTTAATAGGTTACTAGACCTTAAAGCACAGCCCTTTACTACAAAAGCACTGCTGTCTTTAAACTGTTTCTAGAGTCTCTTTCTTTCTTACTGATTAACTGTGACTCTAAATCTTCCACCTGTCTCCACCTCCTTTTTAGTCTCAACATTTGTTTTGCCCAAATTTAGAACCCCTGAACTTGTCCAGCCAGGGAACACAAAAATAAATTCTGCTTTATTCTGGGAAAACCCATCTCAGGTCTTCAAATTCATTTGAGGAATTTGTATACCATTCCTTCATTTAACTCGGGCAGATGTTAAATATTAATGTTAGTCAAAGAGAGAAAACAGTCGTAGATGTGCCTCTTTCCTTGGTGTCCCTTATCTCACTTGATAGCACAGGCAGGAAATACTGTAATTTGTGAAAATTGGGGGTGGGAGGGAGTTTGTACCATGTGTTTACCTTGATGTCTGTACTACAGGAATGATATGAGCCTTCAATTTTATTTATGTACTTTGCAGATACAGTCTAAATATCTGTAAGATTCTGAAGACAGAAGGTGAAGAACGAAGTTGAATTTAGTCTGTCCAGAGAGGTGGTAGAGTCTTTGTCTCTGGAGGCATTCAAAACCTGCCTGGACAAGTTTCTGTGCAACCTGATCTAGGAAGAACCATGTCTCCAGAGGTCCCTTCCCACCCCATATCATTTTGTGATTCTGTGAAATCTTGCACACCGACATAATTCATGGTTCTCCTCACACTATATATATGAAATTGTGGTACCACAGTCATATTGTTCTCATGGTCTCATGTGAGTCCTTTTTCCTGATCCATTTTTTTCTTGTGCAATGGGAATAAAGCTGTAGACTTTCCACCTTTATTTTCTGGGATGCAGTTTTCTGAAGATACCTCCCAGTACATTGAGCAAAAATGGCAGGGAATTTCTCTACCCCATAAACTAAGATCATAACCAGCATAAAAATGTCTGACAAATAAGTTTTATTGAGTATGCTATGACCACACTGAAATTATCCATTTGGCAGTGAAAAGCTGAAATGCAGATTTATTTGTGGTAAAACAAACAAGATATAACTTCACAAAGTGGCAGCAATTAATACCTATGTGCTAGTCAGAGTGCACAAAGTACCAAGAAGCAAACTCTTTGCTTTAATAAAATGGTTCTACGTAGACAAAAGTGAAAGGGCCAAGTGGCTTATGGAAAGTCACACAGCACTACATATAACCTTGCAAGTCCTGGACCTCAGGCCTCTCTCATCTCCTTTGATTTTTGTAGCTTCCAAGAAATTACCAAGACCTGTTGCAGGATAAAATATAAGATGGAGGTTGAATAATGACAGAGATTTTCCAAGAGAGATCTGTGGGAGTACTTGAAAGCTCAGTGGCATCCTAAGTGGCCTTAAATGTGAGTGGACACGGGACTGGAGGACATTCAGTGCTTAGAGAGAGGGATCCTGATTTGTCAGGAGTGGACGGAGCACACTACCTCAGAGGCTTTTGCCATCTCAAATTTTAATGATTCCTTGAGCAGCATGGCTTAGAAATACAGGGACATGAAATTAAATGATTCATGAGCTTCGCACACCCAAGGAATACTTCAGCTGTCATGACATCCTGCAATAGACTTGGCGCAAACCAAGGCAGGAAAAACAAGCCATCACCTTGGCTGCCTGACTTAGCCAGAAAAGTCTCCAGTTTCTCCCCACTGATGAAAGTTGTCATTTCTCCTGTAGTTCCCAGTGTGTGTTGCTGGCAGAGAGGAGGCAGAGGGAAAAGGGAAAGAAAGAAAAAAAAAAAGGGAAAAAAAAAAAAAAAGAAAACCTCAAATCCTAAAAGTCATCATAACAAACTTGCTGCTGAGAGAAGTTGCTGTTTGGCTGAGCGTGGTGACTGCTGTGCTGTGACAGATCCTGTCAGAGAGGCACTGCCCCAGCTTGCAGGTGTAAGCATGACCTATCAAACTGAATGGGAGCTGACAGAAGGGATTGCTGCAACGTGAAACGGAGAGCTGACATGAAAACAGTGACGTGTGAGGGACTGAATCACCGCAAGCACAACTGTCACAGATGATGTCCAGAGAAATGACAGGAGAAAACTAACTTTACTTGATGTCAGTTTAGTTGTCCTTTGTGTTTAGAAGAGTAACTGCTAGGAAGGGGAAAATTTTAAAAGCACAGAAAAAAAAAAATGGTGAAAAACGCATGTGCATCCATTTCAGCTCAAAATCCAGAGCAGTTTTCATGTTAACTTTCATCATTATTAGTATAGGCAATTCTATTTGTTGGTAGTTTTTGGCACACTTTCTTCTGGCTAAAGTGGTAGTGTTGCATAAACTGTTTTAAAGCTGAGAGTTTATTTGGTCTACTGACAACACCAAAGAAGACCTGCTCCAACCACTGCTATTAGGAAATTACTCCTGCTTCTACAAGGATGAGCAGTCCAGTACCTTTTCACAGCAAGGAGTGAGCATTTTCAAGGCATAATCACCTGAGGAGAAAAAATAAAAATATGTACTAAGACAACTGAGATTTGTGTCGCATCATATTACTGACTTTCTGCATTTGACAATCACTTCACATCTGTTCCTCCTCCCGACACGGTTTTTTGTAGCTCGTCAGATCTCTGGGTCAGTAGCAATCTCTTCCTTGCACTTTTCCAAGCACAATCAAATCTCACCTAAACCAGGTACCTTCAGTCTGCTTTTCATGAAAAAAAAAAAAAAAAACCCAAAAGACTAAGCTTAGAGTACAAATTTTTTTTACCATGTTGAGACCACAATAAATATATAAAACTCCTTACTTTGTCAGTAATTATTCAGCAGTCTGCATGACCAGGAGATGCTAAAGACACCATCATTCAAGAGAGAGCAAACTAATAATGATTTTACTACTGCCTCTGCCAGTGCCAGGTTGGATGACATGACTGACATGAAGGTAGCAAGATGTGAGGGGCATGATAGGCAGTCCTTGAGACAGGAAACAGGGCTTCCACTTCTCCTGTAATTCTGGTTATAACTCAAGCGCCAAGTACATTTCTCTAAGCTCCAAAGCAAAGTGGATTCTGAAATTTTTCTTTTCTCTGTGACTGCAGTGTTCTGAAGTAGATCCAATCCCATATTCTTCTTTCATTTAAAGAAAAGATATTTATTGTTGCTTTTCTGAGCAAGGAGGCAACCCGTAGGAGAAATTTGGTAAGTGAAAGTATAGACTGAAGAGAGTAAATCACATATTATGTTGACTTAGTTAGAGTATCTGATTTGATGTGGTTTAAAACGAACCAACAAACCAAAAAATTCAAACAACTTGAATTAGGTCTGGTTCATATCATAAAAGAGCAGAGGCTATTAGAATTATTAATTTTCTGTTGAGAACAGAATTGAAAGAGTAACCTCTAGAAAGAGGTTACTCTAACCTTGGGTAAGTCTCTTTTAATTCCTTCCTCCACCACCTGTCCGCTCCCTCTCTGTATGAGCTGTTTCAGGCAGAGATCCACTCTTCTTGTGAGTCAGATTCAAAGCCTACGGAGGTCTGCAGGACTATTTCCATCAATTTCTCAGGGCTCTGGGTCAGCCCATCAGCAGTTGTGCAGTGCCTCAGTCAGCTGTGGCACAAGCCTTCAAACGTTCCTACATTCTCAATAACGGGAAATATCTCATCAAATTTGTTCATCTGGCTACCAAATCAGGTCATTATTAGAGATGATCAAAACCTGGAATATTTGTTTTTAAGCACTGTTTCTTTATTTTCATTTGTTTCAGTGGAGGGGAAACAAAACGGAATTTCAGAAACATCTTAGAAGATGGAATTATTGAAATATTTTCTTTCAGGAAAATTAAAACAATCTTATTAAAACTTCAGACGGAAAAGCCTTCTTTGAGGTGAATGACATATCGAAGCAAAGTGAACAAACTCATGAACTTTGAAAGTACTGAAACAAAATATTTCAAATTATTCTTGGTGTGCTGAATTTTGTTGAGTCATTGCATATCAGCAGCGTGTTAGAATTTAGTGAAACCACCATTTTCTGAAAGATATTTATTCCAAACCAAATCAATCTTTTGCAACAAAAATTAATTTTGATTGTAGAAAGAAATCATGTAATAAATGGTGATCAAAGGTGTAACAAATCACCCAGAAAGTTGAGATTATATGATAGGTTTTCTTTCTTTGAGAATCATATGCATATATGGCACCAGCCACAGTATGATAAAAGACTTGGAAGAAACTAACTCCATGTAAACATTTCTCATTCATTATTGTGAGTTTCTGCTACTGTGTGACAAATCATTAGTTGTAGTGTAAGGCAAGCTTTAAAAATGTAATTACTTAATCATGCAGTTAGTTTCCCATCAATCCTACCAGCACTTGTTCTTAACTAGCTTTAAAGAACAAAATTAGGAGTAATTTGTAAGCAAAAGTAATTGAGGAAAGGCTGATGTTGCCAAGGTGTTGACAGCACAGCACATGGTGTTGTTTCTTTTAATTCCCCAGCAAACCAGTGGTCTGCAAACTTTGCTGAACAGCACTTCTGGCTGGTGGAGCCTTAAAACGTGCCTTGATGTCCTAGTACTGAGGTCAGGAATGAGTTTTTCCTTACTTTATGACACCCATCGTCAAAGGGTGGCAGGAAGGTGCTGTGGGGTCATTCAATGGGATGGAGAGAGGGTAGATCAATGAGACCTGGATTTTAGGCTTACAGTCAATCCCGTTTCATTTTCAGAGATCTCAGCATCAGGAACAGCTCTGACCCAGAAAAGGGAAAGGATGTGTTGAAAGCAAGAAGAATCAGTGCTTGTAGTCAGTGATTTTTTATACTTTCACAAAATTCCAGGGGATCAGAATTAGGGTAAAGTAGAAATGAGTGGTGAATTGGAATTCTTTAATGTGATCTGCTTCATTGAAGAGTTTATATTGATCAAAGTTTAAACTGCCACACGGAAAAGTTTATTTTTAATGCTTTTCTAACCTGTGAAAATTCTGAAAAATATTTTTAAATTATTCAACAATCCGGTCTTGTAATTTCCCAGGATGAAAAAGTCTAGTATCCTGATTTAAATCCATGTGTGTACATGTTATACCTATCTGTCTGTCTGTCTATCCATCCAACACAATCCTGAAATAGACAAAATGAAAATGAATAATTTTGAAGATGTTTAAATAAAAATAAAAAAAAATTCTCATGCAGACTTTGTTCTTGAAACAATAGTTATTGGAGCTGGCTGGAAATTAGTCTATCTGTTCTACAAGCAAGTGAATTTAAAAAAATAATTAAACTTCATGAAGCTTGAAAAGAAAGACAAATTATATTTTGGGGAAAAGAAAACAGATGGACTTGTTCCCAGTTTTCTTCTTCTTGGGCTTATTAAGTTTCCACGCAGGACGCCACTCGAGGATTTACACTGTTTAGGGAGATTCCTTTCCACCTGTCGTCTATGTTACTGAGTGGAAAAAAGACCAAGGATAGCCAAGTCAACTGAAAAGAAGCCAAGGGTCTTTCCAGTGGAAATTTGCCAGCTTTTTATCAATTTCAAATCCTTTGAAAATTGGCTATTTTGTGGGGGAAAATTTGGTCTTCATTTGGGAGGGGAAGGGGTAGGGTCAGTTTTCACTGTTTTGCAGCAGCCAGCAAGGCAACATGAACTCTCAGGAAAGAAGGAAATTGTTTTCTGATACTGTGGGCTATGTCCTCTCAAGTGCTTGCAGAGGTACAATGGAAGAGTGGCTTTTCAGAAAAGAGAGTCCTTCTGGTCAGGGGTGAGGGGTGGAGAAGGGTATTCAAAGGGAATGTGATCTGAAGAAGAAAGTGGAAGTAGGTAGTCAAGGTTAAAGTTCATTGCAGAAGATGCTTCTATTCTGGCTTAGCTGAAACTAATTACGTGTGATTGCAACACATTTCTTTTCAATAATTGTGCCTGTGGGTTTATTTAGGACCTAACATTGAATAATCTCTAAAGGCACAGTCCTCATGACATTTGATACCATCACAGCATGCTTGTGCTAGCCATCTCTTGTCTCCACAAAGGAATAAGAGATTTAATAAGAACCATGTGCTCATCCAGTCTTAATCACGTTTAAATCACTTGAAACACTTGGTGTTGCAAATCCTGCCTTTATATCATGCACTTGTCTTGGCTATGAGTTGCAGTTAGGGAGGGGACAGAAGGAAAGTTGCATTGATTGTAGAAAAGTGTTGCACACTCACAGCTGCCACGCAGTGTTTGGCATCACAGCAATTCAATGTGATGGGGAAAATCACACCAAATAATATGGCCAGGTAATTTAGCTCCTCCTTTTCCTTAGAGACATTGTGTGGGTAGATCGTGATTTTTGTTTGTTTTAGCCAACAGGTATTTTAGCAACAGAAACAGCAACATCTGCCTCTAGGTCTTTTTGCACAAAAGATGAGGATGTGAATAGTGTTTTTCTTGTGATGAGTTGAATGAGAGTGGGTTTCTATCCCCATTATTTTTTTTCTCTGTTTGGTCCTTGAGTTTGTGTGATGATACTCAGCATAGATCCAGGAGCTCTATAAACCTGTTACTGAAGCTCTGGAACTGAAAAAACCCCACATGCTAGAAGAGTATTAAGCAATTGCTCTAAATACTCCTGCAAAAGCAGTTGCTGGTGCCCTTTATCCCCCAAGCTTCTGCAGGAAAAACAAGTGAAGAAACTGAATATTGGACAGTTTTCCAACTTACTTAAAAGACCTCTTTGGGGGAAATAGGATTATGACAGATAAAACCAGCTATGATATAATTGTCTTTATTTCTTGCTCCAGCTGATTCAGATTAGGGTTGAAAATGGTGAAATTCTTCTACTTTTAATGTTAGACAGTGAAACATTGGATGCCTAGATCTACTGTAGTCAGGTTTGACATTTTTTTGTACCAGTAGATGGAAACTGGTACCTCCTGAGAGCTCTTTACCTGTCTCTCTGTAGAGACCTATGTTTGGTAGAGAAATGTCACTATCTCAAGGATCTCTTTTAATTGACTGTGAAAGCACCCTTGAGTACATACCTGAGACTCAAGCAAATAGCATTTAGACACCTAAATGGGATGAGAAGAAAAACATTTGAATGCTTTAAGCCTGTTTTATGGCAGAAAGTGAGGCCCTGGGCTTCTCCCACCAGACTCCAGACCTTCTAACCTCTGTCTCTAAGGATGGGTCTTGTTTAAAAACTGCATAATGTGGTGGTATCTGCTATTTAATAAAAGTAGTGAAACTGCTATGCAGTGCCACGGATTCACTTGCTCAATGTGTCATGAGGTAAAATTTTATAGGCATTGTAAAATCTTTTTACCACACACAGCTGCCTTACCCAAAATGACTCAAATCTGCAGGGCATCTGAAACGCACACTACAGCAGTAATGGGCTTTGCTGCTTAAAAAGTGATTATGACTAATGCACAAAAAACAATTATCACCAAGCTTAATTGCAAAGAATTAAGCACAGTCTATATATGTATGCACAAACACGCATATATATGTACATATACGTGGCATTCCATATCTCGATTCTTACTAGAAAACAGAATCAAACAAAAGTAAAGATGAGGGGGATATGAGTATTTCTTCTGAGGAGGGAGTAAAACCAAAACAAAAGACCCCCAAAACCGGAAAGACCTTCTTGAACTGAAATTATGGAAGCCAACCAGAAAACAGAGAGAAGGCTCACAGTTGTAAGGGTAAAGAGTGTTTTACTAAGAATGGTCATAATTGAGTTACACGTAATTGACATGTAATTGACAGCACATTCGTTTTAGGAGTGACCTTCAGTGGATACTCAGGTGAAGATTACAAAACAAGAAAAAGCTTAAATTCTATTTATTTCCTGAGCATATCTGCCAGGAATTGAGGTCTTAAAGACTCTATAAGCCAGGGATTCAACCTGTGTCTTTATTTTTCATGGGTCTGGATGAACTTTCCTTTAGCAGTTTTTCTAGTGGCTTTTTGAAAGCATTCATGCTTTTGACCTCAATGGCATCTGTTGTTATGAACTTCCATATCTGAATTATCTGCCTTGTGTACTGATACCCTCTCATGGTATCAAGAAGGACTGAGTTAATGGTCTGGAGAACACCAGTATTTTACTGTGCCGGTTAAATTCAGGAAAAGGTGTGGCTTTCCATGCCTAGCTACTGCCCAGCCCTGCCAGTCTGAATTAATGCAGTGTCAGTAAAAAGCAGAGCAGGTGCTAACTATTTTGTTATAATCATTGTCTGGAGAGGTTATTGCTATTTCTTGTACAGCTTCTAGCTGTGATGGTCCTCAAAGAAGGACAGAGTTGTGATTAAAAAGGAAATAATTAGCAAAAGCCCTCAACTGTTGCTGGATTCATTGACTTCAAGAAAAATAGGTCAACTGATGTCAATTGGGGGCCCCACCAGTTGAGTTCGCTCTTCTTCTGCTTCAGGCTTTTGCTCTGACCTTCAATAATTACACCATACAGCAGGCACACAAGCAGAGTGACTAAGTTGTTTAAAATGAGGTGGATAAAACACCAGAAAAATACAAGGAATATTATTAGTACGCATTGCAGTGAGGCCCATAGGCTGGAAAAGGCAATATTTGTAGTGTGCAATCAAACATGGGTAAGATGATGCCTGGGAACACTGTGTTACGCTGGCAAGGCTCTGTCAAGCAATCCTTTCACCTCTGGCTGTGGATCACTGTGTTAATAATTGTGTCAAGGCTTCCTTGATTCTGTTGCTACAGATGAGTCTTTTGATGCTGTTTTAGACTCTCTGGCTGTCTTTGAAGTAGTAAACCTGGAACAGCAGGTCACTGGCACTGGCATTAAATTGTAGCCACTGAATTCTGCTTAGCTATATTTTCACAGAAATTCACATAAATAATTTGGGCAACTGCATTGGAGCACTTACCATCACATAGCTTGGCTTTGGGGGTGATAGGGAATGGCTATATGAATATAAGCACTGCTGTAGCAGGTCGTCTGAGTGCCAGAATTGTCCCTGGCTCAGTTTAAGTATGTAGTTTCTGAGGCTGAAGAAAGCCCAGTATACCTCTGTGGTATCTATTCACCCTTTACTCAGATATCTCTTGTTCAAAACTAAGATTCTTGAATTTATCGTGAACACAAAACATATTTATTGACACAAATGTTAGAAAAACATGGGCTTTGTGCTTGGCTGTTGTACAAGCATGGATCTTGATGGGGGAGGTTTGGCTGGACTTTTGTTCTTAAAACTAACTAGAAGGTCAAAAATGTGGGGGCCACAGAGATGCTGCAGTACTGGTATTATATTTGGGTTAATTTCACTTAACCTAAAATTTAGGCGTGTAGTATTAACTCAACAGCTGCTGCATTGAAAGAATAGAGGTAGATTTCTTCAGAAGAAAATTTCCCCCACATCTATTAGATGTCTTTCTCCAGATGGCATAAATTGCCTTTTTGAGGTGCACATTATCCACTATTAACAATTAAAGGAACCCAGATGACTGACTTAGAATGGAGGCCTGACATTTCAATGATAAAATTAAGGCACAATTCACATTCACCAGCTTGAGGTTTGCTAAAGGAGGCCCGAACATCCAAAGCCCTATGAAAGTCAGTGGGAACTAGGTGACTGAAGCCAAACTTTGGACAGATTAGTGCTCCTTACCAAATTGCATAGGTGCAACAAGCTCTGCCTTATAGGGGAATTCAAAGTCTTGTTTCCCTGTCTGAGGTGGGTGGACAGTTGAGCAGTAAAGTTTGATGCACGTCAGTCAGAACCCTGCATGAAAAACTACTTGAATTTACCACTTATCCAGAAAAAGCATCATTTGCTTTGTTTTATACTCACTGGTCCAATTCTATGAAGTGTCAGAAAACTGAATAGTTTGAAAAAGAATTACCCTTCAAAATAAATCCACTGGAAAGAATTAAGTGGGATGCAATTATTATTATTATTATTATTATTATTATTATTATTATTATTTTCTCTTCATTCTTTAATTTCTACCCTATCACCCCTAGAATAGCTCACAAGGATCATATTGTTACTTCTGAGATCTCATTAACAAACTGACAGCAGGAGAGAATAAAGTCTTCAGACGTAAACCAAGATTCCACATAACTAAGCGCTATACGCACACTGAAGAGAGAAATAGGACCTACACTTACATTACGTTCTTGATAGATGGAATTATATCTTGAATTTTTGAAATATATTCCAAATACTAAAATTTAACTGTTTGAAAAACAGGAAAAAAAAGTTATGTAAAACTTTTAAAATTTAAAGTTGTAACCTTTGTTATTTTCATAGAATTTGAAACCTCTTTGTATGAGCAGTTTCACTTTCATGCATTCATGCTATGTCTGAAAAATTATTTCTGTGGTTTCTACTGGTGATAAAACTGGAGCTTTTTTGTTGCAAATTTGGTGTCTCTTAAAAATTCAAGGTTTGAAAAAACGTCAGCAGAACAATCATATATTGTACTCAAAGGCTGCTGTGTTTGGCATTTCTGATTGGGAAAAAATCAAAAAACAAATTTATTAGTCCTCTAAGAGAACATCTGTTTGTGATTGACTTAAATCATCACTCTGGTGTTTTGTTTTGTGTTGGTTGTTTTTTTTTTTTCTCTTGAGAACCGATCTTCAAGCTTGTTTCTATCCTTTCTAATAAAAATTTAAGATTTTCTAGATCAGCTTTGAAAAGGCCAAAGCGCTCAATTATCACAAGGGGAGAAAATAATAGTGATTAAGTTGAGCTCCACACCTCCCAATAGAAAACAGATATTTTTTATGGAAAGCGGCCACAGCTGCACAAAACAACATGCATTAGTGCATCTTGCAGGGAAATGAAATCGAACAGCAAGACACGATCATAAGCCTATCTTGGAGTGTAGTCAATTTGTCCAGTAAATATTGTGGCATTAACAGTTTTATTTGTTGATCATTTCTGATGTTAATGGTAATGGGCCCCTTCGGTATTGGGATATTTATGTCTGACAGTGTGGTGCAATTTACATTAATAAGACTCATTAATTTCAGATGGTTTCTACTACGGAGGAAGGAAATATTAGAAGGGGTTTGTGCTTTTTTTTTAACATTAGTCTCTCTCTCTCTGCACAACACAGAGTCACTAAGCTACATTGCTGTACAACAATGAATGCTCCCTTGTTGTTGTTATTAATGATTTGCTTGCCTGCCAATATTGAGGGTGGGTAGCTGCCTCTTGGAGGAATTATCTTGCATCCATATCTTGCTTAGGCCTTCCTTTTTTTCTCTTTCTTTTTTTTTGGGGGGGGACAGCAGGGGGAGGTGTCTGTGTGGAACTCATAATTCCAAACAAAACTGGAAGCGTTTTTGTTTCCTTCTCCCATTTCCTTCATCCTCGTCATTTCCATGATGATAACAATCCTGGCCATCAATTAGAATCTGGATGCTAAAATTAAGCACAACTTTGTGAGAGGATCCATGACAGAAATGACAATTCCTTCCTTGAAAATAATACAAATGACTCAGTTCTTTAGTGTGTTCAATTTTTATAACAGGAAATAGAAAGCTAATTACTGGTTATTAAGGGCTTTCTAAATCTCTTTCTCTTTTATTAGCTGGACAATGAACAGTTACTTCGTATGAGATGGGAAAAGTCAAAGCATATAATTTATTGGGGCTGATTTCCATAATGGGTTTTCAGGCACAGACTCATGGCACTGGAGGCTGACACAACTGCCACTGTCCTGCCTTAGCTTCAAAATGTTTTTCATTCCTCATGAAAATGGAAGATTCAGCATTTTAGCTCTTTAAAACTCAGACAAAAGTGTGCAGCCTTGCAATGTCTAACTTCACAGTGTAAAAATTCTGGATTGGTTTGGGTTTTGTTTGTTTAGGTTTTTTTCTTAAAAAAAATATCTTGTTTTTCTTGTTTTATTTTGCAGAGTTCACTGGAAAATGTATTCTTTCTCAAGCAACATGGGAAACACGATGCTTTCTTAAGGAAAAAAAACTAAAGAACTGATTGTGTGGGTAAAAGTGAGGAGTAAAAAAAGGAGGGCTTTGGAATTAAAATGTGAGGGTTTGGCTCTGGAGAGAAAGAAAAAAAAGAAATAGGTTTTCACTCAGATCCCATTGGAAGACTCAGTCATTCTCACTGACTATAATCCCTGAAATGCCTTTATAGCAAAACTGGGTGTTGTTCAGAAAGATGCATGCTTTTTCTGGAGTTCTCAGCTTTCCCTCCAGTGACTCAGCACTATAATAAAAAAAAAAGCCTCTCAGATTTCTCTTAAATTCTAGGTAAGAAATCAGAAGGAATGTGTTCAGAACTCATTAAAAATGTGTTAATGAGGTCAGGTCTTAAAAAAAAAAAATCACAGCTGGAAAGCTCATCATCTAATTCAGGTAATTATTGAGGTTTAAAAAATCTTGCATGGAGAGCAATCTTACGTACGTTTATACAGGTGCATAGCTTTTGGGTCTTCCATTACTCCTGCTGAAACCAGGATCAGCAAATGGCAGACAGTAAAATATGTACTGAGGTGTTAAAAAAAGTATTTAATAAATGGAAAATAACTGCAAACTGACAGAAAAAGACGGTAACTGACTTAAAGAACTGAGTAAAGTTAAGGACAGTGAAAATCCAAGTTTACTATGTTAGGAAAAAAGTTAGGGCCCAGTAACCAACTGAAAGCTGGTTTGGGTACCTTGTACCCAAAAGTGTGAAAAAAATAAAAAAGAAGAGGTCAGCAAAATACTCACAGAGGTTCACAGTCAATGTTAGACACAGTTGAGAAATGACTGGAGAAATAGCTTGCTGTGTTAATACACAGAAATGGTAAATGAAAGATCAGCAGAACTATTTTAGAGCTTCAATAAAATTATGGGAAGCGTTATTTAAGTTATAATTCTTAACAGAAAGTAAGTGAAAATATACTAATGTAACTGCCAAATACACGATAGAGGGAAACAGGCACCACAAGTCAAATGTGATGCACTGTTTAAAGCAGTCACAGGTTTGATTTCTAACTGCAGCGTATGTTGGGATTCACTCCTACACCTTCAGATACTCTCAAAGTGTTCCTAACCAGCTTCTCTTCCCGTCAGTTCTTCCTTTACTGATTGGATAAAGAGACAAGGTCTGATGTGAACAAATAATCCTACTCAGAATTCCTCCATTTTCATTACTTGTTGACAGTTTCATTATTTCTGTTGAAATGAACCGGAAGCGTAAATTCATGCTCTTCCCTTTTGCCTGACCGCAGGCAGATGCTTAACAGCAGTGGGAAAAATAACTGTCTCCCCGTCTCCCTGAAGCAAACCAAAATTGCTGCCCCTGGAGCTAAGTGAGATTTCAGGGGCAAGCTGAGAAATGCACATTTCTCATGCTGATGCACTGATTAAACCTTCGACTTTGTGTGTGTGAGTTCTTTATTTGCATCAAAGACAAGAGTGGCTCTTTCTCTAATGCAAACTCCTCTTTGATGGGTGCTTCCTAAGGCTGCTAACGAAACATGTAATAAAATAATAAAGTGAGATAGAAAATAAAAATAACAATGCAAAGGAGCAAGTTTGCCATGTCGAATTAATGTCCTTATGGCACTATCATCATAACTCCCCTTCTTCATATTTACACGGTGACTGCAGAGAAATACAGATAAGTTTTATTTACAGCCAGTGTCTCACCTGCTTTGCAGCCATACAGTTGTTTTGCAAATGAGCAGTTTGTGGATGTCACATACTAGCTCCTGGAGACTACAAGTTTCCTAATTCACTGAGTGTCAAGGTAAGTCCTATGCTATAGAATTCATTTGTCTGTAGGACTAAGCCACGTGTGGCTTGGGTCAGTTATGGATCACCTAGTTCCCTTCCAAAAATTTCCATGTGTATTTTGGCTTAATAAAGGCCAAGAACCATTTGAAATAGGAAATTTAGATTCATCCCCTCTGCTTTGATGAATAACAATAGTGTGGCTGCTTATCTATCTGCACCAACCAAACTGCGTTAAGAGGCACCTTAACTGGTGATGCCACTGTGACTGACCTTTAATACAAAAGCCTGGGAAGTCTGCCCCTGAAGGTCATTTCAGGAGCACATTTATTGAATAAAGAAGATTTGAGATTTTTTGGTTTTAGAGCTCAACCAACTCTTGGGGTTTGTTTCTCATTAAAAGTCCCCTTGATTATTTCTTGATGTCATTTCAGCCCTTAACATGGATCTTAAGCAATGGAGATTTTGCCTCCTGGATCTAAGCTTCAATTTCTTCTTTAGACCCCACTTATCCTACCTTTTCCCCTCAGTCACTACATGTTATTGTTATCTACCATCAGACCAGGTCCAGTTGTGGTAACAGGATGCTTTTATCCGCTGCAGCACCCTTCAACCTGTAGTTTGTAGTGTGCAAATATGGCTTACTGTGATTTTAAGTTCAATCCAGGCTACTGGCTAACTTCTATGTCTACATTATAGGTGAATTTCATTTGGCTGCTGAAGTGAGGAGACCTGCCAACAGTATTAGCCATGAATGTGTTTGAGATTTTGGTGTATTTACAAAAAGTCTCAGCAAGTTAGGAACATAGAAGTGCATTTAGACTGCCTACCGTGGCACCTGACAATTATTCAGGCATTATAACTACAGCTGCATTCGGAGAGGGGTAAGGATTTTGCCTGTGGACCATCAGAGACTGCCAGTAAGCAATTTTGTATAAAGTCAGCGAACAGAGATAGTTGTGATGTCTACTGCAGATACCTGACAGGCACTGTAATTCTTTCTACTTGTTTAGTATCAGTCTAGTAGTCCTGACTGTTTGCCCCTCTCTTGAACTTAGATACTTTAATACTGATTAATGCCAAAGAAAATATCACATTTTAATATATCCATTAAGAGTTACTATCAAACATTGTGAAAGCAATATGGCTTGGAGGATCAGCTGCAGCCTATTTAACACAGATAATAGTTATCATAGCTGGATTACAGACACTTTCAGAGCTGTCTGTTTTGTGAATTATTCTTCGAGTTGCCATTTTCTTTATTTTTCTGAATTAGCTCTCACAGTTATGTCTGAATTTTGCCTTTATTCATGGCTTTAAACTGTGCTGTTGTCAAGTTACAGACCGATCATACAATTTGATGCCACCATAAAAGCAAGAAAAAAAGCAACATACTAAGGTCTGTAACACAACTTAATTGACCAAAGGATTTAGCTTCAGATAACCTGCTTGTTTAAGGGCAGATTCCTCATTGATGTAGAGTCAGACCTAACTTAGACTGTCTCCTCCACTCGAATCACACCAATACTTGAAAGTCAGGTACTGCTTAATGTGGGTGAATAAGAATCAAAGAATTAGTTCTTACTTTTTAGTATAGGCACAGCTGAGACTCTTATCAGATTACCTCCTAGTATAAAATTCTATTTTATAGAAAATTCTCTACTACTTTTTTATAATTTTGGCAAAGCTGAGCCATTTGGCTAGAAAAAGTCTTTGTCCAGCATTTACATCCGGCTATTTGATTTTTGTTGTTGTTGTTGTTGTTTTGGGGTTGGGTTTTTGGGTTTGCTTTTTTGCTTTTTTTTTTCTGGTGGCTTTTTAATTTATTTTTTTTCTTTTTTGAAATGTTTCTGCTAAAAGATCCTATTTCAGAGAACAAACTGAATGAATCATCAAGACACCATTAGTCCCGCTTGAGGAATCACCTAAAACAAGGTCAGGGTTGCTCTTCATGTGAAAACCTTCCCAGATTTGGCCAATCTATGAGTTTTTGGAAACTGCTCAGTAATAAGACAGTGTAATTATCCAGTGGGTTAGTCTGAACTCAGCATGATTCAGTCACTCACGTCTCCTAGAAGACTGTAGATCCTTGTCTACCTTTCATAGCTTCTTGATCTCAGAGCTGAGCAGCCTGGGCCTGGCAGTCTGTAAAGTGCATGGAGACGGGGGAAAACCTCATGAGCAGCTTACCAGGGTGCTTTTGATGTGGTGGCAGAGAAAACCAGCCAACTCTTGCTATTAGCTACCTCTGTCAGTGGGAGCTGAGGTCTGAATCCTGTTGATAGATTTATGCTGGCAGAGGGCAGATAGGAGGAAGGAAGAAGAAACTGCAAAGTCCATTAAAAAATAATGTGGTGGAGTAATATGAGCCAGGCTTTGTTGCTGCTTCTAGGTTTTAAGTCATAGGAGAATACATGGCCTGAGAAACAATTTGTGTTGTGTCCTATAGTAACCAAGCTACCACTTGATAAAAAATTCGATTTATTGAGTAGACATATCCAAACAACCTTCATCCTGGACCTGCTAAGATTCAGAATTTTCATATCTAGCATTTTTTTTGAAGATTCTTTGCTTGCTTTATTTTTTTTAACTAAGTTTAGTATCTGCCACACTCAGATGTCAAGTGAATCCAGCAACTATTGCTATTGGTTCCGAGACTGTCTAGGTCCATTTTCAAAGAGGAGACACTTGACTACCAGGCATCTCACAGTGCTCAAAAGGCTGTAACCTGTTTCTTCCAAGAAAGCTGAGGAAAAGGAAACATGTTAGCTGTAATCACTCCCAATGCCAATCCACAGACCATGTTATGTATAAATATTGCTTTACTCGTCCAACCAGTAACACAGAGAGCTGCTTAGGTGCAGTAGTAGAGAAGTCACCTTCTGAAAGGTGCTTGTGTTCTTGAAGAGAGCACCAGGATATTTTCATGATGTATGGCAGCTGCATTTGGGGTTTTTCTTCCATATCTGGGTGTATTTGGTAAGTGGAATTGCTGTTGGTTCTCTGCTGAAAACAAGGTTCCCGTTTTCAATGGGGACACAGCTTGAAATAGATCTGTATTACTTTAAAAAAAAAACAGCAACAACAACAAAACCAACCCCAAAAAACCACCCCTAAGAGTAAATTAAAGCATTGTCTTTGATCAACTTACAAGCAGGCAGAAGTGTTAATATACTGGAGCATTTTCAGAGCGGAAATGAATTACACCATAGGCCATGCAACCGTAAAGTCAAGCGGAAATTGTAACAAAAAAAAAATCAACGACTGAGTCTAAACTGTGAAGGATGTTGGCAAATGTCCAGGAAAAGGTACGGTTGGTGCCAAACTTGCATAAAAGAATGGTTTAACAGTCAGTCCAATTGCTATAACTGCCGCTTTTTTTCTTCTTCTTCTTTTTTTTTTCTTTTCTTGTAGCTGTTTTTCCTATTGTAACTAATCTCATTAAATAAGGCCCATTGTCTCTCCCCCTCAGACAACAGGCTCATTCAGGGAGCTGTGCCATGCATTGAGATCCTTCAGCAGGATTTGAAAGGGACAAGAGCTCATCATAAAAATAGGATGGATTGAGTGTGTTCCACCCTGAAAGGCAGGAAAAAGCCTTCACAGCATGTCTGAAACCCACCACCATTTGAAGACATCTCTTGGAAAAGCTTGTGTGAAATCCTATCAATGTTTAAGAGTATTGGAAGGTGGGGGAGAGAAGTATTTTGGGCATGTCTGATGATTCCATAAACCTATGGCAGCATGACAAAAAGAGGGATCAGCCACCAGGATTAGTGTGGGGGTGATGGAAGGAAGGCAAAATTAAATGCAGAGGAAGGTCAGGTTTAAGAATCTGATTCCACTCCCTCAGTGGGAATGGGAAGTTTCCCATTACATTATTAAAGAATTATAAAAACTCATCTTATACAATACCTTTTCTCTTATCTGCAACTTCCTTTTCTTGCAAGAACGCTTCGTTAAACGAATAGTGGTCGGAAAAAAGCTTCCCAGGAGACAAAAGAATCACCAAAACTTAGTTACAGCAATAAGACAGAGATTGTTAAATGAAAGTCATAATAATTATTACTATGAATAGCCAGTATTTGGAACTTAAATTTTGAGACAAATCTAGGCAATTGGACTTGATTACCATAAGGGTCTTTTCCAGCTTAAATAATTCTATGATTCTATGGTTTCACTAGCTCAAGGGAGATGAATAAGGCCTTTAAGTCTAAACAGAAGAGAACTGCAGAGTGAGTGAAGGCAAAGGCAGGAAGAAAGAAAAAGTGCCACACACAGATTAATTCCCATTTGACTCCCACAGGAGCCCGTGTGTAAGGTACAAACCCTGTGGATCTGCCGGAGCATATTCAGGTACTACCAGCAGCATCACACTCCTAGTGTTACACTCTCTCTAGAGAAGTATTTCCTGCTCTTTAGCTGAAATAAATAGCTTGGTCAGAATGCATCTCATTCAGTTCCAGAATGCAAGGAAGCTTTCTAATATAAAAGAACTCAGTGCCTCTGGGTCACCTCGCTTTCTGCCAAAGGATCTTCTCCTTGTCTGGAGCTTAAACAGAGTCTGCTCATGATTCATTAATGAGAATATTAATAATGATTTACACCTGTAGCCTTAAAAGTCACTTTATTTAAAAACCAATAAATAAAAAAAAAAATAATTATTACTTTTAGTTACCCGATGAGGAAACTCAGGTATAATTTGCATGGTGTCCTTCATGTAGCTAAAAGGAAAAGCAACAACAGTCTGGCCCTTTCAGTCAGATCGTTTGTGCATTTCTTGGCTCCACTAAAGCAAATTCCACCTGTTTGCTTTTGTGCTTACATTCCTCTTCCTTCTTACCATGTTAATCTTCTCTTTGCTCTTTTCCTTCTGCCTTTTCCATTTCTTTCACATATGCCCAGCCAAGCCCTCATGCTCCTGTGTTAAATCTATCCACAGAGTTCCCTGGGCTTAGGCGAAAGACAGCCACAGACAGACAGATTAAACAAACTCTTGATTGTTTCAAACTCTCCAAACCTCCTCTGTAGGATCTTATGGGGAAACTGATAGCTAACAGAATGTAGATTCTACTCTAAGGAAAAAAAAAAATAGCAAAGAATTTTACTTAAAATTCCATTTTTGACTAAGCATCAGCAATAACTTTCAACCTTGTTACAGAAAGTCAAGACCTTTTGGAATTTTGACTATCACTGAGTAGCATGTACTTGGGTATAAAATTTTCTCTGGCTAGGAAAGAAACAGCCTAAGGATGGAAAGAAAAATGCATGGACCCATCGACTTCATGTATAAACAGTATCCTCAATGCAATGGTAGTCACAATGTCAACTTTTAGGCGGGTTTCCACTCAGTGTTGCACCTATTGAGGGCAATAACTGTGATCCAGGTGAACTAATAAACTTGTATCCTGGAGAAGGAGGTTCTCACTAAGGAAATGCAGAACAAAGTAAAAATTAAGCATCCTAGACTCTGGCCTGTAGCAGCAAGAATAAACCACAAATATTAAGTAGATTGAAAATATCTGTCATGTTACATCACAGAAGCTTTATCCCTCAGTCCTGGCACATCTTTACACAGTGGTTATCATTAGCGGTTGCAGTTAAGAACAGCAAGAATCCGTTCTTTTCATTTCCATTAATATCTTAAGAAACAGAGGCATTGTGGGTGAATCAAACTCAACTGGAACATGAAGTAAATCCCTCAGCCGTAGCCAATTTGGATCTCATTTTACACAGGGCTAATCTAGATTTAAACCTGATGAATTAGGCTGGATTTGCAGTCAAGTCAGCAAGAGCAGACTCGAATCCTAATTATCAGGTAAAAGAGCCTGGATGTTCATCTGGTGGGAGTCCTGAATACACAGCACTGGCATCAACTGAGCTGTCTTAATTTATACCTGGTGATCTACATCCCCGGTGGTTTTAGTGCCTTATATAAAAAAAAAATTGTGCCTGGATTGTTGCTGGACATGTAGCTGCTCTGGTGATTCAGTGGCAGAGGTGTTTTCACTAGCAGCTGTTCAAACTATTTCAGGAGGTAGGGAAAATATTTCTGATAACTTTCAATATTTGGATTTGGATTAAAAGTAAAATTTTTAATTTTAGGAAAAGTACTTTTGCTGTGTTTTAGGTCTCTTGCCTGTGACACTGCATGCATAATGTACAAATAGAGTAGGAGACCATTGAAGAATTATTTGATAACGTAATAGATCTCTTTTGTATATTTTTAAAAGGGAATGAATTTTGTGTTCTTTCATTATAATTTTGTGGTTGTGAAAAAGTATGGTCTTACCAGCTCCCTGGAAATGTCTTACAGAAATTCTGAGACCTTCCTAGCAACTATCGTATTTGAATAATGGGCATAATAAGCAGAAGTAGTTCACCTCAGGGCACATTATTAGCACCAGCTCTTATTTAGAAACACACAATCAGAAGAGACCACTCTGCTCTCCACATTTCATCCACCGCCGCTGTTGGACAGTGCTGCCAGGAGCAGGGTCCACTGGTTTACTCTGTAAGGTCAGTTTGTTCCAGAACCTCACCCCACCAAACGTTAGAAACTTTCATTATACATCATCATGGAAAACAGTATTGTCTTAGTGACAATATGATTATTTCACTTAAGAAGTTCTTACTCCTCTCAGTTGCTTTTCTGTGCCTGGACTAGTTGTATCGTCCAAATGCATTTATCCATCACTTCACTGGTATAAATCAGCCATGAATTTCTGATGTTGCCGTATTCCACCCACTTGCAAATAGGGTATGATGGTGTTTGAGATAGGAAGAATGGGATGAACTTTAGCTAACTCCACCAGCCACAGAAATGGACTGTTATTTCTCAGCTGTTTACCACAGTCTCGTTTTAATTGTTTTCAAGCAGCAATTCTGCACTGAGCTTGTTGGTTTCCAACACCATAACTTTAATCACCTGCAGGTGGTCCCATGCATGCTGTGTGCCTCACTCCTCTCAGTGGAGACTGAGGCAGCAAATATGTCAGAATTTTCTGAAAGCATTTCAGCTGCTCGAATGTATATTCTTCCTTCAGGATTCATCGTGCCACTCTTCACACCCTATTGACCAAATTCATTCACCCTTAGAATGAAATTGGGATCTAAAATACCCACATGTGGGCACCAACACTGTACATGTCTGGAGTTATAAGAGTTGAGTCCCAGCTCAATGTTTAGTTTGAATATAGTTGTCTATATGTGGTGTCACTATTACGACCAGATTAGAAGCATTTAGTTATTTTTTATGCTTATTTTAAATTTGTGTCTCTCGCCTTCTGGCACAACACCTCCCAACCTTGACTACACTTCAAATATATGGATTTAAACTGTAGCACATCTGCAGTTCCGAGTCTGACTTGCAGTATGAAGCTTCAAACCCAGAAAAGAACCTGATCTCTCCTAAGCCTGTGGAGGAAAACACACCCTTTTTACTGAACTTCATACTCTGTTCTGGCACACTCTTATTATAAACTGTTGTTGATCATCTAATTCTTCTGGGCATACGAGCAATGTCTCAATGTTGGTTTTACATTAAAAGGATGCAGTTTAAAAAACAAAACAAAAGCCTAAATACAGAAATAAAATATGTGTTTAATTAGGGCTTTAATCTTTCCTGAGCTCATTAAGAAAAAAAAAAAAAAAATGAAAATGTAGGGACTGGATGCCCATAGGGTCTGATAACATTTTCCTACAGTGAAAACTGCTCCTACAATATATATTAGTAAACATTCATTTGTGTTAGTAATTAACTTCAGTGTCTGGATATCCATTTATTTCTCCTGATTTCATGTTCCTGTCCAGATCATTGTTAAATGAGCAGCACCATAGTAGCACTGATGATAGAACTGTTTGGACGATTGTTTTTCAGTCAAAGATGAGACATAGCTACCCTGGAAGCCACCATCTTTCCTCTGGGGCGAGCTGATCTCTGGCTGCCCCACAGCTGAGCCTGCAAATCATTTGAGACCTTGGCTTTTGTGGGAGATGAACTAGACAGAGAAAAAGTTTGAGTAAAAATTTTGAGATTTTGAGACTAGTGAAGCCAAATTTCTGAATATCAAAATCTCTCCAAGAAAAAAAAACAGAGTTTTAATCAGGCTGTAATAGTGTTAAAAAACCCAACAACAACAACAAAAACCCAAGCAAACAGACAAAAAAACCCACCCACAAACAAACAAAAGGAAACCCAAAACAACCCCTAAAACCCAAACACCATTTCCTCCTCCCCCCTCCCCAAAAAAAAGTGAAAAGATGCTCAAAACACAGAGACAAAGGCTCATAAGGTACAAACCTCTAAACCCATCAAAACACGAGAGACATGAACAAGCAGGTGAAATACCTTCCTCTATTAAAGAGGCTTGATCAAATATAACTGATGAAGCCATGAATACACATATGGAGGAATGAGGGAAATACATTGAGAGGGTACAGATCTCTGTGAAATTTCCAAATACTAGCCTGACAATCCCAAAAGACTTTTTCAGCCACAGAACTGAGAAAAGGATAGAAAATGTCCAAAGTAGAATGAGCATCGTGCAACATGGAACTAATCCCTGAGAGTTTGTAAGAGTTTCATTGGCAGGTAGTAAAGATATCTCAAAGATAAGTGAGGAATTGTGTAAAGGAGAGGGATATTATTCAGTGTGTCAGAAACAACTGAAATGCTTCAGTGGTCCTGAGAGACGGGACAAAAATTAAAATGCTGATATTTTTCCTGAAAGTATCAAAATATGATCATACGTACACATAGGCATATGCCTATATCCCCTATCTGCCTATAGATTTGTGGGGGTGTATACTTATTCAGAAGTGCAGAAGTGTGTGTGGTGCTTCAGTGTAATTAAAACCCAATTCTTCTCAGGCTTAGTGTAAAAGAAATCTTTCCTATTAAGAAATAGATATATACATTTTGGGAAAAGATTTTCAAACTTGGGAAATGTAAAATATCTCATGAATGTAAAAAAAAACCCCTAATAATTTGGAACCATTCAAAAGACTGTCAAAACCCATGCACAGACACCCCCCCCAAAAAAAAAAAAAATTGAGTATAGGGAGTATTTTCGAACCACCCTCTCCAGTCAAAAATGTTTGCCTCAATTAATTTGCTTCAGTTTACATGAAGATGGAAAGTGACATTGGGTAAAGGTGTTACAGCCATCTCTTATCAGCATGCAGCACCCTAGTCTTTGTCTTTAGAGGTAAATCAGTGAACTGGGGTTGGGGGGTGGTGGTGGTGGGGAGAGGGTGGTCCAGGGTTTGTTCTTCTCTGCCCTGATGCAGCAGAACTGGCCCAAGGCAGAGCCCTTCCCCTCTGTTGGGAATATCCATGGCACAGACAAGTTCCCAGACTGTGCCTGGTCATTTTTTATTTTTTTATTTTTTTTTTGATGACTACCAGGCAGATCTGTCCAAAACCTTGGCAGAGAGCAAACTGACAATTAAAATCTAAAGCAGATTTTGGAAAAACATCTTAGCCTGTGCTCTGGCTCTAGTTAACTGCTATAGACAGAAAAGGGTAATGTTAATTTTCTGTGTAATATTGGCTAAGCCAATTAGGTTTTCAAACCTTTGTGCCTGAAGTTAAGCATATAAATTATTTTTCAGGTCTTTAAATAAAATTGGCTAGATTTTCTGAGAAGCTGAGAAGCTTCTGAGTCAATTTTCGTTAGACTTCATTAAAACTTTAGGTGATCAGTGTAGCAGCATCTTCCATGTCTGGGTTAGACTGAGACTTTCTCTTTTTATATTTCAAATCCCAATTTGGATTAGGAACTCAATTCTGAATTATGTCCGGAGCTTATTTCTAAACTTGCCAAGAGCAAAATTATGATGAAGCATCCCAAGCAGATAACTTGTTCAGGACAGGGACTTAATCCATATAGGAAAACAAGAATTATCCTGCATATTTTAAAATGGAAATTTCAGCATGTGTTTTCATTTGAAACCAAAAGGGTTTTTTTACTTTTTTTTCTCAGGGAAAAATAAGCAGCGCTTCCTTTCTCTAATGCTTCATGTATTTCTCTGGGAAGTGGGAACCAGATGCATGCTTTTTCTCTCATTTAAATAAACCAGGATGTTCCAGCTAATTTGCATTACTGGTATTATTACTAAGATATTGATGTTATGGGTACTGGTATTATTACTGGGACATTGATATCATTACTTGAATGTGTTTTGACTGTTTAACCACAGAACTCATTGCTAAAATTGAGGAGTTGTCTCAAAATATGTAGCGTGACACATGATATATTTCTGTGGGAAATTTAGCTTTGATAACTGGCCTTTTCCCAGCACAATATTTTATCCAGACTTTTAGGCTCTTGAAGCTGGCATTTTCTCACCTACTGGGTTAACTGCTTGGGATCACCCACACTCTTTGAAAGAACTTTCAACAGGAATGGGCTCTGCTTGTCCACTTACAGAACAGACACGGGGAGATCATTAGTTTATACAACTGCTGTGGCGTTGTAATGTGATCTAATTTCTGTGTACATACCACACATAGCAAAGTAGAGCCTCAATTCCTTATCAGAGTCTCTAAGGGCTATGATAAAATATGTTAAAAAGATCACAAGCAAACAGAGATGTATAACAGGTCTCATCAGAGCAGGTACAACTTCATCTGAGATTGAAACCTGATTGCTTTAGACACTGTGTGTAGGTGTAGTAGTACATGGTCACTGCTCCACAAGATACATCAACAGAAATTAATGCATGAATATGTAACACCCAGAGTAGCTAGTCATTGGAACAACTTGCCAAGAATCCAAGTCAGCTTGTCATCAGGTGAGATCTGAACATTAAATATATCCATGTCTTTCTGAAAGTTGTGTTTTAACTGAATGAGAAGTAACCGGTTTCATGTAAGAATCTTGTTGAAAAGTTATGTGCCTTAGAGCAAGCTTCCCCCATGGCCTGTGGAGGTAATTCTGGTTGTCCTAATGTCAGTGTTGCAGGTAGGTGGGATGTATCACCTCCAAGAGTGTGTCCACCTAACACTGAGATGAGCAGCAACAGAGAAAATGAATCCTCCCCATGATCATCCTTATGGAGCCTTGATCCTTTTGAGATGATGGACACGATTGGCTCCTGACAGCAGTATCAGTAGTTTTGGTGGGATTCGTGTAGCAACAATGATCTCTCCGCTTGGTGGTTATGCCCTTTACTGATGGGACTGACTGGAAGGCAAGCTTTCAGAACAGGGACATTTAATTTTATTTTATTTTTTAATGTAGCTGCTATTTTGTTGAGGTTTTCCTTAACCAAGGATGGAATTTAAATGTGATCTGGAAGTTGGAGCAAAAGCTTGGAAACATCATTATTGCTATTTATATTGCTGTTTAGTTAGCAGTAGTGGAAGATATTAATATCACCCTCTGTATTATTAGAGTGAAATAAATGTTGGGAAACATTGGTCATGACAGAATGAAAAAAAAAGTATCAAAAAGTGAAGAATTTTCTCTCTTCCACTTTTTTAATAAAAATGAAATCTAAAAAAAAATCCAAATAATCAGAAATATCATGTTAGAAACAAATATGGATACAAAAATAGTAGTAAGAACAACCACCAGCTCTGCTCGTAAGACAAAAACCAGGATAATTAACTCTGCTCCCATCCTGATGGTCTCATTTGAATTTATGCAATTTCCTTTATTTTCTCCTTTGTTTGTTCTATTTTCCTTTACCCGTGTGCTTTTATCATGTCTGTTGTTTATTCATGGCAGAGCTGGCTGCAGCTTTCAATCAAAAAAAAAA
>VXBJ01002737.1:228256-276888 GCA_013400055.1 Nycticryphes semicollaris | reverse complement strand
AAACAAAAAAAAAAAAAAAAAAAAGGGTAATAAGTTACCCTGCAAATTAAGCTACTTGTTTGGAAAGGGGCTTGAGCAAGACAACAGCTAAGAAGGGAAACAAAACATTTTGTGAGAGATCATAGTGTCATAGAATCATAGAATGGTTAGAGTTGGAAGGGATGTTAAAGATCATCAAGTTCCCACTCCCTTGGCATGGGCAGGGACACCTCCCACTAGACCAGGTTGCTCACAGCTCCATCCAGCCTGGCCTTCAACACATCCAGGGATGGGGCATCCACAACACCCAATAAATGTTGGAGGTATTGATTCTGCATCTATTTATTTCAGTCCTGGGTGCAGCATCCTCTAGAAGACCACAGGTCAAATCAAGACCACAAATTTCCTAGAAGAGTTCTTCCCAGACCCCTGTGAACTGAACTGTGCCAAAAATTCTGATTTGAGGAACAAGTGACAGAGCTTATCTGAATCAACTGGAACTACAAGGGGAGATCCCGAAATGCCTATGGACAGCAGATGCATTACAGGTTATTAAATACATAGAAACTAGAACTGACTCTCAAAGTGCGTGACTTGGAAATGCTGGAAACTGGGAAATATGAAAAGGAATTAGCAGATATGCTCATTCTTATTATTCCTCTACAGGCATGTATTTTTGGTTACTATCAGAGACTGTAGGATCGGTTGGCTGGACCTTCAGTCTAACCTAGCACAGCCACTATGTTATAAAGAAAAATTCCTATATGAGGAATTTGATGCACTTAACAGCCCTTTGATTTTTTTGTCTCTCTTCTGAGGGAGGTATCAAACCTCCTCAGATGCATTGGGGTTATTTAGCAAGCCTAAACCACCAAAGTGAAGCGGTGGGTGAAGGTAAATGAGCAGACTCGCTATGGCTGGGCAGCACAACAATGAAATGAAGAGTGGAGACTTTTTCCCAGTTTGAAGCGGGAAAGAGGAGAGAAATTGTTTAGTCAGGTAATTGCAGTGGTAGCACAAGGTAGAGGAACAGATGTGCATCAGACATGGCGGGGTAAACCACCTAAAAGCTCCACGTGATGGCATTTTTACTGATCTTAGTTGAGCTCAAATACTCTGCACAGCATCGTTGTACCCGACAGACACCTACGTTAAGCACTGATGGAGCAAGGGATTTGATTCATGCATTTCATTTCACTTGAAAGACACCAACCTGAATGGGTTGGTGGTGTTGCAGGCATCACAGAAATACAAACACAGAGCCTTAATCATAACCAAAGTGAATGAAAAGAAGTCCCTTAACTCACAGTAGAATGGATTGGAGCCCAAGAGCCCAGTCTTTTCAGTTCCTGCTCTGACTACAAAATACACATTCTGTCTTTATAGGAACCACTGTAGCAGCCTTTTTATTCCTCTCTTCCTAGCCTAGTAACAGAAGAATTAATAAGTGGAGGCTAAGCAAATGCAAAAAGGCCTTGAGTACGTTTTCCAGTTAAAAGGAGATTAAAAACAACCCTCTCTGTAAAGAGGAAAAAAAAAAGAAAAATATGTCAAAAAAATAAACTGATAATAATCCAGGCGGTGGAGTGAAGTAGCAGCTGTTTTGCTGCCAGTCAAAAAATTATATTATCAGAAATCCTTTTGTATCATTACATATTGATGTTTTAAAAAAAAATAAATTAAAATAATAAAAAAAAAGAAAGTCACCAGAGATTCTAGATAAAAGTTGTTTGCTGTTGACAATGCAACAAGGTCAAGCAGGTTTTTACATGAAAGCCCTTTGAAATCTACATCAAGGGGTCTGGTTTGCAAAGAGAAACAAGTGTTGTGGTGACGGTGAGCATTGTTGCAGATCTGCTGCTCACAATACAGGGGACAATTTATGTTCTCCTTCCAAAGGAAAAAAAAAAATACAAAGGCTTATTCGTGTGCAAATGATTTATATTAATATGTTAATCAGATTTTCAGAGTCAACAACTTGTGGCTGTGTTGTCAAAATAACCCCACTGTACATTAATAGCAATAAAAGAGTATTGGCAACAGTGAGTGTTCAAAATATGAGAGAACTCAAACCTTTGCCACTGGAGAAAGCATGATCTATTCAATGGTCATTGAACAGAGTTACTAGCCCAAGGTTTAGACAGAGTTTGTTATACTTTCGTCTCTTCTAGTCTACTTCAGGACCAGCCACACATTAATTAATCTATGTACCTCATTTTCCCCAGCTGGGAAAAGCAGAGTGCCCAGGAACTTAGTGGGGAACAGATAGCTAGAATATTCTTCTCATACTGTTTATGTTTTGCCCCTTCTGTGCATTCTCCTGGCAGAAGACACAACCTTCTGTTCTCTCTACCCGTCCTAGTGACGTGTCTTACAGTTCTCCCCCAAAAAAGTCCCCAGTAACACACATCTTTGTGGAGCTACCATGAACTCTATGAACCACAATCTGCCTCTTCTGTTCCTCCTTCTGTCCACAGAACTTTCCATGTTCTGCTCTTTCACAACCAGCTGCACACAAACTTCATTTCTTCTTAAGATTTTCTCCAGTGTCTCTTAATCTCTTCTTTTCTGTAAGAAAGAATTGTTCTCTCTTTTTTTTTTCTTTTCCACTGTTTTTTCTGTCCATTTCTTTTCACTGTTCTCTTGTTCAGAAAACTTGTTTTTCAACTTGCTCTTCCAACAAAGAAACTCTTCTTTTGCCTTGTTTTCATAGTTTTACAGGCATCTGCCCAGTCTCCTGCACTCTTCTGGTTTAGCGGTTATCAAAACATCCTGAATTACCCACATATCTTTTTGGATCTTCCACCATGGCCTGTCTCACCTCATCTTTGTAGCCAGTAGCATCTTTATGTCCAGCCCTTCTCAGCTATGAACTCTATGGACGAAATCCTCCCTACCTTAAAACCTTGCATCAATATGCATGAAGGGATGCAGCATATCCTACAGCTTCTGCTTCTAGATCTCTCTTGTCATTGACACTCTGTTGGGTCATGATCTATCACCAGCTTATTTTCCTTGTCCTAACTACAAGGAAATGACTGTTTTCGTCAAATTTCTTCCAATTTTTAGTGGTACTCTCTTTTTTCCCCTTGTGCTGATTCTCAGCTTATGAACTCACCCAGTCAAAGGCTGCTCACTCTTTGTATCTTTAGTTCAAATCAGCCTGTTCCTCTGTTAGGACTGTGTCCTAGCTCTGTTTAAACATCTTCTATTGCATGGCAGCTCCCAGCTCATTTGATCCTCCAACAGGCTGTTTCATACGCAATGTCATAGCTCTAATGCACTAGATTCCAGTGTTTAAAATATTTTTATTTTTTTTTTGTCATTATGCCTGCAGATAAACTTCCACGATGTACAACACAGGATACAAATAAGGCAAACCCTTGCAGTGGACTGCACTTGAAGATATTTGTGTTCATGCAGAGATCTGCGTGCTGTGTTAATCCATAGATCTGTAGGTCCTGCTGACACTTACACCACCAACCCCATTCTGCCTCTATAGATACTCTTCCCTAATACCCGTATGTTTGTGGAGGGTGTCAATGTGGTGCTAATTATCTATCCATGTCATGTGACAGTGTAATGAATGTATACAGCCGAGCAGGAGATATAAACAGATCCCTGCAATCCAAGGACAAGTGAAATAAAGAAGCAGGTCGTACGAGTCTTCCAGGTTAATTCACCCAATTCCATCCTTTTGTCTTCTTTCTACAGAAAATATACCTACATTTCCAAGCTCTGACTTGCAGAGAGAATTGTATATGTTCTTCTCCTTGAAAGCATGGCCACCCAGATAAAACACCAGGTCCAAACTCACAGGACATTCTGGATTTTCCTGCTTTTGAGAGTCATGCCCATGGCAGCTGCACAAGGTGCAGCATGTGCTATCCTTCCTTCCTTCTCCTTCTTTTCTTTCTCCTTCTTGTTCCTTTCCAACAGAAGGGATACAATTCTTGAGGTAGTTTTTAAAATGCACTGGTCCCAAACACAATCAGGAAAGCCTAGAATCCAGATATCTCACTTCCTGCCTGGATTTTAAAGCTATTTTTCTTTTGTGCTTATTTTATAATAAATGAATCTTCATTCCTGGTGTAGGATATGTCCTGGTTAGTATGGTATCTCTTTGGCCTTGACAGTTTTACTTTACAGTTATGAACAGAGCTATCATGGATGCACAGGTTAATTAAAACATAAAAATCAGTCACTGCCCTGAGGTGCTAATTTTACTTTTAGCTCAAAGGAGACACAATAGCCTTGCATAGCTTCTGTGTGGCTTCTGTGAGTTCCTCTCATGGTTCAAGCCTTCAGGGGCTGGAGCAGCCAACTCAACCTTCACTGGGACATCACTGAGCACCTCAGTAGTTTAGGAACACTGGAAGCTTCTTACCAAAGCTTTAAATGAGAAAGACATGCCAGGAACCTAATAGAGAGATAGAGGAAAATTGCTAAGAGGTTTTAAAACTTCCATTTCTGGCCATGCTAAGGATTCTCCAGGTAGGGCAAATAGAAAAGCAGAAATTCCTAAAAATATTGGAACACTTTAATTGCATTTACATTTGTATTTAAAAAGTCATTTCCTTGGAAAGGAAATGCTCATTTGGTTCAACGGGCATTTAATGGCCATTGTTCTGCTGTGAGTACTGGCAGTGATGCAGTGATGATCACTCTGCTCTGCCTTTGGGTTCCAGTGGGAACAAGTAAAGTCAAAACTCCAGGCTTCAAGCTGAAGAGACACAAAAAAACCCAAAATCAGTTTGAAGAGTGTGTCTGTATGTCTTAGATAGATACTTTTTGTGTCTGAATCACTGGGTTTTTTATTCCATAAAGAGTATGTAGATGACATGTAAATGTTATGTAAATTGGGTCCATAGTCCATTAAAGCGCAATATTATAATCACTAATACCCTATAGGCATGGACAGATCAACCAACCAAGTTTTATTTGATCTTTGTCAGAGGCAGTGAGCCTTTTCATGCAATATTTTGTGTACATGCCTTTATTGTGAAGATCATCGTCTCAAAACGTGCCCGTGCGGGATAAATAGATGTCGTTGATGTGCGTTTCTGCAGCAAAGTTCAGCAAGTAAATTACTACCAAAGTGACAATTCACAGACTGACCAAAATGAAGGAATCCTGCCTTCCAGTAAGAATTTCCATCCGAAGTGATCACCTAATCAGCAGACTTGAACAACCTCAGATTGCATACAACACTTAGCCTTCAACACCCGCTACTTTCACTAGCCAAATTAAAAGAAAACAAGTGTATACAAAAAAGACTGCAGGGCTGTTTGGCTCTTGCCTAGGAAAAATATATTCCTTGCTAATTAGCACAACACTATTAATAAATATTAACCGGTTTACACAGCCCTCCCATTTACTTAATGAAATGGTAGTTGAGGGGTTAATGGGTTAATTGGGGAAAGGAAATGAATCTTCAAATATATCAAAATCTGATAAGTGATTTAGATTAATTAATAATTTAATGTCAAGGCAATATTTTTCTAGTTACCACGTGCACTTTTAAAAGATAAAGGTATAAATAATAAAAAGGTAAATTCACAGTAAATGTAAAGCTTACACTTTTAAGAGGTAGGATTAATTAATTAATTAATGCAATAACAGCAAGTGTTGTGTTTGATTCTTTATCACCAGAAATTTTTTTAAACAAGAATGATTTGGTTTATTTTTGATACGGATTTGAGAAACCCAATGAACAGCTATGATACCAGAAATTGTACTATGTGATACCCTTTAACAGTGCTCACGCTAAACTTGAATGTTATGCATTATTTCCACTTCTCCATTGTCGTCTGCTAAGCCTCACCTGGTGACTTCTAACGAGATTGCTTGAAAGAGTATAATAAGTTATTTATCCTTAGCCTCATTTTCCACACGAAGGTGATATTACATTGGTTGTTTAAGCAATCATTAATGCTCTTTTGTGAATATTCATAATGGAAGGTGCTATCCTACCCATACTGGGGCTGGGGATGTGGAGTATGACTTTGAGGAAAGGAATCACCTGACCTGATAGTACTCATTCAGTATTTACTTGCTTGTTCTTGTTTGATCATCCTTCTACTATCAATACTGGCACTTTCAGGGGGTGACTCGTAGACTTATGGAATCATCTAGGTTGGAAGGGACCTTTCAGATCACTGAGTCCATCCATCAACCTAACACTGACAGAAGCCTTAGATATTGACAAATATCTAAGACAGGTGGGACCAAGCACTCCAAAAGTTGCCTATCTTTCTCCATTAGGCATAGGTGAAGGTATGTTACTGATCTAAACTAGACATACAACTAACAGAGAACATATAGAGTGGAATTTTCAGCCCTGTGCACCACTGGCATTGCTTTGGTGTAGCTGAAATCGATGGTAGGATATCTATTAACCTCTTCCTTGGTCTTTCTGATGTGGTCACTAGGAGTTAGGCTGGGTGTACAGCCACAACTTGGTGCTCCTAAAGCAAGACTGTGTTCACACGCTGTGGAAGTGAGGAGTGATTAAAAAGAATGTGGAGGCCTGAAAACTGCAACCTCATACCTAGGGTTTTTACAGAATTGTTCTTGTAACAATCAATGACATGTGTGAGGTGGTGAAGCATCTACCCTTGTCTTGCATGCCTGTTAGAAGATCGGGAGCAATTGGATGTCCGTCAGTCTGAGCTATGCTAAGTCTGAGGAGAATAGATGGTATTTCTACCTTCAGTTCTGGAATATTAAAGATCCAAGCACATGAGCAGAGAATTTTCAAGCTGCTTCCTTGGATATATGATAATTACACGTGAACTAGAAGTCAGATCACACAAGATTAGTAGTCTGGGGTGTCAGGAATAAGTGACATGATTAAATTAGAAAGGCACTACTAAATCAGCCCATGCAAACCTGATCTTCTGCACAAAGTAGACTAATCTCTCCACAGCCATGCTGGATTTTCATTGCATAATCCAAAACTACTATAGAGCTTATATACATTCATGCAAGTAGATCCATGTCTTTAATTCTCCTTTAAAATAATTAACCTTTAATAAATGTAACAACATAGCCACATGTTAGGGGTGGAAACAGGAATCCCTACATATATCCAAAGATGGGACTCATGGGAGGAGGGGCACAAAAAGATAAAGAATTGAGTGTTAATTGTAGTTAAGAATTTTGGACACCTGAGTTTTTTGAGTAATGTAAACAAATGAAGCAAATGAAAGTGGATCTATGTTTAGAGACAAGAAATATATTTGTCATAAAATCTTCCTGTTTTTGAGGGCTTCTCTCATGTTTGCTGTGAAGTATCTCCTTGGTTAAAGGATTAGCAGACATGTTGTGTGTCTGAATGATGGGAGGACAGAAGATGCATTTCGCTATCCTTAAACCATCCCTGACACCACCAGATGAATGTCAGGTCTAGTCAGGAGAAACAGAAATGATAGGCATTCCCTTGCCTCCTTCAACCATTTACTCTATTAGAAATGACATTTACCCCTCATGAATGGGTCCTGTACAAAGGCTTTTGCACCACAGGCATGAAACAAACTTCTTTGGGGCTCTTCAGCAGGGCAGCTCACTCTCTTGTACACTAGGGGAGGTTTCACCCTGCAAAAACTGCCTACAGTTCTCTTTCATTAAAGAAACTCAGGTGCTCAACTTAAAGAATGTGTATTATTTCAATAATCAGTTCTCCAAGTGAGGAAAATACCTATACAGATATATAACTTCCAGACTGTGTGTTGTCCCATTATATTATGCCATTTAGATTGGAGGTGCCTAAACTGGCTTTATAGAGATTTTCATATGAAAATAATACACCTGAATTTTATCTTTAGTAATGGTGAGATACAAATTAAAAATAGTTACAATCCTTGACATATAGGACATTAGAGACAGCAGGTAATAAATTTATTATTTGTTTTCCTGTTTACTTCCTGCCTATCTGCTTTTGCTGTCTATCCATCTATCAACCTATTAATCTTCAAAACCAATTATGAAATACAGCTGAAAACACAAAGCTCTCATTCAGGGCTTTGCATATCTAACGAAGAACCTAAGTGCTAGCTTAATACTTACATTCCTCTTGCACACGATTTATAGAACTTTTCTTCCTATTCTATAGACTATGAATATGTGCCCTTGTCAGGACATGCGAGGTCACTGATGTTGTCAAAGATGATCTTTGTCAGTTATTGAAATGAGAACTAATTTGACCTAATCTAAGCTGACAGACAAAATGGTCCAATGGTGAAACAAGCCAGTTCCAGAAACTGGTGTGAAAGAAGAGGACAGGAGAAAAAAAATGTGTGTTTCCTTTCTCAGTTCAGGTTTAGAAAACTGGAGTTTTAGTAAGATCCAGCACAAAGCATCCAGCCAGAGCTATAGGTGGGAGGAACGTGTACTAACATTCTTCTTACGTTATATTTACACCTTACACATAGTTTGTTGTAGTTTATTCTTTTGCAACGCTATACAATTAATTTCACTGTAATAAAATTATCATTATGCCTAGTGATATCAATGTAGAATCCAGGAGGCATCAGTATTGTGACCAGGAAATTATTCTAAAGTCTGTATCCCAGCAAATTTTATTCTACCAGGACAGAAAATTACTGTGTTACCATTAATGCATGATCCTAACTGTGTCAGGGAAAAAAAAAAAATATTAGTTTTCTTGAAAGGGCTAAGACAGTTTGGCTTTTTTTCAGCAAAGCATTTCAGCTTGTGCTAAACTTTACTGAGCAGGAGACTGTGCTCTCTGCCCGTGTGAGCAAAGCTAGATATGAACTTTAGTACTTGTGGGATTAAAGCCAGGGAAGACAGGCGATATAAGGAAGATTAACAGCACTCTGCACGCTATTAAAATTAATCACTTAAAATTAAAGATCCTCTATCGCCTGCTGTCCTTTGATTGTTGTTGATATGACAGTGTCATAACTGATATATTCAGCTCATGGATATCTCTTAATAGCTAAATTGAGATAATCCATTCCTGCACAGTCCCAGCATGAATTGAACCCAGCAGTTTTCAAATATATGTGCACATTTCTTATTTATGGCTCTGATTTATAACGAGGAAAAGAAAAAGACAAAGGTAAAATAATATTAAACATTAGCACCTAATATTTAGCAAGCAGCTGCCTTTCCCAAGGATTCTGTAAAACTTTATGAATGTGACATCTCTTAAGCATTCGCTTCACCCATCAGTGAAACGCAGTCACCTAAGGCTGCTTAGACTGCTCTGAACATTCTCCCTTTAAACAGCTTTGAATGGAAATTGGTTCTTTGTTCAAAGTGAGAATGTTTATGGAAAATATTCATCTCATTGAATAAAAGAAGTGCTGTTTTCCACAGTCAAAACAAGCTTGTTTTATTGTTTTTGCTTTGTTTGGCTTTGTTTGCTATCTGAAAAAAGACAACACTTGAGAGCACATTTAGAGGTAAAACTCCTATAAATTATTTTTTTTGGCTGGAAAAAAAATGGCAGCTTTTTGTTAATTGCTGAAACCTTGGTGTTAATAGTTGAGACCAAGCTGTGATACCTTGGTCTGCTGAGTAAACCGTGATGTACTTATGTGAAAAGACATTGTAAGTACACAACCACCGAGCGCTCTGCAGGATCTTCAGGTGTTCAGGATTAAATTCAATAATTGACAAGTATTGAAAATAATCCAAGAATTAAAAATAATTCAATAAATAATTGAAAAATATCAAAAAGGGAGGGAGCAATTATATGAAGTCTAAAATGGCCAATAGTTTAGTTAGGGCTGGACAAGTGGGGGATTTCTGCAGTTTGCTGATATTTTTGTCCGTGGGAAATGCTATACTGCTAAAATAAAAAGGCATGGTGCTCTTTACGTTGAGCTGAACAAACTGAGTTGTTCAACTCAATAAGCAAACTTTAGTTTCACTTCTCACCTTTTTTTTTTTTTTTCATTTTAAACTTGCAAAAAATATTTTACTTTTAAATGGAAAGCTCTTCTAAATGAAAAAATACAGGTCATATATTTACAGTTTACAGTTTCTGCCTTACCAATGTACACACAAAAAAAAAAATTAAAAAAATGAAATATTTCATTACTCAATGAGAGTCTTAAGGTTTTTCTGAGAAGTTTTTATGAAAAACTTTCCTCCAGATCCATTCTGAAAATTCTGAGAAAAGGTATCATGTATGTTTTATGTAGAGAGATCATCCTAGGACTGTTTGATGTTTGAACCTAAAATAACTTACCTTCCCTCAGAACTTAAACTAATACTGGGGTTTCTTTGAAGTGCTGTTGTTTTTCTGGCATCTCAGCCTAAAACAGAAAGGTCAGGGAAGGAGCATTAAATGCTAAGAGCCAACCTACTTCTTTCCCTGGAAGAGGAGATGTTCCTGTATATCAACAAAAGACACTTCTTTTTTAATGTTTTAGTGACTGTGGTAAAAAAGAGAAGGGAATGCCCTCTGATATTGGCAAAGAAGAGATTAGGGCAAATAGGAAGCCATATCAATGCATTTCCTTTTTTTTTTTTATTCAAAAGACACGGTGCAAAAATCTATCTCTTTTCCCAATGTGCGTACGTGTATGAATTCGTATGTGTGTGTTTACAGTTTTATGTGATGTGCATTCTTCTCCAGGCAGGTTCCTGTATTATGCATCAGCTCCATTCTTCTTACTGTTTTATGGTGTGTAATTTCCTGTTACAGTACAACAAGTTAGATTGCAACAGTGATATATTTAATAAAAAATTAGATACACTTCTATTGCCTCTCTTTCTTTGCTTTTCCCCTTCATCTGTCTGGGATACTGACCACATCAAGTTAGTGTTTAAAATAAAATGACTCAAATCACTGCTAAATAAGTAAGATACTCTGCATGCTATGGGTTCTGTCTCAGCCATGAAGAATGAAGATGTTTTGTAAAGTGCTAATGCCTGCCACACTCTTGAGTTATGGGTCGCGAAAGAAGCAGAACACTTACCCTAGGGACACAAGCTATCCCACACGTAATATATTTTCCAGAAGTGCAATGTGCTCATAATTTCTGGATGTCTGTAAACTCAGAGTTATTACTACTGCTATAGTTTGGTTCAGGATTTCTATCCAAACTCATAACATTTCTAAGAAATATCTCTCTCTCTCTCCACAATTAATGTGCAGGTTAAAAGGTCAATCAAACAAATAAACCAGCAAAAACACAAACCCAGTTCAACCCTATAAAACCAGTGCTCTTGAGTCACTTTTCTTCTGGGGAGGAGTGAAAATGGAAACCTCTTGTCACGCTCTGAAGATCAAAACCCTTGGGTTATTACCAATCCAAGCCTGGGAACACAGGTGCTGAAACCAGTTGTCTCATGCAAGCTGATGCAAACTGCCAGCCACCTTCTACCCACCACCTCCACCCTCAATGTTTTTCCATTAAGGGTCCAGCCTCAGTTCACTGTGCAATAAAGCAGTCTTCAAATTCACATATATTCAAATCCATATGTAAGACTAACAGGCAATCTCAAACTAATTGTGATTCTCTGTTCATCAAGTGCTGCATTCTGTCACAAAGTTGATCATTGTTACTAATATAGTAACTTCTTCAACAAATTCCTATCATGACCAAATGCCTCATGTGCCTTTGCGTTCAAACCCAGAGAGGGGATACCCACAAGAATTGATTTGGGTAAAGAACTAGCTAAGATGCAAGGACTGGACATAACCCAAAACAACTTGAAATAGTTGAGCTTGCTTTGATGGTTGATGGACTGTATGATAAGCAGAAGTTTCCTACAAACTAAGTTATCATATGAAGTTATGATTGATATTCTGCCTGGGTTACTTCAAGCTGACAGCACAACTCTCTGTTTTAATCTGTACTGTTTTGTGTTCAACAGCAACGACAAAACAAGCAGTCTCAGGTAAAAAGTTATTGCAGAAACCTCTGAGGCAGGAACTGGAGAACTGCTAGAGAAGAGATTAAGAAAGTCCCAAAGGACATAAAACCAGAGACCACAAGAGGTTCACTAAAGGTAAGAAAGTAGCAGAGGCCCAGTGCTGAAAGAAACTTGATGTCTTTTCTAGGCTAGTGGATTTTGGTTGTCTTACAGAACATGACAACCTGCTCTTAAGTAGTGTAATAATGACAGGTATAGCTGCTCTGATGAGGTTGGCACTTGCATGGGCTGGCAATTATACGTGCTGTATAGTCATGATTGTGATAGTGAATATACAGCCACATCTACACTAGCAAGTAAAAAAAATGGCTAATATATAAACATGGGAAAGGAATCTTGACCATTCTTGTTGTTAAACTGGTGGTATGGTGCCTATTCTGCTTTGGGTCAATGCTGTTGACCTTGTTCTAAGCCATTCCTGGGCACTATTTGGGAATTAACGCAAGAAAGGAACTCTTTTCAGTAGGTACATGCACATGATCATCTTCTTCTAGAGGTTAAGAGCAACTAATAGTGTATGGGGCTAAGAGACAGCAGATGTATTCAGGGCTGAAGAACTGGTCCTGGCACTGGTTACCTTTTTAGTTAACTTGCCATCAATGTACCAGATCATTGGCTCCCAGAGAGAAACATGGACCAAGTAGCATAAAGACATAGCTGTGCTTAGATATCAATCATATTTTAACTCCTTTTACAGCTACTACCTGGGTTACTGGCCACCAGGACTAATGGTACTGGAAATAAGGGACTACTGTCACTGTACTAACCACTGTTAGCAGTGGGAACTTTTTTTGGGTTGTGGGGGATAATTGCCTCATTCAGGTTGAAAAGGTAAAGGAAGGGAAGTATAGTTAGGCAACTGCTCCAAGCTATTCATCTTAGACTATAGCCAAGGGAAGAAGACGGGTACCTCCAGAAGGTCATACACCTCCTGGCCTCCAGTTCCTGGTCTGGAAGCATGAAGTCTCCCATAGGCCAATCCTATAGCTGCCAGCAGATGTTCTAAAGCATCCAAACCGCTGCTGACTGTATAGAAAGACCGTGATGACTCTCTCTCTCTACGTAACTTTCCCAATTCTAGAAGTAAGAGGAATCTCACCCTCTCTGGCTTCAATATGAATGGGGTACATTAGAACCAGTCATTGGTGCCAGTAGAAGACAAAATAATGTAGGGAATCTGTTCAAGACTGAGAAATATGTACTTCAGCAGAATCTGGGAAACTGAAATCTGTAATGTGGGTGGGACAAGGAGATCAGGTAATTTATACCGGTCTGCTTGGCTTTTATCAAGCTCATCAGATAGGCCTGAAATGGGCTTGGAATAAAAGTGGGCACTATGTGTTAGATGGAGTCAGTGCTTTTTTGAAGTAAAATAATCAAATCCTTTTAGATGGGTCAGAGGCAGACAAGTAAAATCAGTCAAGCGGGAGACTTAATCTGGAATTGAGTTCCATGCCTTTAGGAAAGGAGAGGACTTTAGAAAACTGTGTAGGTTTGCTGTCATGAGATTTTGCAAAGGTCAAGAAGACCAGCAGAGAGATGTCTTTATTAGGAGCTGGTTTTAAGGAGGGATACGGCTGGGATTAAGAGGTTCATAGCAGGATCAAATGCATTCCTTGTCACTCCATGGGACTGGGCTGCTCCTCTGGCAAGAGCTTCCCATCCACTATAGCTCATGTCTATAGTAACACCGGTGTGTACTATTTATATGTGCCAAGCACTCTTCCTCCTGCCTGAGGGTGTGGGATGAAGACAAGCTTGAGTCCTTGGTGAGATTTTCCTTCTCTTCCAGTGTGGCCAGATCTGTCACTCCCAGGGAACCAGCAGGACAGGCACTGTTCCCTGAATGCTGCTGCCATTGCTCAGCCTTGCTCCCTATCTCCGTCACTTCTTCCTTGAGAGGTGACACTGAAGGAAGAAACGCTGTGCCGTCACCTTCAAACCATGTCTCTGTGATTTTGCTTTTCCCAGGGAAAGAAGCCAAGTGCTGTGAAGAGCTCACGCCTGGCAGGACCTTGCAGCTGAGCTAAAAATGGGGTATGATTTTCCTCGAAAAACATGCTTCAGATACAGCAGCTTGTGACAATATCAGTTGTTGTCAGCTGCCTGTTATTCTGTTGCCTACTGAATCTTCCCCAGGTGCATCCCCCCCAGCTAAGGTGTGGGACCCTGCTGAATACCAGATCCCTTTGTTGCATATTATCGTGTTAGCTAAGCTGTCACGAAAGTTGCCAGTATATATGTAGAACACAGAGATTAATCCAATTAAACCTCCACTGACTTTTCCACATTCCTCCCATTGCAGCCCGTATCTCCTCACAGGTAGGTGTTGGGGAAGCATGGGGCAGATTAATCAAATGAAGTCTATGAAGTGGCAACCCAACCAAAAAGCGTGACATAATGAGAGGGAAAGAGTGAGTGATTAAGCAGCTCAGCTTTAACCCACCGTAACTGCTGGTGATCCTTAACCTTTTGGTGTCAATTTTAATTGTAAGGATGGACTTAGGGAAAAAAAAAAGCCATTAAGGTAAAAGCATTGCTCTCCCCAACCTGAATTTCATGAATAACATTAGTTTCAGGTTTTTCCAACATCTGAAGAAGAGTCCTAAAGACAGCCTAAGGTTTATAAAATAAAAGCTAATATGAATAACGGCTTTAGTGTGTGTGTGTGGGGGGGGAAATCTCTAGGAATTAAAACTAACAAATATGCTTAGACTGGAATTTATGTAGGCACATAATAACACAGATGGTAAATTTTACTGATATATATTTTTCCCTGGTGGAGAACACACAGTTGCCATCCAGCATGACAGATTGTATCCGAGGCTAAAACTGTGTCAGACACAAAGTAATCAGAAGATGCTATCATGTAATTTGCACTGGGGCCAGCCTGAATCTTGTAAGCAGTCTTTGTTCAGCTGCATTGAGTTGTATTTCAACTGGGGTTTCCTTCTGTAATAAAATTATCATATGTTTTTTTTTCCCCCTGTTATTAGAACTTCTTTTTGCTAGTTTCAAACAATGGTAGATGTAATAATTAACTATTATTGATGTTGTTATTCTTCTTCTGCACATAATAATATTAATTATTATTAATGCTACTAGTCCCATCCTGTGAATTAATTCAGCCTGGTCTGCAGCTCTTGGTGAGGTCAAATATTGAGATTTAATGTCACCATTGAATATTCAGAGTAAGATATAAGACAAGATAAATTTCTGCTAGTTCAGACATTTAGGATAAATTAATCTGTCTAATTAAGCTCCTGCTAGTGAAAAGGTAAAAGAAATGTTTCTCCAGAGACTGTTTTACCTTATCCCTTCCAGAAATTTATTTTAGGATGGGCAAACAACCCTTTGAGGATGTCTGTCTCATTTCCAGAAGACTGACTGAAGTGAATTATCTAATGTTTTAATTGCTAAAGTTAGAGAAGATTAATCCTTTTTGTAGTGGCAATGCTGGGGATTTTTTTACACATGAAGGGCAGAAGAAGCATCTACACTGGTCACCTACACAGTGTCACCCAGCTCTTTGAACTAGGTACAGTTTTTGGCCTACATTCATTCACAATCTTTGGGAACTGTTTGAGAATTACCGAGGTGAATGTGAGGGCCCATTTGTACAACTCAGTTGTGTCAATGGCTTTTATTATTTCTTTTTTTCAGTTTCTTGGTTCATGCTCTGCAACTGTTTACTGGTAGAGATGCAACCAGATCAGACCCAGGTTATAGCTCTAAGTGTCTTTTCAAAGCAAATTCTACTTGTGACTGGATTTTACAGATGTGTGTTGAAATTGGCATCAACATTTGTCATTCTGCAAAAACATATACATGCTCCATCAATTCATGTGATGTGACTGCTCCTTCCAAACCTGAATTTTACTTGAGTGTGTCAAGCAAATTACACAGCTAGCAATTTTTCCCATGAAAACTCAAAACATAGTGTTCTAGCTGGCTATATACTTCTATATAGGATAGGAAAGAATAGATGGTAAAGGGATTTTCTTCTACCTGTAGTCTGTGTATACTGAGCAAAGGATCAGAAAATATGAGTTCTGTTCCCATGTCTGCTTCTGGGTCATGTTGGACAAAAGCACTTTTTCTCCTCATGTTGGACCTATGCTTTTATAAGCCTGACCATCCTATGGACTAGTGAAGATATAGTTTGTCTTGCGTTTTCTGACTATGGATGTGCATTGATGATTTTTTTTTTTCCTCTTATTCTAGCATATGACAACTGGATCAGAGTCAACTTGGAAAAGAGCTGGGTTTGAAACCAAACCAGTGTCTCCATCCATCTTTGGTCCAAAGAAAGTGTTTTTCAGTTCAAAGAGAGTATCAGAAATGCATAGTGGTGAGCACAGGCAGTCAGGGTATTCTTCGGTAACTATGCATGATCAGGAAACTGCTACCTTGGCTTCCCCTTCTGTAAGCAAGACACAGTGCAACATCTGAGCCCAGAACTGCCAGAGAAGAAAAGACCACACAACGCAGGACAGGTTTTAGAGCTTGCACAGTTTGCTGCCTGACATGAATACATGCTGGAGCTACCAGCTGAAGGCTTTAGACCCTGCTTACCCTGACCAGTGTCATCCCAGGCCATGTAGTCATGATGGTGCCAATCTCAGTGCATCCAGTTCTTGCAGGGGTAACACTTACAGATCCACCTTGGATCTCTCTACTTTCCTTAAAGCTCTGGGCTTAGCAGGAAGTGGAGGTGAGATCTTTCTCTTTCCCACACGTGCAGCAAAGCCCATTAAAGTCTGAGGTACAAGCACCCTCCAGAAGGATCAGGGCACTGCCTAAAAACTGATTTTCCCTGGATATTTATGTTCAGCAAGTGGTATTGCAAATCCTGTTTTACACAAACACTGCCTGTTATTGCTGCACACTCTTGGCTCTCATTGTAATGAGCTGGAGTCATAACAGCGTAAGCTGTGAACTTGCAACAATAATAGTAATAACACAGAAAAGTCAGTCTATTTTTAATGTCCCCATATTTGCCTCCTTTGTTCAATGAGCCTGTTAGTTTAAAGAAAAAGAAATTAAGCTGCAAAAGCTACAACAGGCTGAAATAATTTTAAAAGGCCAAAGACAGAGTGGCTACACAATAAAAATGACAGTGCAACTTATAACACGGTTTCCATCCAAAACTCTTAAATCACTTACCAAACTTTGTAGGCAGAGAACTAACTGGAGGTAACATACTGTGGGGGCTAAAGTACAGGTGAGTTGTAGAAGATTTCTAGATATTTTGGAACATCGACTCCTATACCGCTTAAAGAACGCTGGATGTTGCAAAGTCAAGAGGCTGATTGAACATGGTGACAAAATTAATGTGATTTTAGGAACTAGAAAAGGAAGCCAAAGCTTTTACAGATGGACATTACTTATTTATAGAAGGCTGTGGGCTCTGTAATTTGGCAGAAAAGGGCAATCCAAAATCCCATGTCCTGGTGTTGGATCTAGATGCTTTCAGACTGGAAACAACAACAGCACATGTAGCAGTGGCAGTAATTAACTATCAAATCAGCTCACCCAGGAATACGAGTAGAATCTCTGTTCCTTGAAGTGCTTAAATCAGAACTATACACAGCTTGAAAGATATGTTGTAGCTCAGAAAAGTTATGGGCCAGACATAAGAATAAAATTATAAAGCCTGTCTTCAGGAGAGGCTCAAGCAAAGTGATTGTAATGGCCCCTTCTGGCCTTAAAATCTATGAATATATGAATCTATTTATTTATTTATTTAGAAAAGGGCTGAGGAAGGGGACAAGCAGGGACACCAAAGATATATTTGTGTAATAGATAAAAATAGGGCTGGTTTTCCTGCTCTTATAATTTTGCTGGACTGAATTAATTCTGTACTTTTGTATGTGTGCTACTAATTAGTAACAGGTCTTATAAGTAATAGTAAAAGTAAAATAGTAATAATATTTTTTGCTTCAAGTAGTCACATGTTCTATTCTTTTCCCTTCTCCTTCTCCTTTTCCAGTGAGCATAATGGTGTCTCAGTATGCCTGGAGGTTTTTATTTGGCTGTATTTTAATGTTATTTCCATTCAAATATGACAAACCAAGGGATTCAAATCCTCCATTTCAAATGATGTCCATTCTCCCATCATTCTTTCAGTGTCCTTTCAGTGGGAGGCTGTTTGCCTAAAGAAAGATTTCAGGCCTTTTTTTTTTTTTTTTTTAAATTCTTGTGGTAGGTATTTACATTTACAAATACAACTTCAAAAATATTCAAAATATTCAAAAATATTTTAAAATTGGTGCATACTCAGATGTATTTGCATGTGAGAGCAGAACTTGAATACATTACTAAAATTGCTATTTTTTATATATCTCTGTTCATATGTACAACAGAGTTGGAAAACAGATACACAGCCGGATCTTGAACCCTTAAAGCAATGTAACCCTTGTGATAATAAAGCCTTTTTAAGGGGAAGGCAGTTTAGCTGTGACCTAAGACTGTGCTTATCTGGCTATAGAAGTGCATGTGAATTTATTTGGCCTGATAAAGGGGGTCCAAAGGAAGTTTTATCATTCATAAAACCTTTGGCTGATGCGGGGAACACAACTTCCTGGGGCATCTTTGAGGTTGTTCACTTCTTCCAGCCAAGAGAAAACCGCAGGAAAGATCAAACTAATCCAAGTCCAGTGTGATACAGTGCTCTTCTCTCCCCTAGTCCTGTGTGTGCAGACCTCCTTTCACCTCCTGAACTGAAAAAAGGCAGTGAAGAAGTGTCATTAGTTGATGAAAGTGAATACATTTCTTACCTTGGACCAGTTTTCAGCCAAACTGCCTACCCACACAGTTGCATTACCTGACTCAAGGTGGATGGGAACATGCAACTGGGAGATCAGAATGGAACCACACAAGCTTGTGGTTAAGGACAAGTCTACATTCATGAACAGGCAGAATTATTCCTTAGGTATTCTGAAGCCATACGACATGATGTTGCTTGCAGTTGTGCAATTGAACCTTCTTATTACACCAAAAAAAAAGAATAGTTGACTGGCATAAATTTCACTCTAGCCCTGAACCATGACCAGGCAGTGATTGTACTGGTTGACTTTGATCAAAACCACAGAAGCTGTGTTACCTGCACCAATACAGGGACAGACTCATGCCTGTACACAGCTCAGTTTGGGGCTTTTCTTAGTATAGATATTGGCTTAGGCCACAATTGAAATGCAATCTCAGATCATATTAGTGACCATCATCAGAGTAGCCTGTAGTCAGCAGTGGTTTATGTCTAACTAGATTAAAATACATGTTTGCATCTGTCTGCAACTATCTATGCACCTGATAATTACCTTTCCTCATCTGCATTTGCTTGAGATCAAGTCATAGCTCACAGTGGAATGATACCATTCAGGCTATCCTAGCTCTTGCTGACTTAACTTCCAAAATCCATTTACTCCTCTAGCCCTTATAATGATTCATAAAGACATGAAATGGATCCGTCTAAAACAGTAGACACCAATATTGTGAATTACAAGGAAAAAAAAAATCAGCAACAATGAAATCAAGCAAAACCTGTCTGTAAAAGCCACTGCTCACCCATGATCCAGCAGCCTGACTTCAACAAGCTGGTGTGAAGGGGGTGAGGCTAGCTGTGTGCGTATCTGCGTAGATTCATATCTGCATGGGCTTTGTCCATGCCAGTAAACAGGCCAGTACCGTTGTACCGAAGCAAACACAGGAATTTGGCAGTCTCTGTGACTGTGACTAGTGAGATGGTCCCCGGCATGTTGTCGATCCAGGCTCACTAGCACGGTCCTAGACAATTCCCAGGCTCACAGAATCACAGAATCACAGAATCTCAGGGATTGGAAGGGACCTTGAAAGATCATCCAGTCCAATCCCCCTGCTGGAGCAGGGACACCCAGATCAGGTCACACAGGAAGGTGTCCAGGCAGGTTTTCAGTATCTCCAGAGGAGACTCCACAACTTCTCTGGGCAGCCCCTGCCACTGTTTTGTTACCCTCACCATGAAAAAGGTTTTCCTCATATTTAAGTGGAACCTCTTGTGTTCCAACTTGTACCACGGGAACCAGCGTGCACCAGGCACTGTCCCCGATAGGCAAGTTGGAATTGGCTGTTTTATTTTGGAGGTGAAGTTGTTTAACACTAAGGAAATGACCAGACTCTGCCAGCTGGCCTCAGGGACAGAGCTGATCCTGACACTCCTTGGCTTACTAGCAGCGACGTAGCCAAAACGTCTGGCAGGAGATTTGTCTTGGTCTCGCTTCTACAAGCTTGTCTGGCAGTAAACACACCAGTTCCTTTCTCCTCTACTGTGGCTCAGCAGTGAGGAGTTAAAATACTGAATTTTGTTAAATCCAAGGACGAGGGAGCGCAGCAGTACCTTCAGAGTGAAGGGAAAAAATGAAGGGGCCAATCTGAGAGAGAGAGCTGGAAGAAAAGCCATGAAGAAACAGCTCACTGTGCCTGCTCCTGCTGATAGGGCAAGAGGAAATGCATTCAAGTTGCACCAGAAAGGTCTAGGTTGGGTCTAAGGAAAAATTGCTTCACCAAAAGGGTTGTCAAGCATTGGAACAGGCTGCCCAGGGGAGCGGTGAAATCACCATTCCTGGAGGTATTTGAAAGATGTGTAGATGGGATGCTGAGGGACATGGTTTAGTGGTGACTTAAACGTCTTTTCCAACATAAACAATTCTATGATTCTATGAACAAGGTGGTGGGTACGGGAGATACAACCTTTGCTTTTTTTGGTGAAACACTCCAAGTACCCAGCCACTCAGCACTTAAGCATCTGCAGGAGCTATTTTTTGTCTTTCCTGACACAGGTACAATTAGCAGCAAAACTATTTTCATATTGCTGCCTACTTAGCTGAGTGCTAATAATACAGCCCAAGATTGTCTATCTACAGAGTCATTTGGAGGATTTGGCTCCATCACCGACAGCTGAATGAGAGACCGATGGGAGAAATGAGGGGAAGGGCTGGGGAAGATAAATGTCTTCTCAGTTTTTCTTCTCTCTTTAATTAAATACAGGTGGCCGTTTATTTGAGTTCAATACATAGTATCCATTTTAAAAGAACAATAATAATTAAAGAATCTATGTATCATTTTGTCTCACAGAAGGCTGGCAAGGAGTTGTCCCATAGCCTGAGGCTAAAGCTAGCCCAGATATTAGCTGAACCAAACAGGGCTGTCATCGTGAGCCAGTCTGCACCCTTGCAATGTTTAAAAAAAAAAAAAAGAGTTAAATTAACGCCAAAACATGAAAGCTGGGATAGCATGTGTACTGTACAGGAAAGCAGAGATTGCAGAGGAAGAGAGGGCCAAATACCTATATTTAATCATCTGCCACAGGACTTAAGGTGGACTTTGATTTTGGGCTCTGAGAGAAAGAGCTCAGTGGTTTCTTTAGCTTTCCTACTGTTACCCGGTTACATGATCTTAACTAAAGGGAAGAAGAATGTCTCGTATTCAAAACACAGCTTTATAGATGTCCTTTAGCTGTTGCATCTGGCTTTCCTCTGACTTTACAGGGAAATAGGACTTGGCTGCCTGAATAATAAGTGAAGTTAATTCTTCTTTTGGGCACACACTCCACAGCAATTATAAAAGTTCATTTCAGGCACCAAAGAAAGCTGCTTTGTGCAGCCCAGGTAGCAAGTTTGTAACCCGAAGAACCGGCAAGGACAGGAGCAGGGAGGCCTGTTGCTGAGGGAAACTGTCACCAAGCAGCCTGGCAGAAGCAGAGAGATGCCAGTGATGTGCAATGTCACAGACCCTCCAGCTCAAAGAGGCAGCGGCACTGCAATATGTCAAGCGCATCGCTGAATTTCGGCTCAGTGGAGAGGACAACACGTACACCTGGGAACTGGGGAACAGCTGCTGGAAGAAGTCATTTGAAAAATAACCTTGCAAGGGCTTGGGAGAAACATCTGTGCAGCAAATGACATCCCACCAGTAGTGGAAGGATGGAAAGACAGAAGTTGGGGAAAGCACAAGAACCATCTTGTGTCACTAATCCAGGGAGCTGGTGACAGCACAAGGGGAATTTAGGTCAGCACAAACTTCTTTGACTCTACAGCTTTTCTGCACAGGAGCTGATGCAGCAGCTAATTGAAATGACTGTGCAGGTGTTTTACCACCGGCCAAGGTGAACAAGGGGGATCTAAACTTTCCCTCTTTTCCCCATCCTCCCACTCTTAAACTCTTCCTCTGTTTTATTGTTTACTTCTTACAAGAGTTTGCTCACACATTTCCCTACATACACAAGAGCAATCTGGGAAAAGTACTTGATACCAGATGAATATTGTATCCACCTAAGAGACGTGGGACCCAGGGCACAGAATGATGTATTTTGTACAGAACAAAGCTAGTTGATATACAGGATAAGAATAAAAACTCCCAAACCCCTCGCGTCTTCACACTAACTCTCACGCTACCCATTAATTTGGGCAACTCCATTATTCAGGCTGAGCACCTTCAAATCATCCAACAAGATCTATTCACTTCAGGAAGTACTGGCTGAAATTCCCCAGGTTATGTATTTCAAGAAGTCAGACTAGGTGGTTACTTTGGGCTTCATGTGCCTGTAGATTTGAAGAATGGAAAACTATTTTAATAGACTGAATTAGTAGAGGTTAAAATCATGGCAGGGACTATGTCACAGTCAATAGTTCAATACTCAGAAATGTAGCCTTGATCTGTTTAGTGTGATTTAGTTTAGTTTATTTTAGCTGTAGCCATACCATCCTAAAGAATCATGATGTCATCCATATGCCATTGAATTTGTGGACAGGATTTGTCTCCTTTCTGGTCAGCTTCTGTATCCAGTCAATGCAGGTTCAAACCTACATGCCCCAGTGTAAACAGATGATCAGGTCAGTTGGTTAGCATCTAGAATTTGCAAGATTATTTTTTCAGCAGCCCTCTGCACTTGCAGACAAGCGTGATGGAGAGTTTGAGGGAGACAATATGCTCAGGTTATTTCAGTCACCAAGGAAAAGGCAGCAGCACGTTCCTGAAATGTTAACCAATGTTTGCAGGCCACGGTACACACCAGTACTTACCATTTCATAAGCTTGCATGGTGAACAGAGATGTTACAGAAATACTTTGACCAGAGTTGCATAGCAACTTATAAAAAAAATGGGGACAGCATCTACAGATTGTAGATGTCTCGTCTGTAATCCCTCCACAAAGATAAAGGAATCAGCACCACAAAGGTGACACAATGTGCCTTTAGAGAAGGAACCTGACACTACAGAAGGACTAGGACAGCTGCTGGTAGTCCCAGAGAAGGAAACTTGTTGGAGGACATCAAGTCACAAGGGTCAAATGGGACAGATTATAGAATGGTTAGAGCTGGAAGGGACCTTAAAGATCATCAAGTTCCAACCCACCTGCCTTGGGCAGGGACACCTCCCGCTAGAGCAGGTTACTCAAAGCCCCATCCAGCCTGGCCTTAAACACTTCCAGGGATGCATGTAAGTATTAAAGAGATATGATACTGAGCAAGGAGAATAGGTCTGACTTATGTCAAGTGTTAGAAACGTAGAGGAAAATCCAAATGTAATTTGGTCAATAGAGGTAGGTCATAGTGGGATTCATGAATATCCAGGACTTGGGGGTATAATTGAACAACTACTCTCTATTCATTGTGTCTTTTACCCAGGAATCCACTCCTAGAGGGTGTTGAAAAAGGAGCTCGGGATCAGACAAAGTTATTATTTTATTTTGTATGGATATGTCTCTTACTGAAGATAGCAGACCAACTACACCATTTATCTGAACAATTTCCTGCCAGAATTTCTACACTCTTTGACAGCTGCCTTTTGATTGTTTTCTGGATGGGCAATGAGAAGAATGGGAAAGGGGTAGAGGAAGGGAGGAAGAGAGCAGGAGACCAAGAAAAGTTAATTAGCTGCATATGAGTTTTGAGAATGTGGTGTTTCTACAAGTGAACAGATGCAATATACTTAAGGAGAGATCTTTAACCTTCAGCGAAAGAACCTGAGTTCAGTGAAGTGGAAAAACAGGACAGAAGGAATAAAACAAAATGAACAGGCTTCAGAGGACTTCTGTCACTCATCACAGTGCTGTGAGAAGGAGACTGAAGTCAGGAAGTCAAAAGCCTTAGGCATGTTTTTACTAATTTTTTGTCTGTTTTTCTTCCTTTCTTTGTTCTTGACCAACTCATGCACCAAACTTAACAGCTCACCACATCATCAGTGACAAAGAAACATATGTGTAAAATGCAGCTGTTTGGTTTATGCCACATACCCTGGATCTTCCTATTTGGGAAAATAATTAATTAATTAATTAATTAAACTGAGGCTGTCACAATAAACCTTTTCAGTTCACAGTTATCATAACATGTATTTCATGGCAGTATGTGAACAATTAATGCCATGCTATAGTTGGTGAAATATGAAGCAATATTTGCTCTGTGGTGCTAAAAGAAAACATTTGGAACAGGAACTTATTTTTGTGGCTCTCTCTAAAGCACATTTTCAGTAATGTCTCTGCTCTTCTATCAGAACTTTACTACTTTCTCATCACGGTAACTCTCTTTTTCCCACTGTTTCCCTCTTTTTGCTCACCAGCCAATTTAGGATTCCATTCACTGTCTTACAATAAGACCATTTTGTCATTGGGATTTCTATGCAAGTTCTACTTTGCATGAGACTGGGAAATCAAGGCTAAATCCCATTCAGCAGTTTCTGAAGATGTGCGTAACTTCAGCGTACAACCCATACTCCAGCTCCAAGGGAAGTGTATATGACAGTTTTCTGAGCGAAATCCTTGTTTGGCTACACTGTTACAGGGGCTCACCACCTGATTGTCTTCACTATATTCTTTTTTTCTTTTATTTGCAACTGCAAGCCAGTGCTGAGAACAGTTTCTGAAACAGCAGCACAAGATAGTAGGGTGATGGGATATCCATACCATGGTAAGCTTGTTTACTCCTGGCTCCCTCTCTTAAGCAGGCAACAGTACGTGCACAGCTCCTAAGATGATGCCTCCCAGGGTCCATTTCAGAAGCTGTTGCTTTTTTACTCCTACCGAACGGAGATTTTCCAACACCATACCCCAAAGATTTTCAGTCTCAAACACCTCCATATGCCTTCAGGACAAGCTCGGCATCCTGCAGTGCTTTTTCATGGTGTTAAGTACACAATGAAAGAGCTATTTTGCACCCTTTGTACACAAAAGGACACTCACAAACTTAAAACTGTCACTGGACCACAGAAGAAGCATTTGGGATACTGCAAAGACACAGATCATATGTTTTGCAGTGTAGATGGCTGGCTCACGTTAGATGGTCTTGACTGCTACGGACACAATTAACTCATATAAAGTATCTGAGAGGGAGCATAGAATGCTTTGGTTGGAAAGAACCTTAAAGATCACCTAGTTCCAACCCCCCTGCCCTGGGCAGGGACACCAGACCAGGTTGCTCAAAGCCCCATCCAGCCTGGCCTTGAACCCCTCCAGGGATGGGGCAGACACCACTTCTGTGGCCAACCCGTGCCAGTGTCTCACCACCCTCAGAGTGAAAAATTTCTTCCTAAGTAAAGAATTTCTTCCTTGATGCAGACTATTAGGACAATATAAATATGCCACAATAGGAACTTGGTCTGGTCTCCTCAGTACAGAAAGTGGACCTTCTGCCACTGTGATAGATTTCACCTGGTTTGCACAGGCAAAAGGACCTGGGTCTTTTGAAATGAAAAGGAGATTTCTGCTATGTGCCAGCATGCTGCTGACGAGGTCTCATCAAAAATGTACCATGACCATGTCTCCCCCCCTTGGTTCCTCTGTAAAGCATGTAGCAACCTGTGTCTGCACCACAGGAAAAGCTGTTTGAACACATCATCCTGGGGACTTGACACCGACTGCGATACCGCACTCAAGAGTCTATGTAGTACTTTCTGTCTGTGACTCTGTTTATCATAGTACAAGTCTTGATTATTCTAATGACACTGGGCCTCTTCAGGAACACATTGTTTATACCCCCAAGGAGTTTGCTGCGCACACAAATATCCTCAATCTACTGTATAAACAAATGTGTTATTCAGCAGACAGCTGCAGTTCTGCTGCTGATAACTGGCAAAGGGGCTGACAGCAACAGAGCAAACAAATATTACCACCAACTCCAAGTAGTTTGCAGACTTTTACAAGGGACCAGATTTGTTCTCCATCGTTTCAGCAGGCTCTGGAGCTTGCCTTGCTGTCTCCTTTGGGGTCCTTGGTAGAATTTTGCTTAAACCAAAAACCTTAACAATTGGCCCTGCGCCTAAAAGGTCATTTTGTCTTATATGATCAAATGCCTGATCACCGCTTTCAGAAAAGGAGTCAGTTATCAGACTCACAGATTTGGGAATGCATAAAATACTAAAAGCCCACAAGTTGCAAGAAGAGGAGCTGCCAAATAGTGGAGGTGTTTTTCCACTGAAATTGTGATGGTGTTGTCCTTCCCAACTTCAGTTACCCCTGCTGATTCATACAAGTCCTTTGCTTGATACAGATTTTAGAAAGAGACCTTCAAAGGTATTTAAAGTGTATAAAGCCTGAATTCCATTTGGAGTGAATGTATCTATGGGGAGAGGGGAGAGAAAAGGAAAAAAAAAAGGGTAAAGAAGATTCTCCAGTCAGTTGAGCAATATTACATAAGGATGACTGAAATAATTCAAAAAGAAATCACTGATTTTGATGGGCTAAATACAACATAGTTGAAATCATGCTCCAGCACATAGAATTGGTAGCCAGCAGAGATCATCAAAGGTATCTGGTTGTTGAAATCAACTGGACTTAGTAATCGCTATTGTTTTCTCATTTCTGACCATTCTTGGTGCAATGTGAACATCTATCTCTCTCTGAGTTGTTATAGGAATACCAAAGTTAGGTTTCCTTCATGCCAGGTGGGTAAAATTTAGAGATACCAGTAAGCCAATCAAAATTACAATCTGCTACAAGAAAGTAGAAAACCTCATCTTGTTGTTCCAGTCATGAAATGAGGGATACAAAGTCACTTTGTTAAACAATAATGGCTTTAAGAACTTCAGAAGGCCTCAGTTGTTTCAAGTAAATCCAGTCTCTAACCACAAACACAAATTCCCATCATCCTGCCCTAGCTATTGTGGTGATACTCAACAACAGACTGAGCTGCCCTCCAGAGATCAATGTTTTGAGTGCTTATTTCTGACCTTTTTTGTCTGTGCGTGCTCGTTTGTATTTTCCTCCAATATTATCTTCCTTAGATGCAGATTGGTCCCCCTTTAAATGAAGAGAAGTCACACAACAAAGAGTGAGCTAAAGGGGCAGCAGATAAATATATGATTGTCATTGTCTGCCCTTTACTACCTTCATTCTTTTGTTCATACACACATGGACAACAACGCTTACAGGGAAGGCTCTGTAGATGTGGAAGAAGTGTAAAAAAATGAAGTAAATGGTTCAACTGGTACCACAACTCTTCTCATAGCAGATTCTTATCATTGGAGCCAGGTCATTCTTATTGCTCAGCTAATATTTTTATTGCTTTTTTTCATTTTGCTTTTATGTGTGCATCCCAAGCTACATAGTAATATTTCATATGTCCCTGGAGTTGTGGTTTGGGAGTTGTACTGTCCCACCATGGTAAAAAGATACAGGTATTGATCCCTGCCATGAATGCCATCAACACTCAAACCTGTTCAGAATTTCAGGCAGGGATGAGAAAGAACTGGGATTAGGACAAAGCTGGATCTGTGCTGTTGCAGAAGGGAAAGGGACAGAGGAAACTACAGAGCTGGGAGGGAGACCTACGAAAAAGTCCTCAGAGGCAAACTGGCCCTGACTGAAGGCAAGCAGGGGCAGTCATCAATATATAGTGAGGGTTTGCTTCCCAGCATAAGTAGATGCTTTGTCTTCCCAGGGCTCTAACGTTCATGAAATAATCAGGGTGATTGGCCATTTTATGGGCCATCTCATCTCCTGGGCATCCATCTACCTTTGAGCAGGTCTGGTTCTCATCATGGGAAAAGGACTACCTAGAGAAAAATCATCTGATTATATTGTCATTCCCCGTTTTCTAGTAATACCAGGACACCAGCTCTGATGTAGCTGAAAGCCTCTGAGCCTTGCTCAGTGCTCAGATTCTGAGGGGTTGAGTAGAGCAATGCTGCACAGAAGTGTCCATAAACGAACAGCAGAGATGGTGTAGGAACAATCCTCCCTTGGCAGGAGGATCGTGGACATAAAATACATTAAAATTTCCAACGACTCAGAAGTGGCATACAAAAAGGGGTTCTTAGAAATCTCTCCAGTTCTAGGAAGAAGGACTACAGGTCCAGAAAAAAAAAAATATTTCACATGCTTACTTTGTCCTAAATTCTTTGTCCTTTCTTTTAGATCAAGATGCCTTTAAGAAAATTTACCTTTTCATCATGAAGATGTTTATAGTTTTATACTGTCTTTGTTTGGCTAGCTAAAACACCTATCTTCTAATTACCCTCTCATAAATTTGAAGGCCAGAAAAGCCATTATTTTAATGTTGACTTTTTGCATACTGCAAGACACAGGAGTTAACCAGTGATCTCTCTCTCAGGTCTGTAACTTCTGGCTGAACTAGGGAGCCTCTTTAGGAAAGACATCTAATCTTGATTTAAAGACTTCTTTAAAGACTATTTAACAACTCATCAAGCTTGTCTGGGGTTTCTTCTTTGGTATATAGAAGTAATGAACCGAGTCCCCCATCCTCCCCTCCTGGAGATGCTTCTTAATGGAAAGTAAAAATGCCACAATTACGACACACCATGTGTGGGACATAAAACCTCACTCTCACTCTAGTATCTGTATCGTATTTAATAAAGTACCAACAGAGCAGCAATAATGTACACTGGGAATCAGGCATCATAAATAAAAGGAGGAAAATGTAATAATGGGAAGTTGGAGAAAAATATGAAAGCAGCTGTAAGAAGAGAAACAGACAAGGAAAAAAAAAATCAAAACCCCTCACAGACGGGCACGGAAATAACGTATTTTAAAGTAGGTGCACTTTTGGAGGATTCTTCCTGAATAGAGGAAGAAATACAGAAGCACGCATGTACACACACACACATACGACTTGCCAGATCTTACCAGATGATGTAGTTGAGGCTGGCTGAACTTAATTAACTTGGATGAGTGGTTTTAGATTTTAACCTTCCTTGTTTATTTGCTTTCACTGTGCAGTGGTAAAGACTGTCAGATATGGGGGGAAGAGAGAAAGAAAGGGAGGGATGAAACGACACTTGAAGAAAACAATGACCAGCTCCCTGTTTGTACAGTTGTTTGTTTTTAAGGGTGTAGGGTAATTGCTCAGCTGTTATAAACCAGCACATCTCTGATACTGATCTACAACAGCTGAGAATCTGGCCCTGGGAAGCTTTTCCTCTCTGGATTTTAAAGATAGTTATTAGCTCCTTTTTCCTACAACCACATCTTTGTTGTTAAAAAAATCACTGCAGGGGCATGTTGTCTGGCACTAAATCTGCCTGATATGGTTTGACCACTTCCATATTTCTCTCAGCTTCTAAAACAAGCTGTTCACGTCCAAATTTGTTTATAGGAATGGTACCTGGCTACCAGACCATGCCTGGTAACATGCTAATGGGGCTGGGCTGAAGATTTGACTGGGCATGGAGAAGTTCGGAAGAATAAGCCTCAAAGCCAAGGTCTGTGCCATGTCTCTATATAATTCACTGAATTAGGCATTGCCTACACATCTAGAAAAAAGGTAAGATATACATGTATACTGACAATATGAGTCCTTTGTGTCTGAATTTAGGCCAGGACATTTAACTCTCCTAAATCACAGAATCGTAGAATGCATTGGGTTCAATCAGACCTTTAAATATCACCTGATCCTCCTGCCATGAACAGCTTCCGCTAGATCAGGTTGCTCAAATCTGACCTTGACCACTTCCAGTGATGGGGCACCCACAACTTCTCTGAGCAACACGTTCCAGGGTCTCAGCCACCCCATTGTGAAAAATTTCTTCCTTATATCCAAGCTAAATCTACTCTTCTTCAGTTTAAAACTGTTGTCCCTTGTCCTGTCACTGTAGGTGTTGGTAAAAAGCCTTTCTCCATCTTTCTTTTAAAGCCCTTTTACATATTGAAGATATTTATATACAAAATAACTTTTCCCTAGTCTTTGATAAATGCAGGTTTTGACACGGCCTCCAGCATTATTTTGGAAGATGCCTCTCAGCCTCACCACACCTTTTGTGTTCTGGTTTTGGTGTGAGGCACATTATAGGGGATGGTAGTGGAGGGGTGTTGGTGTGTCTTTGCAAGGTAGGTGAGAGATTCTTCATAATGAAGGGGTTTTTTACTGATGTCAAGGTGTTTCTGCAGAGATAATAATCTGCTTTTGGAAAGATAAAAAACATCCTCGTTTAATGTGAGAGGGATGTAGAAAGAGAGCTTAACTCTGCAGAAAACAGTTGAGGTCCAAAGTCCAAGGTGCAGAGGAGATTGAAGATGGCAGCAAGTTCTCACTCAGAAGATCAGCTCCCTGGGCCTGCTCTGCTTCCCTAGCACTCAAAAACAAGAAGAAAAAACACAGGAGGAAGGTCTTACTTGCATCAGCCCTGGTGAAACAGTATCCTTTAACTTTCAGGTAACTGACCTGAGCACTGAAGTCCTTAATTTCTGAGATATAGCCTTTTAGTGTTTGGTAGCAAAGCTCAAAATGGTGCAAATGGTCCCACCTGCCCTCAAGGCTCCTGGTGTAGAGAAACACAGTGTGAAATCTAGGGTACAGTAATTACCATTTGCATTCATGGATGGAAGGGAGAGGGGAAGGAAGGGAATGCAGGTCTAAGTGTCGATGTTTTTTACTAAGTCAGTTGAGGAGAGAAAAGCGTTTCTGAGACCTTGGAAAACCAAGGTTTCTCGAGACAACCATGTTTGTGATGACTACATAGGAAGCCAGGAGAAGTAAGGAGGTGCCAATGGCTGCTGAAGACAAGTTAAAAAGAGCTGGTTATTTAAAACAAATGGGAAAAAAACAAATTGTGTTGGGAGTGTCCATCATTTTTAGCACCACAATCTAGTGTTTTGACTCTCATAGCTAAAAGTCCTGGGCCCTTCTCAGTCTGCAGTTGCTTTAATTACCAGATCTCCCACACAAGGTCTCACCTGCTCTCTGGAATGTGAGAATGGAGACGGAACCTTAGAATAATTTTTGGAAAGGAAAAGTCTTTGGGCTGGGGCTGAACACACCAGGTGCCCCGTTCCCTCACCAAATGCTCTAGACAAGGCATGAGGCAGGTTCCCTCTTGCCTGATGTCTGTCTGGTCCTGTGGTCTTGCATTGCTGTCTGTACACTCACCCAGAATTCCCTGTAAGACAGTTGCTATAATATCCTCCTGGGATGCATGAATAGCTACATTTCAACCATTCATGCTGAAGCTGTCCTGAAGCCCAGGTCTTTTGCTTCTTTGGTGCATCCTGTAAAATGTTACACTACCATGACAAACATGAGTGGCCCCATCGTTATGGAGTAAGGACCCTGTTTGATATAAAGAGTGGCTAGTGCTCAGGGCCCAGGACATAACAAGATCTGAGAGGTTTGGTTGGCTGCTTCTTTCACAGAATAAACCCTAGTATTAATGGTGCTGAAAGGCTGTGGCCTGGATTTCTGATGAGTGGCTGGTGGATTTAAGTTTTAGCTTTAGAAGGCTTCAGGTTCACACGTTCTTACCTCTTGCTACTTGTGAAATGAGTACGTTACACATGGAAAGATGGATAGACAGCATGGGTGACATCGCTTCCAGAAAGCAATCTCTCTTGAAACCAACAATTAAGCTTTTTTATTACGCCCAAAAAGTTTGCTTTGGACAAGAAAGAAAAAAAAAAAAAGCAGGGGGAGGGAACTCCCACCACCATCAAAGATTAAACAGCAAGAGACTTGCATTTTTTCAGTAATTAGTTTGCAGTCCAGTAGGTTGCCAGTGATGGATATTTGACTCTCAGAGGCTCAGAGGGTCTCTAGCTATATTAACTCTTTCATGAATCCAGGAAGAAAATTGCAATAAAATGCAATAAAATGTTATTGATTCGATCACTATTTTTTCCTGATCAGAATTGCAGCAGTCCGATGTCATATGAATCAGACACGTGACACATTAGGCACTAGGCTTCTTTTCCCAAAATACAGCTTGATTTTAGCTTGTGAGGGGCTTGCAAGGGGATATTAGCCAGCTGTCACTGGAGGATCAGATAATATTAATGGCAACTGGTAGTGTCTCTTCAGCGAGCTGAGCTCATCCCTGCAGAGTAAGATGGAGTCTATTTCAAACAAAAAAGAAAAAAAAAAAAAAAAAGAACAGCAAATCAGAAGCCAAGTGAAATGACAAAACTGTTGCTGATGTTAACAATCCAGCAATTCATCACCTGAATGTGGTCCTTGTGAATGTAAGGAAGCCACAGAACAAGACTGGGTTTGCAAAAGGTCTCCTTATTGCTTGTACCACGTTATTTATTGAACCTCAGTCCTTGTCTCCTAAAGCTCCATGTCTGAGCATCTGAGACCATGACTTTAACTGTGCACTAAAACCTAGGCTGGTAGTAACACTTAGTCCATGACTTGCCAATCAAAATGCACCCTGTATTCTGTCAGACTGGCTCTTCATGTGTCCTCCAGGGTAGCAGGTGTTGGCCCTACCATTCCCCAATGGATGTGCATACCTTGAAGTGTGTGACTAGCCCCATCGTCCGCAGTGGGACTACAACTGTGTTTACATGCTTTTGCAATTCACTCAGCAGTACACAAAAACTGAATTATACATCTGTCCAAAGGAAATTGGAAGTTCGCTTTCCAAATGCCAAAGGCCTGTGCATTTACCAAGAACAACATTTAGCTTTTCCAGCCTCTGTTCCTCAAGGCCAGAGATTTTGTACAAAGGAGGAAAATCACCCCAAATGAGCTTTTCTTGTACCACAAGGATGAAAGCAAAAATTCATTAGACAAAAGAAGGTCTACACTTATGGTTAAATATTGGATGTGTAATTTAAAAGAGAAAGCCAAGTTGAATGCAAAGCAATTACCGACACTTAATATTAGTCAGACTAATAAAGCGGCAATTAAACCTCATTATACAGCCATAAAATTGATGTGTAATAGATTGATTGCACCAAATGTTCATACTGATGTTTGATGGCATATCACAGGCAAGGTGAACTTGTTCATTTAATTGGCAGATCAAAATAATTTCCTGCAATAGATTTAACCTTATTGCATTTCTTGGCTTCAGATGACATCAGTGACAGTACAAACAAATAAATAAACAGAATGAAAGCAGAGCGAATAAAAGCCTACAGACCAGCTTGCTCTATGGCAAATACTCTTTATTCCATAGTATAATATTCCTTCTCCCAGGAGATCCACAGTTATTTGAGAATCTTCTTGCCAGCAGCACAATTTGGATCTTGCAAGGCAGCACTGCTTCATTGTTCACTCCTTGAATTGAATGTGAGGAGCTGAAGGAAGCCTACATGTAAATGTTTTGCTGCATGTTTACAGCTGACATGGAATTTGGCACCTTGGAGTATATTAAGTCTGATGATTAAAAGAAATTGCTGTTGGAAACCTAAAGGGTAAGCAATGAGGTGTCTGTTAATAAAAATCTTTTAAACTCATCCAAAATCACATCTGAACCTTTATATTTTGACAATACATTCAGACCTAATAATTATATTTAATCACTATCAGGTTTGCTCCTTTTTTTAATACAAATTATTTATGTGGGTTCATGTGATGAATATATTTTTTTAAAATATTCAGTTCCTTGATGACTGTAAAACAGAATATTTGCTGAAGACAAAAAAAAATGGGGCTTTGATCTTAAGGGTTTTCATATCAGTCACCTCTAAGGTCATATAATGACCCATTGTCCTTGGCTACCCATCTTTGCATTTCACAGCATGGGTACTAAATCTGAGCCACCGTCCAGAAATAAAGCTAAAGGAACGATCATATGTTCTGCTCTGGCAACATCTACCTTGGTCAAGAGAGCTTTATCTTTATACATGGACTTCATGTCTGCAGCAGCTTAAGGACCCACAAAGTGCATAACCCTGTGTCAGAGGAACCCTTTGTGGGGAAGAAATTATCTGAAAGACAAAGGTACAAAGACCTCCTGTACAGCCAGCCAGCAAAGAGTAAGTTAAAAATATATACATATATTTTAAAACTCTGGACAGGACTGATGCCAACAAAAAAATTGATTTTGACATCAGGATATCTCGAAGGATTTTACACAATGCTACTTAGTAAAATCCAGTCATGGAAGTAAAGGAGATAAGAGAGGTATAGCCTGTTCCTCATTTCAGTGTTACTGGTTCCACCTAGTAAATTTTCCTCCACCGCTCAAAAATCACAGAATCAGCAAACATGCCAATTTTATGAAGCTTTGAGTTTGCAACTAATTCTGTGAGAAAGTCATCATTTCCAGAACGCTGTTGCTCTTGTGAACCTTTCTTTTTCCTTGGTCTATGTTGTGCTCTGGTTCATGCTGATCGGCTGTGGTACGAACCTGTTCTGGGTTCCAGCCGAGCAGTGACCTCGGGTCAGATTCATTACTCCTTTATCCTACAGAGTTGAAGCTCCTTATTTTTCAAATTCCTGGATTTTCTCAGAACCAGAAGCAACTGCTGTATGCATGCTATGTGCTGCATCGTTACATGGTCAGCTGAAAGGGCTCTGAGCTAACACCCTGACATCGAGCCCTCTGCTCACACACATGCCTCCAGTCCAAGAGAGCATCACTGGCATGAAAATAGAAGAACATTGTGGGAAATGGGACATTGATCAAGCCTGTCAGACTTTTGTCTGGTTTCACTCAGTCATTTCCATTGTTCAACATGAAAAAAGATTTATATATAAAGAAGAAATTCCTGAATATTATCTACTTATACTTCATTCAGTCAAAGTAAGGAAAAAAAATGCTTAATGGTTAATAAAACCTGGTAAATCCCTTGGAAGGGGGTTGCTGGTGAGGGTCACATACTTCACTAAGCAGCACATACTACTCTAAAATGAGATTCTTAGAAGCAGGAATTAGCATTTTAGTCCACATTTGGGCTCTCCAGCTTATGCATTGCTTTTAGAAATGAAACCCACTTCATTCCAATGGAACTGTCAAACAATTGCTTCTTTCAGAAGTCAGGCCTGTATTTGTTGTTTAAATATTAGCAACTGAGCTTGAGTTTTGACACCTATACTTGTAAATCTTAATCCACACTTTGTGAAATGTTATTTAGATCAAAGTTTCCAAATTTAAATTGTAACTCGTTTTAACATATCAAATATCAAACATTCCAAATTTAACTTAAGCCTCATTTGAACAGATCAGTTCTTCTATAGTAGATTTTTATAGTTCTCTTTTCTTCCCACAAACCCCACCACTTTCCCTCCATGCAAAACTGTACATCTACGGGAATGTAAAAAACATGAAAATGCAATATATTGATNTTTTTTCTGAGTAGCTGCCTGTAAAAACTGTTTCTGTGTTTTCAAAATCAATAAGGTCACCCCAGCCAGTATGTGTTTTGGATCCTAAAGGGCTCTTTGCTTTTGGTATGCAACGCCTTGTACACGCTTCTGCTTGTTCATTTCCTATCAATCTCTCTGGTGCAGTCAGCACTGTTTTCTTATGGGAACTCATTCATTGGGTTGAAAATGCGTGGAGAGACATGGCAACTGTCTTTGAAGGTGTAAAAAATGTGCTGCAAAGGAGAGAAATGAATTGATCTCTGTATTTTTGGAGGAGTAGAGAACTAAGAGACCTTGAAGGGGCCAGGGTGATTCAAGAGAGGTTTCAAGTAAAAAGTGTCAACCACAGCATCAGTAAGGCCTGAAACAGCTGATGCTTAAGAAGTTTTTTAGGAAGAAATCAGGTGAGAACCTGAAAGGAATCATTTAGCTGCAATTGTTCTATTTTGGGGCAAGGAAACGAGATAGGCAATAGGCTGAAATTTTCTCTTACACTGATTTATCTGAAACTATCCATTTTAAGAAGAAAGTCTTTCTACGCTGAACAGAAATCATCAACAAGCTGATAACAGTGATTATTAGAGTTGTTGCCATGTAGGTCCAATTTTCCCCCACCACAGGATTTAATATGGCCTCTTACTTGAAGGATTTGATGGGAGGTTAATGGTGTTTTGATTAAGATTAGAGAAAAGATAAACGTTTTGAGGAAATCATAAATTCTCTGAAGAAAGCAATTCTGAGACAGAATTGAAATTACTTTCAAATTATTTTCCAATATGGGAGAAAAAAAATTCAGCTCAGAAAATTGAAATAAAGTTTGTTAACTTGTCACATGATTTGTTAAAGCATACAATATTGATTTGATTTTAAAATAGCTTTAAAACAAATACAATGAATAGCTCTGGCATGCTCAGCTCCCTCTGACTTGAGGAGTTGAGGCTTAGGTTAGAGCTGACAACTCTCTTAGAAGGCTGAGGTCAACTGAGATGACTTCTCTCCTAAAATATCTACCAGAATCCCTCTGTGATACTTACATATCCATCTCTTTAGCAGCAAAAGACAGCCACGCTCTACGACCATCCATAGTGACACACCAATTTATCCCAGCTGTGTGCCCAGACAATGTATGCATGTCAATGCAAATGCACATATGCCTTCAGCTGATGCTCTTGTTGCCTCCAGGGAGATGGGAGAAGGAAGGCAGGGAGGCTCTTTCAGTGTGAGCCCTCCCTGTAAGCAATAGCTGCAGCTTCCTGCTCCCTCATACTTCCCTCCACGGTGGCAGCAAGCCAGGCTTTCTGGGATGGGGCCACTGGCCACTCAGTCCACTGGCCAAACCAGGATGTGGAGCGTGGGACTTTGCTGTTTCCAGCAGCTTGCTGGCCTAGGTGGCCAAATATATTGCATATAAATGAGACCATCTTGGACATGAAACAAAACAAAACCCTGTAAGAGTTGTGTCAAATCCTTGCCATTTTAGGGAATAATGAAAATGCTGGGGATAAATGTCCCTCTTGTACATGTGCAGCTAATGTGTAAATGTGCCCTGTGGTTTTCCCACCTGTAATATGCTCTCATTTTGAATTATCTGATGTCAGCAAGCATAGCAGCTTGAGTACTGGCTAAGGTGGCCTGTGGAATTTTGGTACCTCTTGTGATGCGGAAGTATGGTTATTTAGGAAGAACGAACTTGCCTTGAACATAAGCATCAATAGTGTGAGACTCTCCAGGTTGTTTTGCACTGGAAATCAGTCCAGTGACCTCAATGTGATTGAAATGAGAGAGGACATTTCAGGCCACATTAACAAAATGCGGTGGAGGCACTTTGAATAAATTTGTGAGCAGAGTATAGCTTTGCTGGACAGTCTCCAAGGAGACAAAGCTACATTAGTCCAGCCAAGACGTAAAGGCAGTCCCAGCCAAGTGATCTGACGTCCTCCTTGGAGAGGCAGAAACGCAGCCTTATAACGTTCACAAGATGGAGAAAGTGAGCTGATCTGCTTTGTCTCAAGACATTCAGGCCATTCTGATCCCACAGAAACACTTCTGCCCTGCCACAGCTGCACAAGAAATTACACGTGAACAGGGTAGGAAGAGACAAGCAATAAGCAGTGGCAGCAACAGCAAAAGTCATGTGGCTTTTTTGTCAGTAAAAGTAGCAAAATTTAACAAACTATTAATTATTTCCCTGAGTCTGGGCATGCTTAAATCATTATGTAGTGGCTGCTAACGACACCAACACCTATTATTCCTACCTACTTTGACAACATTAGGGATGGGCTTTCATCTCCAGTTTGTTGCCACATATGAAAGTTTCTTTTTAGGAAGACTATTGCATTTCCATGTTCAATCGTACTTACTGATATTCTGGTGCACAAAAGTCTTTGCCGTTTCTTATTCATAAATATTCTGCCTGGAAAATCGTCTTTGTGTAAAATGAAATTTATGTAAAATAGTCTTTCATTTTGTATTTAGATGTGTAGGATTATCTTTTTTGACCTCTTTCTTCTTTTCCATTTTGTCAGTTCGTCCAGTTTGTTTGCAAGTAGGAGAATGAACAGAAATGACAGAAAAGAAAGAAATGGAGAAAATGCTAAAAGGCTTCATATTGTTTTCATCCAACATTTGAAACTTTCAGATAGGTCGGGAAAAGAACTCAAAATTATGTCAATGTTCAAATATTACAAAATCATTAAATGTCTGCTTTTAAATCAATTCTACTTGTAGGATTACTAAAAGAAAATTTTAGTGCCTTGGGGGACACTGCACTAGAGGTATTCGAGGACTGGCTGGAAATATGAAACAAGCAGGCATGTCCTGAACTGAATCCATTCCTATAAGCTTTCCAGCCTAGGGCAGCATTCCTTGAAGGATATACGTATATCTGCTTAACTATACACATGATGCTCCGTCCCAGTGAAGCCAACAGGAGCATTTACTGTTCATCAAGTTAAGCATTTACATAAATCTCTGCGATAATGTAGTTTAATCGAAGACTCAAGTGCTCAGATAAATCTTAGGTTATTCAAAGCAAACTTCAAAGCTTTTTATGTTCACTTGCCACCAATTATTACCCAAAGAAATCAAATGGACTGTATTATACGTGAAGTTTAAAATTCATAGATGTAACATTATAGTGGCTTTTGCTATTCATCTGCATCCTTTTTACCTCACTGAGAAAGGATTCCTTATTAAAGCTGGTTAAAAAAAAAAAAAGCCAGAAAACGCCTGGAACAAAGTAACTGTAACTGTAAAATGTCCTTAAAGGCCAATTAGAAATTGCAATACTGGGAGTTTTATTACAACTAACTCCTCCTTAATTATCAATCAATGGATTCTGTTGGAAAAAAAAAATCTCAAATTCACAGCTGGGAAAATGATGCTAATTATTTTCTGTTAATTAAGGCTGTGCTGGGATTCAGACTTGCCATCCTTCAAATAAAGGATTGACATATCAATGCTAACATAATGCTTAGGGTCTTTTCCAAAGGCTTTATTTCTAATGGTAATAAATTGGTGTCACGTTATTTTAAGTGTCTTAAGCTATCATGCTATTACCTAACCCTGATATATACTGAAAAGCATGTGTCTATCTCAGTGCTCACACTGACTTCTGATATGGAAGTTGAATATTCATCATTGTTCAGTGTGGCTTTTCTGTTGTCAGTGCAAAGGAGCTTGAAATCATTTGGAGCTGAAATTAATAAGGCTAAAAAATTTAAATGGCAATAGTAGATTCTCCAAATATCATGGAAATTAGAGAGAATAAACCACTTGAGTAAAATTCTGGACACATTAAATTCAATGACACTGTCCTTGTTGGCTTTCAGAGACCATGATCTTTTTTCCTGCAATCCTGGTCCTCCTTTGTGGCTTCCCTCATTGTGGGAGTTCCCCAAACAACTATCTGTGAAGCTTCTCATGTTTTTTTCTGTCAAAAAGGCAACCAAACCGAATCTATTAGAGGTCTCTTTTCTTGCTTGCTTGCTTGGGGGGAGGGGGGGGGCATTAATATACTGCCAGACTTGGTGTGGTGTATATTTGAAATAAAGCTCCAGGTGAATTTATGCACGATCTTAGGAATGCTTGGCCTAAGATTTAGACAAGTTTTAAAGATTTGTTAACAGTTTCAGACAAAATGTGTAGGAGGGTGGTGTTTTGCTTTGGTTTTTGCTCAGGATGAGAAATTATAGTGTCTGTTTCTGAAAGGCAGATGTCTGATAAACAGCTCTGAAAATACACACCCCATACACCAACACAGATTCTTGGAAACCATAATAATAAGCAATTTAAAACACTTGAGATAGCTTGGACAGGAGCAGGCATGAGAAATAACAATCTTACCTCCCTCTTCCCTCTCTCTAGAAAGTTGTTCTGGAGGAACTTGTTGTGTTGCAAGTGATAGCGCAGGACAGACCCTTCTTCATCTGACCTCCCTATGGAGATTACCAACATCATAACTACACAGGTAAGTATATGCTGTTGGCCATGGGATTTAGACTGCAAAAGCCTAAGCTTGTTTGACATATGCCATGAAAATGACCGTAACACTCAGTTCCAGCACAATAGCACAAACCAACCAAGGGACCGGGTGAGTGGTTCATCTACTGTACCTGATTCATCCACAGGTTCAAAATTTGAAGCCCACTGTCCTTTCTTATAAGCAGAGAGAAACAGGAACCTCTGCAAAGTATTTTGTCTCATTGGATGATAAAGAGATTGGAGGGATTTTTTGTGTATGTATCGTTGGACTCGATGATCTCAGAGGTCCTTTCCAACCATGAAGATTCTGTGATTCTGTAAAACTCTCTTCAGCAATTTATTCAAAGTTCAGGACTGGAGGCAATGCAGTGTTTCCCTCTTATTTTTCGGATCTGGAACTGTTATTTTCTGGTTGTACCTAGTATCAGTAGAGGTGTATCCATGGTTTCAAAGGTTGTTTCTGCTTCAGTGTCTGACCACATTGTCACAAGTTCAAGATAAGTCATTAAGGAAAGCAGAAAGAGGAATATAATAATTCACAATCCAAACCTAAGGCCTTTAATCATCACTTTACTGAACAAAAAGAAAGTTGTAGGCACTGGAGTATTTCTGGTGAGTGGAAGTTAAGCAGCTCTTCTTAGAGACCTTTCTAAATCTAAACTCACCTGCAGAAGTTTCTGCAACAGCAAGAGCCTACTCAATGCTATAGTTGGTCCTATCCAGTCCTGCTCTCATACAAATATGAGCTTCCATTTCAAGCATATTAAAGTCATATTTGCATGGCATGGAGAAAATACAAATGGATGGCAGGCAAGTTAGGACAACAAATTTAACTCAACTTTCACCATTTCTTAAAAAAAGCAAACTAAATGGAATCTGGAGTGTGTATCTTTACCTTTACCTGATCCTTATCTACCCCCAAATAAAAAATATTTTACCTATGCTACGTGATTACAAAGCTTTCTCTCAGCTTTTGTAATTCATTTGTGCCTTCTAGCAGTCATGAGTCATGGGTCTTTTACACTTGTCAAGTACACCTAATCCCTACCCTTCATGGCCCAGAAATCTTAAAGATGGCTGAACATGTAATTGCCTTGAAGTGTAAAATATTTCCCACATTATTTATTATAGCATTGCCTGCTAGCACCTCTATAGTTAAGGTTGTGTCAGCATTTTCATTATAAACCCCTATTTTCAGCTGTAAAAATGTGCTTCAGGCTGGAACTAGGAATGCTAGTGATTATTATTTTTTTTTTTACTATTTTTTAAAAATAAAATTACCTTGGACATTTTTTAAGTTGTTCCATCTGTAGTCCCAAACACATGCACACACCCACACACATGTCTATTCGCAGCTGCAGGTGCGCGTGTGTTAAGGAATATCTAGCATGATATAAATCTAAAAATAGAAATTGTCATAATAACATGCATAATTATTCACTTTTGTTTTCAGCTCCTGCTCATAAGAATTGTATCTGTGTGGGAGAAATCTTAGTAATAGCAGATGTTTTATTCTGAGTTGTTGCAGTGTTATTTTCCCTATTACGCTGATGCTAGCAGTAACAAAATATTTATTTATTTTTAAATCTTGCAGTTTTCATTCTGAGTGGATCAGATTTTCTTCGAGAATAACTCCAGCAAAGGTATGTCATCTCTGTTCTTGGATCATGAGCAAGATTACTGACTGCACTCAGGTACTACTCCACCAAGTCCACGTGATTTAGTCCGGCATGAAAGGTGACTCATTTTATCAGGCCTTACTTTCACACAGATCCAAGAGTAGGATTTAAGCACCAGTGGTGGGACTTTTCAGACCTAGTGGCAGAGCACTCATCTGCCTTTGAGGTACACCAGTTCAGCCCCCACTGCTCTTTGTAAGTAAGCTAAGGTTCAACATCAACTTTTGCCGGTTTACACATCTCTTAGGAATTGACTTACCCTATCTAGTGGAAACTCTCACCACAGAGGCACTATTTACAAGTATCTTATTGTATACTATATCTGTATTTTATGGGTCATAGATGGCATTATCAGCATTCCATAAAATTTGGAGTTCCATTTTGTTTTTATTGTTACTATCATTAGTACTAAAAATAATGGCAGTAATGACTAGACCAGAAGAGGTTTGTCAGGGACAGGAGGCAGATTGCCATCTTCGAAAAATCAAGAGATTTTCTCTGTCTATTGAGTTTAGGTTTTTTCACTATTTATTGTTCTTTTTGTTTTCCTCCATATTTCAAACATAAATGAACAGAGTAAGGAAATAGAATTGTTACCTGCTGTTGGTGGTACTTAACAAGCTGTTTCTATAACGAATGGTAACCTTAGTCCTGTCAATATCAAACATCTGAAATGGGAAGTGGAGGTTTTCACACTTCAGCCCTCAAAATATACAATTCCAGTTTCAAGGTTTTGAGTATAATTACACTTTATGGCCTTAGTGCAGTTTGCCTGTCTTTTCCAAAGTATTTCAGAGCTTTTACTGCTTCTAAACCAGATAAAAAGTGAACAGAGATTGTTTTTTTGTTTTTTTGAGGGAAAGGGAATTTTGAACCATTCTGGAGCCATCTTTGAAACAGATGATTGTAAAGTCCTAGTAGTGTGTGGAAGCTGCCCAGAACACCTGGATTCCCACGAACTTGATTGGAAACCTGGTGGGACTGTGCTTTGATTGAACTTCATTGCGACATTTCAGGTTCATTCAGATCTTGGACTCCACATTCTGCACAGGAATATAAGCTGAAAAAAAAACAAAACCAAAAACCAAAACTGAAGCCAAAGCAAATGGCTTCATAACTCCCAGCCTAGAACAGCTGAGTTTCATGCAGAACTGCCAATTGCATTCTCAGCTTAAAAATTCTTATCCTAAACAACTATGTAGAGTTGCAACAGGAACTGTTATTAACATGTTCTAAATGGAGCTGATCCAGAGGAAAGAGACACAATTTTCAGCTATGCTAAAACTGTTCAAAAGAAGCATAAAGAAAAAATAAATCAATGACAGAATTCCTTAGTTAAGTTATTCTCATACAGCCTGGCTGTTGATGATTTATGTATATGTTTATGAAAGACCGTTGAGATTATATACCTTCTACTAGATGACATCTATTGGATAAAATATTATTCATACAGATTTCAGTCCTCTTGTTAAACCCAGTTAGGAGATTAACCCTTCTTATTCCTAGGAAGGGGTATTTCCAAAACTTCAAGCTTTAGATGATTAGAAATATTCCTCTTAAGAAAAAGATGGATTCTTTTTTTTATCAAATGTAGGTGTCTGATTGTCTACATTTGAGGCCTAAATTCACCCTGAATTCCCTTTATATTCAGTTAGAAGTAGTTGCTTTTAAGTTTTATTCATCTAACTTTACTAGTTCATGTTAGAACGGAGTAGGACCTAAAAATGTCTGTCGATCTGCGTTGACTAAACATGGTGCCAAGGGCAACACAGACATCTGCAATAAGAGAACATACATTAATTCATATACATCTCATCTTGGTTTCCCAAGTGTGTATATGGGAGTCAACACATCCAAAGTCTATATAGTAAATAACTCTAGTTTGGTTGAATGTTATAAATACCCATTCATACAGTAGCCAAGCCTTGCAAAGCTATAGATCATTGATTTTGTCCTCATAGATAGCAGAAAATCCATCTCAAACACAGAAATCAGATGGTTTTCCTCATCTCTGGAATCCCTTGCCTTTTTTTCATGGTATCACACAGGATTTTAAGGAAAAGGACTAAGTTTGTATGGGGATAGAGCCTGTACAAATGTAACTTAGACAAATGCAAACCAGTCTGTATCCACACTAGCATAAAGAATAGAAAAAGGGTGGACACGGTCACAAAGACACAGAGTTTTAAAGAACAACTGAAAGAAAACTGTTGTTATAAATTTACACCCCCAAAAAAGATATAGCCTTCATCCGCAAAGTGCTGCCCATGCACATCTGTCTGTTCACATTGATGTTGCTCTGAATTTCCCTACTCCCAGATTCAAGTCATAATTTGTGCCTGACATGCAATTCTTCTGTGCAGGGAACAAGTACACATTTTCACATTTCTTAAGGCTGGTACTGGGAAGTGAGAAGTATCTCAGTTTCTTTTCCCTGGTCTTTTGGAGTGAGATTTATCTTTTCTTGGTTTAGGTGTCTGAAAGTCATTTTAGCACAGTGTAGAGAAGGACATCCTGAGAAGCAGAAAAAGAGATTTGTCCCATCTTACTTAGATGGAAAGAGGAAGAATCACCTATCTGATTTTATCCATTGAAATTGTAGCCATCAATTTTATCGGCTGGAAGATGACAGTGGCTCAAAACCAATGCTCTTAGAAGAAACATATTTCTTCCATCCCTGAAGGTGTTCAAGGCCAGGCTGGATGGGGCTTTGAGCAACCTGGTCTAGTGAGAGTTGTCACTGCCCATGGCAGGGAGTTGGAACTAGATGATCTTTAAGGTCCCTTCCAACCCAAATCATTCTATGATTCTATCACTTTAAAATGGAAGAAAATCACAGCATATGACCAAAACAAAGAAACAAAATGAAACCAATAAAGGCTTATACGTGTCTGTTGTATCTAAACTCCTACAAAAGACTGTTTTATCTTGACCCCAAATGCTGAGGCATTTCCCGTGCATAAGTGAAAGTTGATATTTTAAATTAAGGAGGAGTCGTACAGCGACTGCTTTTACAGGTAACTCCTGCAACTGTTAAGCTCTTCCTAAATTAAGTCCACTGTTCAGATGAGTAACTGAACAAGCAATTTCACTTGGGACCCATAGGTCTCCAGATCCAACCAGTACCTTGTGCAGCTTCAATTTGTTCACTGGAGTTTTCTTTGATATAGAAGGTGATATTTTATAACTAGCTTACTAGAGGATGACCTATGATCCTGTCCAGTCTGCAGTAGTTTAATATCTTTTCCTGGCCTTAACTGTTGTTTCAGTGTCTGCAGGAACTCTGTGTCCCCAAGACAAAATGAAAGAATTCTTAGTGGAAATAACTATCAAAAGTGTCACCGTTCCCAAATCCCTTTTTCAGCTGCACACCTTTGTTTGAGAAATAACTAAAAGAACAGCATGGCTTACCTATTCCTTTTCATTGACTACATAAGAACATTAGGCAGCTAGACTACTATAATTGTACACTTCTTTGGAGGTGAAGTTGAGCCACAATGAAGCTGTCACTTCGCATTTTGTATTATCCAGGTTAGATAGATGAAAAAGGAAAGTAATGACACACATCAAGCAGCACATCGTTTCTTTTTAAGCATCATTTTCATTCTGATTTTACTGGGGAATCAATACAATCGTTCATGGCTGAAGTTGGTAACACGGTTTTCTTTGGAGCATCAGGCTAGACTTTGCTTTAATACATGAAACTAGATGTGTTTTGTCCACCAATTTGAATGTCACATGTTTGAAAGCTACACTTCCACTTCACTTCTTTTTCTTCTCTAAGTATAGTTGCCTTGATCTGAGGGATGTAACAACTGATGTTTGAAGAGAGAGACCCAAGGAATCAATCCCTAGAGCAGAATAAGACTGAAACCATGACTCTTCCATGACTTATTTGGAACAGTGCTTCATAGCATTCAGATGAATATTAAGAATGTTTATTATTTATAGACTGTGACAGGTAATTCCACAGATGTCACACCATACTTTCTGTGCTTTGTTCAGCATTTGTATCCATTTGTTTTTCCCCTTTTGGCTTAGTACAATTGGAAATTTTATTGTATCATTTGTTAGCATCACCAAAATGTGGCTAATTAAAGTTGATCATAAGGAAAGTCACTTTATATGCCCTCAAAATATTACCCAACACGTGGAAGTACCATTTCCTTCTGTTGACTTTAGCAGCATAACCAAGTTCATTGTTGTTGCAGTTCCCAAGAGCTTCCATGTGATACTATAGATGGATTTTAAAAAATTAAAAATTGAAAAAAATATTTTTCTAGGAAGTGCAGGGTAAAAATGTTATCCCAAATTTTGAAACCTCAAAAAAAAATTAAATTAGCATAATTTTAATATTTTTTTTGTAACATATTTGTCATTTCTACACTGAGGATGTAAAATTTTGTAAAATATCCACCAATACATCACAAAACACTCACAGTAAGGGGATAGCTAATGAGTTTTTATGATTTTATGCTTTTTCTTATGTCTACATGGAGCATACGAAATACCTGCATTCCCTTTTTTGATCTGACCCCTAAAAGGTTGGTAATATTACAGTATTGTGTGTATAGAATAAGCACAGTCACAAGAATGGCAATGACAACAATTACAACACCAGCAACCTCTATAACAAAAAGACTAAATCTCTCCACTTACTAAAGATGCTATGGTTTTCTTTCCATTTTTTTGAGTCATTATTTCTTTCAAGATGTGAGATAAAATGGATTAGCATCTTTTAAAATGTTTTGTTTAAGCTACAGTTTCGTGTTTGCTTGATGTATTCACCAATGTATTCTAAGCGTTACATTAAATACCATCAGTCTGTTGTCACACCAGGATTTCTGGAAAACTTTAGGGGCTGTGGGGGGAATGCCACACCTCCCTCTGCCTTTTCTTCCACAACTTGTAATACCCTTGAGAACCATAGGTTTGGTTGAGTATTTTAGACACCCTGGGGAGAGAATGATGCACACCCACGTTCAGCATCTGATTTCAAAATAACTGGCAGATTTTTACTTCTCTGTGGAGGTGTGTCTCTTCAATGGGGCTGGAAAAAGATGTCACTGATACATACAGGAAACTCTGCTAGCACAATTCTTATGAAACGAAGGCTGCAAAGAGATATTTGTAATTATTCAATGGGATGTGTTACGTGTGATTAATTTTCTTGTGTGATTTGTAGATATATGGTCACGGGATCTAACCCAAAGGCCCTTCCATTCAACAGGGCTCCTTCTAGTAACTGCAAGTTTCAGACATATAAATTGGCACCGAAGGTTGTATAAGGCATGCTTTGAAGACTGCTTTTTATGAGCTCACTTTATTCTTTCCTTTCGACAAACACGGCATCAGAATTAGAGTGGTGGATTCAGAATTCCCTCTGCACCTGAACTTCAGGGAACTGAAATCCGGTGCTGAAGTCCTGACCTCGTTAACAAACAATAGGAATTTTGCTACTGGCTTGAATGAAATCAAGATTTCACTCCAGAAGACTGAGACCTAGGACTTATCTCTTGGATCAAACAAGAACACTAGCCCTAAACATTTATCTTTGATGAGGAAGTGCAGTTTCAAGTCAGTTTGGGCTTTGAAATCTATGGTTCGGACTTATTTCAAAGATGAATTCACATGATTCACTAGGCTTTGTAATCTGTGAATTTCATGCTTTAAAAAAAAAATAGCTGGGAGCAGAATTAGTATGTACAGAATAATAACAGTCCAGTTCAATTGCTATTTAGTTTGGAATGGTTGCTTTGAGAGCTTATTGGAGAAGGGAAAAATGTGATGAGAAGAAATATTTACTGTGCAAACTTTGCATGCCAATAAAGAAATTATAGAGAGACTATTGTTAGGCTCGACTCTGTAATTATAATTGAAGCACAAAGATGATCAAACGCAAGACCATTTACAGTTAATCATTTTGACATTGCTTGATTTTTCCTATGAACCATAGAATAGAAGAATCAAACAACATTATATCACAAGAGCCTAAACCTTAGGTGGTGCAAATCAACTTAGCTCCTTCACTTTAAGCAATCAAGCCACTTTGCCTCAGCTGGTGGTTTGGCCTTACATATCTTTGTTACAGTTTCAATCAGCTTTACTGCAGGGAAAATTATAAGTTTGATGTCAACACAATCTAGCAAAGAACTGGCTATGAAACAGGATCTATTTATAACTGTCTGGATTATTTCTTGTAAATTACACAAGGAATTTAGAAACTTTTTTTTCATATCAGAAACCATTTCATTATTTAGAATATATTTATATTTTTTTAAATAAAAGGCAAAAAATCTTTTATGCTGGGAAGTAAATTACTGATATTACTGTTATTATTATTATTACTGTTATTGTTAATATTATCAGTAGATTGAAATCACATTTACAAACCCTTGGTGAGATCAGTACTCCATGATGCTAAATCTATAAATGGAAGTGATCTCACCTAATGATTACTATCTAAAATATATTACTTAGTGGGTCTTTTTTTCACCAGCTCAGCTCTATCAGAAAACTTCTCATCTCTCTTACAATGGGAGAAATCAGACTGTAGATGTGCTTTTGCAGAAAAGCGGAGCCTGGGAGTGGCTTAGATGAGATATCTTACCTATAGGAAGGAGTCCAACTGTAGGTGAAATGAGTCCTGCAACCAACTCATTATTACAGAACATGTCAGCTCAAATATATTAAAAACGGGGAATAGGGTTAAATGCTGGCACACAGCTGCACAGAGAGAGCAAGAGGCATTTGTCAACAGTTCTTACATGCCCATGTCCATGTTGAAATTACAAATATTTGTCATCTCATTCTAGATTTCTCCAAAAAGATCTCATCCTTCCCAATGATTCAGCCAGAATTTAGGCAGCAAACTCGTTCTGCTTCTCTTTCAGTGTTTGGATTTCAGACTTGATATTAAACTTCTAAATTGGAGAATAGTCAGGCAAAAGAAAATGATAGCAAATTGTGGATAGTCTTGTTCACCTGTGAACCTACTTGCCTGCCTGCGAATTTTAACACAAAACTTATTGCTCCCCCGAATTTCTCTTCATGGAAATATTT
>VXBJ01002737.1:135756-223256 GCA_013400055.1 Nycticryphes semicollaris | reverse complement strand
TTTGGAAAGCAACCTAACACAGTGAGCTCTTGCCAATGTGGTACGTTTTAAAGGAAGCAGGTTGCTTTAAAATCTGAAAAATAAATGCCACATACAGGGGCACACTCTTTTCTTTGGCAGGTACACCTAGCATAGCGCACACATATCGTATTTGCATTGGGCCTATAAATAGTAGATACAGATGCTTCCAGACTGCTTTCTTTGCCTCCCTTCTCCTCCAACACTCCCATTCTCATAGCTGGCTAAGCTCAGCGCTGACAGATGCTAAGCACTGTCATCTGATAGAAGAATAAAAGCCAGCAGAAGTGGATTCTTAACTCTCTGATTTAGTAGGGAATATCAATGTCTTCATACTTAAGCATTCCTGGAAGAGGTTGAGTTTTCTCAGAATGATCTCCATAAAGTCCCACCACACAAGATGGTGTCACTAGCATTAATTTCTGAGGCACCTGCTCATTGGGAACAGAGTCCTACAGAAACTATTAGTGGCATTTCTGCTTGCGTGGATCCAGAGTAAATCCCTTACTATATCATACTATTAATCCAAGCCTTCCCCCAAGTGATAGGTTCTTAGGAACAAGGACAATTATTTTAGTAAATAATCTTATGAACCTTTGCAAGTTGTGAATGCAACCTGAGTAGTAAAATGGTTTAGGATTCACCTCTTCTAACTTTAAGCACCTACAATTCAGATACCTTGTCTAAACCAGCCATCTTACCTTCTTGCATAGTTGGTTTAGAGATGTGGGCACTCTGAAGAGATTCTTTTCATGCAAAGATGGGATGACTCAGACCATGCAGTGATTTATTTCTCTCTACTAACCAGAGACAGGCAAACATAGATGAGGCACTCCTAGACAGACAAAATGTGGGGAATGAAGCTTTCCATTCGTGTTTGTGGACCATTTTCATTATTTTTTTTTAATGATATTAACATGAATCCTGAACGGTTCTCTCCCAAATGCATTTTTTAAAGATAGAATGATTAAGGTCCGATTTGCAGAACCAGAATGATGACATTTTATGGAAAACAGGAGCTATAAAATGTTTATCAAACAGTAAAATAATTTTTGCCACCTAAGGGATGAATGTTTGGAAGCTGGAGGGAGATTTATTTTTATATATTTTAATCTAAGGAATGGTTTTAGAAGTCTTTTTCTTTCCATTTTGTGATTCTTCTCTCAGATGGCAACTTGGCCTGTCAGTTTTGTGTCACTGCTTGTTTATGCCATAAATGTCATTTGGAATGACAACACTAGGAAAAGGTCAGGGCTATTACTGAACAAGCTTACCCCCTGGAGCCTAATACAGTCAAGACACTGTGATTCAACTGCTGGGAGTGGCTGGAGAGATGGCAGCAGGGAGAAATATTTAGGTATTTTTCAGTGCTGGTCCATGGAAATCATACCTTGGGGCTCAAAAAGGGACAAAGCCGAGAGCAGCCTTATGCGTTTGATTCAGGTAATGTATTCAGAAGAATTAACAACAAGCTCCAGGATTTGAGGCAAGCAGAGCTGTCTGTTTCTTTTTATTAGTGCATGGATGCTAAATACTGCTCAGAGAATGAAGTTTGATCAATAAATCATACCCTAGTTGTTGTTCTGCATTGGCTTCTTTGCCTGGACTGCTAGAAAAGGACCATGTGTTTGCCTTTTTTCTTTCCCCCCAGAGTAAAAATCCTTCAGTAAGTAGAAACATGAAGGAAAGAGGAAAGAAACTCCAGCTAATAACTATTTACTATCATCTGTGGCTTAGGTAAATAACCTTGCATGTAAGTGACTCCTGCTAAGGTAGTTAAGTGTCTAAATAACAACAGTACACACACAAAGGAAAAAAAAAAAAAACCAGAAAAAAACCAACCCAAAATTCTAACAATCACACCAGTCGATAAAGAGCCACCTAAGCAGGAGGAATAGAAAGGAGAGGTAACCCTTTCTTAGATCTTTTCAGATCAAAAATATTGGCTTGGCTATGGCAACTCCAGGTAAGAACCCATTTTTTTTGATACGCCATCAGATAAATAAGATTATTTTTTAATCTGTGGTTGGCAGGGCTGTAAGACTTCCATATTGGATACCATTTTATAAAATCCCCAAGAACATCATTAAGCTTATTCCAATAAAATTATTCATGTATTCAAGTTGAAGAATGAGTGTGCCTACCTTCCTAATTTGAAGATAAAGGAAAATATATAAGTTCTTCCCTTCAGGAATGATCCTTGGAAAAGCCATGAAAATAAAGACATTGAATTCCTGCTGAAAGTTGTCCCAAAACACACTTACCAGTTTTTCTTTGAAGTAGTGAAAAGAGAGAAACTAAAAAATAAACAAGCAAACAATCTTCTCATCAAGGAATGATGAAAATGTGAAGTTGTAAATACCTGACAAGTAACTTCTGGCTGTTTGGCTACTGGAATTCTCTTTGCTCCTGATAGTAGAAGAAATTTATCAAGAAAAAATGTAAAGACAGGTTTGTATGCTCTAAAGTTTGTTTTTAAACTAAATCTTTGGAACAGTTAGAAGATCTTTTTTTTCTCTTGAAGCATTGCTGGGTAAATTAAATCATATTTTATATAAAAGATATACTTTTGGTGGTTAACAAAAGCCAGGTGTAACAAAAAAATGTTCCTTTCAGACTTTCAGAACTTATTAAATTCTGACTCCCTCCTTTATACTACTTTTCTTTTTCAGAGAAGAAAAAAATCCCCCCTGAATAAAAACTGAGTTTTTATTCTTTTATCAGATAAAGTCTTGAAAAGAGGCAAATTGAGCTATTGCAGCTATACTTGTATTTATATATTTCATTTCTATTTTACAAGCACTTATCTAGCAATCTTGGCACTTAATGTTCCATGAAAACAGTGCCAGAAATTCAGATTGATCCAGATCTACAAAACAAAATCCAAGCTCGCCATTAGCAATACAAGATCCATAAATACTGATAGTCTTGCCATATGATAAATGGGGAATGGGGAGAAGAAAAAAAGAAACAAAAAGAAAAGAAAACCCATGAGAGACTTTGGAATAATTATTATTTATTATCCCATGGTGAAAACCAGAAACATTGATAAGAGAGGTCTGATTGGTCCCATCAGGGGCGCGAAGTTCCCAGTTCATTTTGAATGGGATTTTTTGTTTCTTCCCTCAGCAAGGATTCCTTCTTTTTCAATAAAGACGTGCACATCCTTTAGGAGGCAGAGTCTTTCTGGACATTTATCTCCAACAATTCACTCAACTTTGATAGCCCTGCAGCTTTTAATGAGAAAGAAATATCAAGTCCCAGCTGAGGATTAAAGTCAGACCTTACAGCGAGCTTGCACGTGCTGCACCATCTCAGCTACCAAGAGTGCTACACCATGCCATAAGTGCTCTTGCTGCACATGAACCCCCTGGGTTTTTGCTTCCCAGCAGTCTGACTGGATTAAGAATGGAGTCAAACGCTGCTGTTGGTCTTATCAGAACAGATCTGAGTCCAAAACGATGAAAACATAAGGAATCAGGATCACGGTATTTTCCCTCGATGCTCTTGTCATAAACAATTGCTGCAACAGAAAGAACATCAAGGGGCTATGATCTTACTGTGAGATATTCAGATCCCCCCTTCAATTTGGGCTGCTTTTGGGAGTTGATGACTGCCTAAACTCTTCAAACACAAAGCCAGGGTGGATTTGCGCAGTGGAGGCAGCTCAGCAGAAGGGCTGAGAAAAAGTCCTTTTGAGCACAAATCTTCAGCCAACCACTGTCAGGAAGAATAGAAGGGAGTTCTTGCACATTATGAGCAAAAGCATCTGCCCCTTCAATGTGGCAAGATGCAAAACCCCAGCAAACGTGTCTGTTTTGATAAAAACCATGGAACAATAGTTACACATTACTGCAGGAGGTTGGGGGCTGTGGGAATCAACCACTGAGCTGTCCCATCTCAGCCAGAATTGCGGGACTTAATACATTCACTTGCTTTCCCTGCCCTACTGGTGTGCCCATAATTTCCATCTCTATGAAGCCAGGCATCAATGACAATGAAATTCATAAGGGTATATTTTGGAATGCCAAGTGATGAATTTTGCATCCAGGCAAGCAGCTCCCCATTAGAGTAAATGGGAACTGGAAAGTAGGACATTAACCTAACTGTAGATGTCATCCTAAGGTGCCGGAAAGCTAATACAAGAGGTTTGTACTCTGTGTGGTCTTGCATATCAGAAATATTAAGCAGGAAAGAAGACATTAGAGCCGTTCATACAACCCTCCCGGTGCCTCAGTTTCTCCATGGAACAGAAATCTGCATGTTTTACTCCAGAAGAATCTCCCACGTTCCTTCAGGATATGTTTTTATCAGCCTCTGTGTGCAGAAGCAACCTTTGAAATCAAGCTTAGGGCCAATTATCTACACAGGCTTAGGCATTACAGGTGCTGTATGTAAACTATTGCCTTTCTTTCTTGCAAAACTGCAGAGCAGAACAGCAAAGTATCTTAGGTATGGTGGTTGGCCAACAATAAACATAAAGACTGTAATCTCTGAAAACTAATACAGTATAGAGGGGCTGCATAGCAAGATGAATGAAAAGCGGTGTGGTGTGTGGAGTGTTCGGAGGGATTTTTTTTGTTGTTGTTGTTGTTTCAAAAGGAGTTTTTTTACCCCAGGCCAGAAGCCTTTGTGTCAGGGAGACTGTCTCATTTCTCTGCTCAAAGGCTGTCAGAGATGACTGAGATTTGAAAATGCTTTCTGATGTTGACGGGGTCAAGGGAGACAGAGCTGCCTACCGTCAGGCGCTGCATCAGTAGTGGGATGGGAGGACACGTGAGAGGGAGAATGGAAAAAAAAATAGTTAAATTATCATCTCTGGAGATCCAGATAAAACAAAATAAATAGTATAAAATAAAATACAGGAGAAAGAAGAGGCACAGGTCAAACAGTCACAACAAAGTTTATGGCATTAGTATTCAGCTGGAATAAGGGAAAATATCTTGGTTCCCAACTGGGGATGTTCTGAAGAGAGGGAAACTGACTGGAGGCAAAAGATATATTAATATTACTCCACTTAATCAATACATAAAATCCTCCAATGTGTTTTTTGTACAAGCCTGCTCTGCAAAGTTAACACCTGCAGTGTTTTCTGATTTCATCTAATTGTGCTTGCAATAGTTCAAATCAGGACTGCCCAAACCAGGCAGGAATTGAATCAGGCTGTGGGAGTGGGCAGATGAGCTGCGACAGATTGCACCCATTTTGCCTAAAGTGAAAGCGGACCAGTGCCACTGTCACCCTTAAAGGTGGACTCTCTCTGTCTCACCACACAAAGAAGCATCAGGAGGCTCTATATCAACCTGGGACTTTACATTTAGCTGGTGGTTTCCAAAGTTCACAAAAGAGCCTTGCATGTAGAATATAGTTCTCCACGGGCCATGCTTCTAACACAAGGTTGCCCAGCTGGGCTGGTCTCAAATAACCTTACATCTCACTGTTCAGAGACACAAACACTTCTACAGGGCAAGACATATGATCAGATTTAGAGTATTTGCATTGCTTTCCAGCATACCAGTACACACTGGTAGCTGGTGGTACTATTGATTTCACAAAAATATTAGACAAAGACAAAAAAAGATGGTACTATCTATAACTGGTGATTTATATTGGTCATACGTCTCTTAATTTTTAGATTTGTTTTTTAGGTAAAATTACTGACTTTCTGAAATCAGAGGTCAGGTTGGAAAGTGTCTAGGGAAGCTTTTTAGACATTGTGGACATCAATTGCAGACAACTTTGCCCAAGACACCTTTCTTTTTTTATTAAAAACCAAGTACATTTGGGTTTCACCATTCTTCTTCTGGGTGTTGATGGTGACCAGTGTTGGTGGTGATGGCAACGTAACGTGTCACAGCAGTTTAGCACAGAAAGTGAAAGACAGCAATAAAACACAGCAACTTGTGTGACAAATACTCTTCTGGAGCCCATCTCCAGTGTTTACTGAAACCTAAGTAGGCAAAGAATTTAATATGTCCAGCGAAGTGAAGTAACTCACAGTGAAAATAATTTGCATCCATTTCTTCACTATGTTCCCTTTATAAACAGACAAGGTGGACTTGCCACAAGGGAAGCACAGCTTCTGCTTCATGGCTCCTTGTAGTTTGTCCAAAATCTCAACTGTGTGAACCATTTATAACTATGGTGCCAGAAAGCTTCTCCTGCTCCATGGGTGCTCTGTTTGCTGAAATGCCCAGCAGACCACGGGAGCTGCTGCCTACCACAGAACCGGCTCCTGGAGTCAGAGGGAGACTATAATGATGTGCTGGAGTAAGGAAGTGTCAACTAGAAAGCTGTAAGCTTCAAAGGATCCTACAAGGTGATAAAAGTCCTCTTTTACAACCTCTTCTTTGTCAGATGACCCAACGTTTAAGAAGCACCCAACAAGTGTATGGCAGGCAACTGTTGTGTCTCATATATGGGAAGAAAGACATGAGAGAAGACATGTAAAATGAGTCCATATGTACCTGTTAATGCTGCCTAGTCAGCCATAATTGAATGCCAGGGAGGACGACAGGACATCCAACAACAACATATTGCTGTACCACATCCCAGTGGCCATGCGTGTCTGACAGGAGGGCATAGCAGGGAGCGGGGACTTGACTGCAGACGCCTGCACTCACAGCTCCACATTACAAATCCCACTCCACCAGAGCCAGTTTAAGCCGTTTCCACTCCCAGATCCCATTGATAGACATTCATTGCAGTCTCTCCCTTGTCTGAAGATTCATATCCTTTTAATTGTGTCGAATCAGCTGTTTTGACAGTTGATATCTAAACCTCTGGATCAGTGAAATAATCTGGTTTTAAATAATGCTTTCCTCCAAAGATCTTTAGACTTTATTACTTTTTTATTTTTGTTTGCGTGCTTGGTTTTAGGTTGGCTGTTTCACAGATCTGCTTTGATGGCAAGTCAAATATCGTCTTAAACCAGTACAGCCATGTGGGAACCAGTCTTCACAGGTCATAGCAGTTTTGCTTTAGATAGGAAGGAGGCTCCCTCTCAAAATTTGCCTGTGCAGGTGACGTGGAGTCACAATGTTTTCCGTATTAATTAATATGGAGTTCTGCATTAATAAATTAAATAGTGCCAGACCCATTTAGCACTAGAGCCAGGTGTCAGGGATGGTCCATGTACATACTATTAAACTGTCTGGACATCCAAAACTGGGTGTCTACATCCAAACTATTCATTGGGAATGGTCTCCAGACCACGCCAAGTCCCATAGTGTGGCAGGACATCATTCAGGTCAGTGCCAGCTGTACTATATCAGGACAAATAAAATATTTGGTTTCCATGCCCATGGAACTGATTAATTTGGTATTACAGATATAGTCACATAATTTAATTTTTTATTCTCTCAAAGCCCATATTTATGGCTGGATTAAAGGTACAGCTTATTTTATGTTTTCTTGTGCATTGTTTTTTTATTTTCACAGCAACTGAGTCTGAGGTCCTGAACCTGCCTGCTTGCTCCCATCTTCCTCGTATTGCCATCTACTCTTCTGCCTACCACCAGTTCTGCCAGTAAAATTATTTGTATTACACTGTAAACCATATCAGTGAACTGACAGTGGGGGAATTAAAGACAGCAGGACACAGCATTAGTCATTTGTTTGCATTAATATATTTATTTCAAAGTGAAGGCATCGGGCATTAAATCTTAAGGTGGCTTCCTGATCATTAATTTATCCTAACAGTAGGGAATGCTAAATAATCTAATGTATGACCCAAACAGAGGCAAATGTGGAAAAGGACACTGCACCTATGTTGTCACCAAGGAAACAAGAAACAATGACAGTTTTGACCAGCTGAGCACTCACCTCTCCGCCTTTAGTTCACCTGGAGGTAGCAACCTGGCATTTTCATTAGGGGTGAGTAAAGTAGAAGGTATAAAAATAGCAGTGGAGAGAAAACTATAAAAACCAGGGAGATAAAAAAGAATAAACCATTTATTCTTTCCCATCTACTCATATAGTTGTAATAGGGTAGGCAATTATAAAACAGGGTTGGTTGTGCCTTGTAGAAACAAAAATCATTAGTTCCAAGAGACTCAGATGTGCAAAAGCAGTGGGGTACTACCCAGTTAGGTATCACCTGGGGTACAACTCGTGGGAATTTCTGGGAGAGAAGCTAAGAAGACCATTGGAGATTTGGGCTGGGTAAGAAAAGTAAACAAAGAGGAGTAACTTTTAAAACAGGGGACTGGCGTGAGGTTCCTAAATGCATAATCAGCTTAAAGGCGTAAATTCACATGAAACTCAGCTCACACTCTTTTTTCTTTAATTAGATTTCCAAATAAATAGAGATAACTATGATTGTTTCTTTGCCTCTAAATTTTCCATTTGTTACAAACTCTTTTAATTGCTGTTTCAGTGGTTATGAAATAAACATTTGCTTCTTACCTTAAAACCTCATCAAAATGAACTAAAAACATAACCCTCCTCCCTTCCTGGGAGGAAATACTTCTTAGGTGTTTTCTGCATCTGCAAGCTCTGGGACTTATCTGTGCTTATGAGGAAAGCAATTTTCTCCTTCTAACAAGATTTTACTCTGGAGTAAAATATATTTTATTTGGGATAGTTTTAGTTTATGTAGCTACAATAAGCTTCCACCTAATTCTTTCATTTTGTTTGTATTTTTAGTTATCTAGAAGTACTTACCCTAATCATTTAAAAATCAAGCAAATAAACACATCAATGCTTTTCACATAGCTTTCTACTAAAAAAAAAGAAAAAAAAATAGCATCAGGGAAAGCGAGTATCCAACAACAACAACTTGGAGTAGATTTACAGTTCTTCAGCCTTTGCTCTAGCCCTGGAGCCTGATGGGACGCTGGTGTCCTTGGAGGAATGGTAGAAGGAATTGCTAGGGGCCAATTGCTGATTTTATCATTCAAACACAAAATTTGTTACACCACTTTATCGGTCACAGGGAAAGCAATTATAGTGTGGTTCAATTTTCCACTCAATGGCTGTACTGGGGATCAAAGTCAGGGTTTTTTATGATGGAGAAAAAAATGTTTTGCTCTTTTGTTTGTTATTTAAAAATAATAACAATAAAAAGCTTGCACTTCCAGTACAATGCTGTGTTTGCCTGTGTGCCTTTTTTCTTTCTTGAGATAGAGCTGATTATTTGGAATTTTCTCTTGTTAAATAATCAGGGTATTTTGTTGGTGGTTTGTTTTGTTTCTTTTTTCTTTCTCTCCTCATCATTGACTAAAGTCATTGCCATGTAGAAATGAAATTGTCACGCTTAAAAGCAGTACAGCCTTAGAACTCGAATCACAAGCACTGGGGGTAAAATAGCCTGTATGCCACATTTCTTATTATGAATTGTTTTCTTTGGGTACTCTTTCAAACAAGAAAGGTATTCCGTGTGCTCTTGTGGTTTTATGTATTTAGCCATCTAGAATATAATTGTCACTGTGTTACGAAACACTTCAGTACCATGTTAAAACACAATCCATCTGCAAAAGCAAACATGTGTTTGATGATCATACACAAAAAAAAGAGTCCACCATAAAACATAAATCATCCACAGACCTCTCTTTTAACATTAATATGAGAGAAAAGAGAAAGGAAAAAGTTAAATAAGGAATCAAAATGAACAACAATGGAGGAAGGAAAGAGTACTTCCTCAGCTGGAAGCGTAGTAATCAAACTTACAGTGAGCTTTTATCTGCAAAGCTTTTTACAAATGTAAACTAATATATCCTTCAGACACTCCTGTGCAGTAAGAATTTGAGAAGTAAGGACAACATGTTGCCACATCAAAGAAAGTCACATCAATTATTTAGACAAATATTTTAATCACTCACTCTCAGAAAGGAAAACAGAATTTCCTAAAGATTTTTATTTCTTCAGTCGTCTTTTTAATTTTTTTTTTTTTTGAACTGGTTTAGCATAGTCTTGCTTCTTAGAGGAGCTACATAAAATACCATCTCAGACCAATGTGCAGGTTCAAGTTCTGCAACTTTTTTTTTTCCCTGTCGCTACAGAATTATTTCTTTCTTTATGTCAAAATCTGATTTATCCTTGATCTCTTCAGTAGAAAACTTTATGCCTTCTGCTATCGTGTGTTCACTCTGAATGGGACATGTTGCAGTTAGTAAAACTTCCCATATTATTAAAAGTTAGGCATACGCCTAAGTGCCTTGTTATATTAAGCTTTAACACAGAGAAATATCTAGGAAAAAAACCATTAAAATTTGACTATTTTATTTTCAGAATGAAAAAATAAAAAGGATTAAAAAATAATTGCATTTTTTTAATATTTTTTTTTAATCTGTGATACTTCCATTAGTGCTCTGGTTTCTAGTTGCTGAGCCACTTGGTGAATATGTTCCAGGAGCCGGGTTACTGAGTCCTATCCGTGAGATAACTCACACTACAACATCAGCTGGCAGGATGTGATTCCTTCAGCAACCCACAGGAAAGTTTCTTATGTCACTACTCAGCCCCAAGGTTAAACAACACAGATCCTACAACATGTGCTGGGTACGGCAAGGGTGTGGAGTGGTTTCTCTCCTCTTGAATCAAATGCACTTGGATGGCTTCTAAAGACATTATTTACACAGGATTCACCAAACTGGATTTTTCTGTGAAAGCACTGGAAAAAGTTCACAGTCAAGCACCTGCTGGGTACCTGAGCTTTTCTGCTATGGCTTTTTGGATCTTCTGATCTGTCAGTGACAGTTCAAACAACAGATACTCAATAGCACTGGAGAAAAAAAAAAAAAAAAAAAACAAACCCCAAAAAAAATAACACTTGAAAAAAAAAAAAAAAAAAAAAAAACAAACCCCAAAAAAAAAATCCTTAAAAAAAAAAAAAAAAAAAAAAGTTTAAAACTTCCACTTGCATTTTGGAACATTTCTTCAAACCATCAAGTATAATTAATCACATCCCTATAATTTTAATCAACATTAATGATAGATCCACAGACATTTTAAAGGACTTATCACAGAGGGGTTAACAAAAATATGTTCCTTTTTTAAAAATAGTGTTTGTCTGAAAGATTTTGACTAGGTCTACCACTCAGCTATGATGGAGAGGATCCTCTTGAAAAATTCCCAGTCTGCCCTGACACAAAAGCTACACGGAGCTAGACATATGCATACTCACAACGTGTGCATACACACACACACATGTGTACACACACACAACTCCATACCACAGACTGCAATAATATGTAGTAGCCTATGGGTTCCTTCTGAATTTTACACCAGGAAAGGTCATAACAGCAAGTTCTCATATATTCTGTCTTGTTTTACATACAAGAAAGTGAAAGAAAATTTAGGAAAGGCAAGGCAAGGCGAGGCGAGGAAAGGCAAGGAAAAAGAAAGGAAAAAGAAAGGGAGAAGAAAGGGAAAAGAAAAGAAAAGAAAAGAAAAGAAAAGAAAAGAAAAGAAAAGAAAAGAAAAGAAAAGAAAAGAAAAGAAAAGAAAAGAAAAGAAAAGAAAAGAAAAGAAAAGAAAAGAAAAGAAAAGAAAAGAAAAGAAAAGAAAAGAAGAAACAAAACTCTCAGGGGGTTAAGTCTGACCTGCAAGCAATACAGCTCAGTTTGAAAAAGCTCCTGCTTCAAAATATTAGGTCTGAATTAATACTTGACAACTCCAGCTCCTGTAACGGCAAAGAAAACCTTCTTCTCAGGCACTGCTTGAGGAACTGAATTTTGTTTAATATATTTGCCTGCTTACAGTAAAATAAAAATAAAATATCATTACTTTGTCCTCCCCAGCTACAAAAGCAACCAGACAGCTCCATTCTGACAAATTCAAATTAGCGGAAGGTTTCTCCCACTTGGGAGGCTGCAGCCCTGGCCTGTAGTCAGAGATAAATTTTTCAGTAAACCTGCACCTACAGTGATTAAGGGAAGCCTCCCAATTTACTCTGTCACAGCTGAGCTGATAACATAGCAGAGCTGCCTTTTTGTTGATGCCCAGAGATGTCATGCAAGGGAGCAGGAGTGATGGGGTAGGAAAGGGAGGAGGTCAGTGATGTGAGGAGATTTCCATCTGGGGAGAGTGAAACCAGATTCACCCACCTGAGTGCACATAAAAGGACCAATGTTGGCCTGATGGATGCTACTGGCTCTGTTTGTCCATGTCTCATAAATAATACATTTTAGAATATTCCCACAAACACAATGAAATTCAGTATACAGCAACAGCTAGAAGCAAGAGGTAAAAATATCCTTAACTCAACACTAACCAACAATTTCCAGGAATTCACCAAACTCTCTTTTCAATCCCTTGCCTTACTCCTGCTGCCTCCTCATTTTTGGCCAACATTTCTCACTTCAAGATTTTTTTTTTTTAATTAAATTATAATCTCACAAAGATCTGAGTTATTTCAGGGACTTTTTTATTTTTAAAAGATTAATTACTATGGAAACAACTTGCTGTGGAAAATGATGATGCAGGCTTAGTTTTTAAGGAAAGAAACAATTGCTTTAACTCTGGATTAGAATTGTTGAGGAAAAAATGTACATATAATGTGCTAGTTTAAGCAGGAGCTCTGGGATGTAGGGTATTGCTGGGAGGTGAGGCTTTCTCGTCTGAAATGTGAGGTTTTCTCAATTATCTTTTTTGGGATCCAAGAGATTTGTGTAGCAAGCAAATGCATCTGGCATATGAGATCATATAAAGAGACAAAAGATCATAGAACATCTGCAGTTCACAGTACCAGAGAATGGTATGGGTTTCGAAGGGACCTTAAGAGATCATCTAGTCCAAACTCCCTGCCACTCAGAGCAGGTTGCACAAGAACACGTCCAGGTGGGGTTTGAGTATCTCCAGAGAAGGAGACTCCACACCCTCTCTGGGCAGCCTCTTCCAGTGCTCTGCCACCCTCAAAGTAAACAAGTTTTTCCTCATGATGAGATGGAAATTTCCTGTGTTCAAGTTTGTACCTGTTACTTCTTGTCCTGTTGCTGGGTGTATGGAATCAGGAAAGAGACCTGTGGACAAGGTCTTATGGTGGAACATGTGAGATTGCAGCTGAAGACTGAAACCCTGCTCCATAAAGGAGAGTGGATGCCACGTCAGGTGTTGTCATAGAGATAGTTTGAATGACCATAACAATTTTCCATACCTTTACCTTTCTTCTTTTATTTTCTTTGATTTATGAATTATTGTGCCAGCCTCTGAGGAACCAATTAGTGAACTCCGGAGATTGGAGATTAAAACTATGTTCTTCAGAGTGGGAGCTAAAAAAAGCAGGTTTTTGAGCTGGCAGGAGTAACAAGCTCTCTGAAGTATCACAGAGAGTGGTCTGTCTGAGTACTGCTTCTCTCATTGTCAGCTGGAAAAATCAGCTTCTAATGGCCATGATTGAAATTAGATTGTGTACTGTGATGGAGAAGGAGCCTGATTTTAACAGGTAGTTCAGAGAGGTAGTTCAGCAAAATGATTCTCACCACCTCAACTGAGAGGGATGATTGAGTAGCTATCCATTTGGGGCTACCAGTGAGTTGGCGTTCAACTCCCAATTCTTTGGGAAGTGGACAGATTTAACCAATGTGGATTTTTTCGTCTGATTATCATAAATGGAAAACAACTGTTGCTTTCAAATCTTTACACAAACAAGAGTAAGAGTGGTCTTATGATGGGTGATTTTGTGGTCCATTGTTTTAGAAAATAATTTGGAAAGTCTATGGCGGCAAACAGGTAAATACCTTGTCAATACCTTCTTATGTTGTCCTCAAAAATATAATAGGACAATAAAATTTTCATTCTCGTACTTTATTGATAGTTAGTAAGTCAGTCTTACTCCATGTTCTAGTAAGAACACTTTTGTATTCTCTTTTCAACAAAAGCCCAAAATAAAGTTTTGATGGGTTGTTTCTTATTTTATACAAGCCTTATGATAGAAATACACAATATTGTATTTTAAAGGAAAGAAACACTAATGTTTGATGGCATTTCTTTGACAACTTGTCATGTCTCAATCTAAATTAAAACCACATCTGACACACCAAAAAACTTGCCTTGATCTGTCTTGTTTGGATAGTGCCAGTCCATGATATGACCTGAAATCCATTCCTTGAGGTCATTTAGACAGACTCATTGAAGCAATATATACTGGCTTCATATATTGGCTGCTGGTCAATGAAAACACTGTCTAATGTGACACTGGAGACTCTATCCCTGCCTGAAAGTAGTAAATGGATTTGATTTGGGGAAGGGAGGGAAAGAAGCAGAAAGTATCTCCAAGGGAGAGTTCAGTAATATGGCGCTACCTCACATGAATAGTCCCTGTGGATCACCTCCTTTTCTTACATGGATGAGCACAGATAAAGACAGCTCAAAGTTAGAGAGCACCTGACTCAGAAGAAATGAATTTTGGTTTTCCTTCCCGGGTTTGCTACTGTGTCACCTTGGGAAAAGGCCTTACAATAGTTGTGTGCAATTTTTGCCAGGTGGAAAATTGGGGGATTCCTACTTCAGTGGATGTACTCCGATAGCTGCACACAGCAAGAATGAGAACCTTGGAAGATTGTTCAGATGACTTTCAAATGAGAACTAGAGTATTGTGCCTCTCTTCAGAGTGCTAGGGAAAATAACAAGTAGCAAAAGCAAATTCCTAGACCTCTATTTTCTCTATCTTATCTTGCGAATTGTGAGGTCTACTATAAGTTAACTCAAAGTAGTTTATAGCTCACTGAATAACTACTGCAGCTTAAAGAAACAAATATGTCTATACCAGAAAATTAAACATGCCTAGACTAATTCTCCGCCACTGAGGCCAGCTGGCACAGAATGGCCCACATCCACACTCTTGAACTCCCTTAATTTCTTGAGCAAGGAGGATACATCTGAAGTGCTCACTGTCAGGAATCCTTGACTTTCCCTAATTTACAAATGGGATGGGTGGGGGCTAGGGGCCCAGACCCAAATGACCTCCCATTCATGCACTTTCATGGTAAAGATTATCAAGTTTCAGTGCTTGGGAATATTTCCCTTCTCCAAGCGTTTTGCCAAGGAGAGTACAAGTAAGCAGTCATGGGACTGAAAAGGAGACTCTGATCCTTCAAATAAGGTCTGCATCTCCTTGATCCTAAATTGTAACTCTCTTCATTTCCCCTGAATTCCTCCTGCCTTGGCTTTACCAAGCACCCATCTCATCAAGGCCACTGAAAGGTCACTTTCATATTTGACCCCACTGGGATAAGAGTGAAGAATTCACAGGTGATGGATCTTCATGCCATGAAGATGGATCTTCATGGAATTAGATTATCTAATCTACTTTCATTGTATCAACACCCTTGGAAGGCATTAACATTTCACTCTGTTTTTAGCTAGTTGGTAGGTATCTCTATTAAAGCTTCATTGGAAAGTTATCTACACCTGATCTGAAGACACTATATCTTGGAAACTCCATCCCTTGCCCTGGCAATGTGTTCCAGTTCCACATTGCCCTCATAGTTTAAAATGTGTGTCTAATGCTTCATTCGAATTTCACTGCTTCCAGCTTTCAGCCATTGGATTTTGTTATGCCTTTACCTGCCTGATTAAATAGCCTGTTAGTTCAGGGTAGTTTCTCCTTGAAAAAGTAGTGCTGCTATGTCTTCATTTTCTTTTTGATAAGCCTGGGCTCTTCAAGTCTCTGATGGTAAGATGTTTTCTCCCACCTATCTGGGAGCAATTTTCCAATGTATTTTTCTACTATTAAGGACAAGAGATGTTCTCTCCCTCTCTGTATTGTAGACTATTTTTCCTCTTCCTTACTGTTCCCCAATGGTGCTAGGCAGTAACCAAGTAAGCATATTAGTCCTTCCAGACCTGGAACTCCCTCAGAAATATCACTGACCTGGTGTTGCCTTTTGGTATTCCCACATATTGGGTTTCTAGTCCACTGTGTCTATACAAGCAAATTAAGCAGAGATAGATTGAATCCTCGCTCATAGTTACAGTAGTCATTAAGACTGATTTAACTGTTGCAAACCTATTCAGTCTTGTGGAAAAAGCAGTTGGTTGAAATGGTGTTACATGCCCTGAAAGACTACAATTAAATTTTTAAGAACTTTCATATTCAGTGAATCAATAAAGGCCATATCTTCAGTGTGGCTACTCATTGTGTTGTATTAACTTCAACTATACAATAACTCAGGTTCAAAGTATTATAAATGTTATTACATCTTTAAATCTTTGGAACTTGAGACATACATAAATTGTTAGTCTAGTAGCTTTGAGTAAATGGACAACAGGGTTTTTTTTCATTTATTTACATGAAGAAGGTGAATTAGAAGATTCAAGAGAAGAGTTAACAGGCTCACCAAAGACACAGGCTACTCTATATATCTTGACTTAGAAATAAATCATTAGTCTTAATATTTTGTGTGGTCAACTGGCATGCAAGAGTATATCTGAAATACAAAAGGGTAAAATTGCTGCCAGCTTTATATTTATTTGACGACAGCTTACTGAATCAAACCACTTCATTATCACTTTTTCTTAGCCAGTCACCAAGCTAGATTTCTGTCCTCTGTGCAAAAGCTGCAAGTTCTGTGAGTAATACGACAGTAAACAGTACTAAAACTAAGCATGTTTGATTAGCTGCAGAGTGGCAAATTTAATTTGAGCAGTTTTGACAGGTTGTGCTGCTTGGGTTGAACTTGAAATAACGTCTTGACATATCAGTGGTTCTTGTGCTTTTCCAGGTTGAGTTGTTCCTTAAGGTGTTGAGTCATACAACTTGATGATGGAGTGTCAAACATAATGTGTTAAACCTGAAGAAAGAAAATAACAGATACTGTGATGACCAGCACATGCTAAAATATGTTTTACTGTTTCTAATTAAAAAGAGTAGATTTTCAGATATTTTAGTTCAATATAGAGCAACAGCTTTGAAATGTCCCCGCTGTGCAAAACAAAAGGTACATACTGTTTTAAATGGATGGAAAAAAAAAAAAAAACAGATTAAGGCATTTCCATTTAAATTAAACAATACTTTTTGTGTTTAGGATAACTAGTTTATTATGTTTCTGTGAGGCTAAGAACACCCTTAAATGAATTTCAAGCCAAAATACCAATGCCAAAAACATCTAGCAGAATAAAGCCCAGTAAAAGGCATCCAGTAGGAAGGATGTGATGTGAAGTGGCTTAGTGGTATTTGCATGCAAGGAGATGGCAGCCGTATAAGCGAGAGATAACAGAATAGTTGAGACGGAGAGTAAAATTTATCATAACATGTCTAGTGATGATTAAAAGCCTGTGCTTATTAGATGCATAAAATGTATTACTAAATCATTTTTGGAACATATAATTTTCCAATTATTTATGCATCACAGTAATTAATGATAGGAGGGACAGAGTCAATGATTCACTGTGTAATACATATGGTAGTTACCTGGGGAGGAAAAAATTACAGTGCTACCAATTATTTGCTTTAATGTTTTTGTAATTATGCCCTACACCCAAGTTGAAAATTTCTTTAATTCTTTTTTAAACCCTTCATTCCTAACAATGAAGCTGCTTTCTTTTTAGCCCTTCAATTAAGTCTAATTTTTAAGCTGCCATCCAAGAAATATACAGTTCCATAAATGCCTCGTTCCCTTTTATATTTTGCTGGCAACGGTCTGCAAGTATGAAATCTTGCCCTTCAAGCATCTTATTGACGAACTAATTTAGCCAGTCTGAAGGATGATCTTCTGCTTAATACACGTGGCTGGGATTTGTGTGATCTTAGTTTCTTTTCTACTTTGGCCTTAACTTCTTAACTGCAGAAAAATGAACCAGAGCCCTGGAGCTGTTTGTCACCAGGTAGGTCTTTATTCCTGTGGGTGGGAAGGGAGAAGTAATTTTGCATTCAGCAGAGTCACTTTTTGCATTGCACATTTCTCATGTTCCCTCTTTTGGGATGGAGGGATCTACATATGGTGAGGAAGAAGTGCCAAGCAGATAAGGAAAGCCTGTGATGTAGGGCCAGTTGAGTTAAGCTTATTCTTATTTAATGGTACATGCCTACAGTGCAAATGTTTATATTTGAGCTAAGCAGGTTGGGGTCTTTTCACAGACAATGGAAAGAAATGAACACCCTAGGGTCAATTCATCTGATGTAGCTGGTAGGTTTTGCTTAAAATGTCATAAATTATGTCTTTAAAATGCCTCTTTCTCTTTTCTCTTTGTGGACTACAAAGAAGAGCATTATTTTAGATAAACTTTCTAGCTATGTAAAACTAGATGAGTGAAATCCCTCCATTTACGTCTATACTGTCTATAAAAATTATGGCACTTTAGTGCAATTTCAGATGCTCTTAAATTTTTGAGTGGTATGATATGTTTTGGGGTTTTTTTCCATACAATAAAAACAGTTTGTGAAACGTCTCTCAGATACTACTCATGAGTTAGCATGGCCTAGGGACTATTCCCAGTAAACAGTCTGCTTGCATCCATCCAGTTTTGGAAAATAAATTAAAAAAAAAAAAAAAATTACGTAGGTACAACCTCTATTGTGCCAGTTTGCCCCAAGAGTGGAGAAATGTCCTGGTTCATCCCTAGATTTGGTTGGACACTTTGAACTTTGCTAGCACCAGACAACCGCAAGTAATTTGGGCACAAAGCACACAAATCGTGCAGCTTCACATACTTAATCCAGCTTTTACCATTCTTTACCCAACAGTGAGCCCCCCGTAAGTCTACACGCTGTTAGACACGGCACATCTGCAGGGGTATTTCCTCCTTCTATTCCCACTCAAAACAGAAGTCAAGGAAATTCTTCCAAAAACCGAGGCTATGTTTCACACATAACTGTTGGCGTTTGGGGATTTGAGTGTCATGGTTTCCAGGGAGCATGCTGAAATTTTGTGACCCAATAGGAACTTTTCCCTTTCTAAGAAACCCATCGAACAACCTCTGCTTTGCTGTCATCTAGACAGACAAAAGTCATCTCTTCTCCATGGGCTGGGCATGGTGCTCCCAAACAATTCCAGCTCCTGCAGGACAAGAGAATGCATTTCCTTTGAGCCACAACCAAAAACCTTTTCCAGAGCAGACTTAGTAGTGTATAAAAGATTTATTTAATTCTTTTCCCTCAAATAAATGAGCTTGGAGTGTTAGACTTTCCTGTGAAGAAGGTTTAAAAAAAAAAAAAAGTAGTGCATTTTGGCAGATTATGTGGGTGGTATAAGAATCAATAAAGCTTCGGGCTACACAAAGCCTTTGGGTGCATTGAGATGTTTGTTTGTTTTTATTTATTCCAAACAGAACTAAATCTGAATAGTTGTTTTTGTGGGGTATTTTTCTATTTCTGCCAAGAAATGAGGACGTAACCCTCCCCCCTACCCTTCCCTGTTCCCTGCTGTGTTACAAGTGTACCAGTATCAAGCATTTCTGTATTGAAAATATTCAGAAGGAAAAACTGTTGATGCTAACGATGGAAAAAAAATATTCTCAAGATGCTTCCTCCATGTCTGCTCAAGCATCCGTGTGTGTGATATGTACTGGAGATTAGATACATATGTACTTAGCTGAGTCTGCTGTTAGGCTACGCACAGTCTGGATGGGGCAATGGCAAAGCCGATCAAAGCTTTAACTGGTCTTGAGATCCAGGAAGACTTCTGGGTTGCTGGTGGATATTAGACCTGTTCCATGCTCTAAGTTGTCTGTGGCAGGAATAAGTTAAGGGTGGGTTTTTTCCTTCATTTTTTACCTATGTAAGTAATACAAGTGTATTACTTGTGGCCAGAATTGACCACTTGATCTTGCCTGTATGTGGTCCCAGTGCTTCTGTGTTGAGGCTCTAAGTTCATGACAGGTACCCAAAAATGTCTGTGGTGACCAAAATCTGTCATGGAGGAAAAAAGCTGAGATATTAATTCTTAAAATTTTCCCAGCTCTACTGAAGTCCATATTTGAAAATAAAACCTACAAATTTTAGTAGTGAGCACTTAGCTCCCACTCAAGCTCCCACTTTTCATAAGAATGTCTCACATTAGGAAAAAGAAGGCAGAATAGCCATTGCTTCCCAAGACATTTGCAAGGGCCATTTCATTTTACAAATACAAATGATGGAAAGGAATGAAGATGGGATCTATGGAGTAGACCAAAATGGTAAATATCTCACATAGAAATAAGTTCAAGGCTCATGGCCATGTCAGTGATGAACATTTATGTCAGAACAACCTTTAAAAAAGCTGGAAATGCCACGGTAGCAACATCAAGATACTTAAAGGATCCCATTTTTCAGCCAGAAATTACCAATATTTGAAATTAGTAATATTTTACATTCCTTTTAGCTCTGGGAATGCAAAGTACTTGGGGTGTGGATAATGGAGCATTTAGACAGACCCCTCAGAAATCAATGCAGACCTGTATAGTCCCTGATGTTCAGCTTGGGTAGCTGCCGTTATCAAAATGAATTATTAGCATTGAGGCTTTCTTGAAGAAAGTGTACAAATAGGAATAATACCAGTGAGAGTGGGTGGGAAGGGAGTCAGCCTACAATTTAAGAGGTCAAATTTAGGGGCTAGGTGTAGCTGTCTAGGTTTGAATTCAGTGCTTAAGAGGCTGTAAGAAAGTTTAAGAGGACGGATGGAGTTAGACTCTGCCAGCCAACCCAGAGGCCAGGGGATGGTAGTAACATTCAATATGCCAGCAAAGACATAGCATTTGTGGTTTTTATGGTGTGTATTTTTGGTTCCCCTTAGAAGTGGAATAGGATCCCAATTTGCTTAGTAATCTCTTTAATCTCAATTTTGAATTTCTCTGTCTTTGAGTCACACAGATATTTTATTGCAAATCTGACCCTAAGTGATTTGACCAACATCAAGAAATGTCAGGGAACAGGACATGCAATTATGCCTGCTATTTAACTACTAGTTCCTTTCTAATCAAAGCTATTGCAAAGCTGGTCCTATCTCATGTTAGTCAAGTTTTGTGTCCTTTGTTTCCATCTCTCCTTCTGTTGCTCTAGCAGCCCTCTAAATACCTTCTGCTTTTGTCAGCACAGAGCAGTACACTGTTATTAATGTCTCCTCTCATTCCCAGTGCTTTCTGCATCTCTTTCCTGTTGTTGCCTCCAGTGACATGCAATGATGATAATGGGATGCAGTGCCACTGGCATGATACCCCAAAGCCCTGCAAGGACTAGTTCAGAGGTACAGAATTGCTTTAAAAAGCCAAGAGCTTCTCTACCCAAGGGGAGGGAAAAGCGATTGCTCGTTGCGTTAGGATCTGAATGCTCCTTGCCACTTCCTAGCAGAGCAGTTTAGAATCAAGCTCCACTGGATGATAATTGTTTTAACTACCATTGTGGTTCCCTCTTTTATCCAGGGGCATGGCTGGGGAGGATGGGTGAAGTTGTGCAACTCATGTCTGCCTAATTCACAGGGTATTCCTAATTGGTTGGGATAGATCTCCCAGCCCTCCCTTCCCCCCACTGAATTGCAGTTTGTTCCTTTACTTACAGCTTTTCCAAAGAAGTTTATGCTGTCATTACACACTCTGCATAAAAATAAAGGTGCTCAACATGAGCGCCTTCTGAGCACAGTCAAGATTAGAAACTCCTTCATTTCGTTACCAGAAAGAAGGAATGCTAAAAAAAAAAAAAAAAGAAAAATCAATAAACCATAATGATGAACAGTTTTTCTATTACAGAACATTGTGATAAATGCGGCTCAGCTGACAAAGTCTTTGCAGGGGGAAGGTTAGTGATAGAGATGACCACGTCAGCTTCATTGGGAAGAAACATATGCAATCAGATTTCCTGCTTTAGATATTTACAAGGACTGTTCAGGTAGCCTATAAATTTAGACTCAGTTAAAAGAAAGGTGTGATATCTCTGAAGAACAAACTAGAACCTCTCAATGAGTTATATATGGTTTTCTGCTGAGATGGTAAATCCCTCAGTGCTCCCACAGGCTGGGAGCCATCTAGATGTGGTTGGTAGGGAGCACGAGGGACTACAGCATGTCTAAATGGGATCCCAGAGCTGTGCATCTATACTTTTTCCCCTTTTAGTCTTAGGGTAAAATCAAGATTCCTTATGACAGGGGATGGAAAGGTTGGGCTCCTTCACTATTCTGTTTGCAATATGCTTTGCCTTTGGAAGCCATCAATAACCTCTTTCAACTGAGTTATTAGGCATTAATGAGGACAATAAATTTCCATACATTAAGATTACTTATTGTATCAATAAATGTACTCTACTGATGAGACCAACAATTTTCACCCTATAACCAATTCTAGTTTCTTTCCAGTTTGTTTAGCGTTATGCAAGATTCATACTTTTTCAGTGAGATATACTCAGACAAGAACTCTGAATTTTACCTACTAGAAAAACCCTACAAGTATTTAAAAACTGCAGTGTTTCCACTACCCTTTTTGTTCTGTACCAATGAGGAGTCCTTTTGGACTGATAATTTACTTATCATGTCCTGCAGTATTATTCTCTGCTTCTCTGAAGAGTTCATCTAATCTACTGGTGCTGTTGTCAAATAATTATGTTGAACACTGTCTGCTGATGCTTACAGATTCACTCAGATTATGGAGTTTGTTGCATTCCCTCTGTATTTTCTAAAATGTAAGTCATTGTCTTGAAGTCTTCTTAGTGAAAATATGTACATCTCTTTATGCTGTGTTTGCAAAATCGTGGCTTAGAACTGAAACAGGATAGGCAACAGAGTTCACTTTTCCTGTAGGCTTCAGATTTTTCATCAAGTCAATGATACAAAAAGACAGGTTGCTAGAGGAATTCAAGAGTTTCCTCATTAAATCATTATATGCAGGCAAATTTTGTTTTGTCAAAATTAATTTTGTCAGGTGATGTATGCACCTGTTCTTACAGAAGCAGCAGCAGCGGTTTCTTGCTGATCACCCACTTTGAAAGATCTTTTGGCTTGATGCTTGGGGCTCTCATCTGTGATGTGAAAAGGTGCAGTAAGAATCCCTAGTCTGCATGAAAGATAGCACTAACTTGAATCCTAATCTCTTCCACCATAGCTATCCAGGGCTCACACTGTTCATGCACTTTATTAGTTAGCAAAAAAATGATTTTTTTCTTAAGTCCTAACGCTAACTATTCCAATAGCCTGAGGGATTTTATTTATTTTCTTCCAGGATCCTGTCACAGTGTGATTTCTTCTCCAGCTTTTGTCAGGTAGGCAGGCAGCCAGAAAAACTGTGACTGATTCAGATGAAAAGAAAAAAAAAACAACTTCAGAATCTTACATTTTTTACAGGTTTTGGTTTTTTTTTTAACTTTTGTGCTACCTGATTCCAAATCTTATTTTGTATCTGCTGGTTTTCAGTAGAGTCTAGTAAACCATACTACAGTTTCTCAGATGGCCTCTGCTCCTGAGAACTTGGCTAGATAAACCAATTTGGGACAGTTTTAGCTGCTCCTTGGTTTCTGCACTGTTTAAGGCAGCTCAGCCCTCTGTGAACATCACTGAGCCTGCTTTGCTTGGGAAGTTCTTCTTCTAAGGCACAAAATTATTTAAGGCCACCAAAACCTGCACCAACCAAAGAAGATACCTTAAAACTAAAAATTAATAATGAAGAAACTTGTAGCAAATGACTCGAATGTAAAACCTAAAGGCTAGTCATGACTGACCTAAGTCACAACCTAAAGGCTAGTCAAGAAAACATAATAATGAGGTCGACATGATTTGAGGCTGTCAACTCAATGTCCTTACATATTTAAGGAGAAGACCAATTCTTCAATAGTAAGCTCTGCTGCAAGTTGGTGGGAGTACCTCATCTATCTGGATACTTTATGACTGAAAAAAAAAAAAAAGAAAAAAATGCATTTGGAGAAGAGTGGGGACTTGTGAGGGATCAGTTTAAAAGAAGGGATTAAAAGCACTGCATACAGCCCTGAGGGGAAGCAATAGTCTACAGACATTGGGAGACTGCAAGCATTAAAGACTGAAAACAAACATGTGAGGTACTAGGAGAGGGTTTAGTTAGATCCCCTTTTCCCATGTGAAATTGTGGGTGAATTTCTAGATAAACTTATTTAGAGGGTTAGCTATTTGCTTATAATGGTATTGTGAACAACAGTGTGTGGGAATTTAAAAAATGCCCACATGGTGCCTAGAAAAATAAGTGTGAACTGACTGTAGGAAGTAACTCTATACAGGCTTGGAGGTAGTTTAGCATAATCAGCTTTTTCCATCCATAACTCAGAGGATATTGTGCATTATTAAAAGCAGATACTTCTGGCCACTTGACTATTAGTCTCTTACAGCTATAAGAATATGAATGGTAGGTGTTAAAATCAGCCACAGGAGGGCTCTTGCATTATTTCCCTGCAAGCCTTTAAACATATTGAGGATAATAAAGGAAGAAACCTATTCAAGCAAGTATAGACAGAGGCTAAAAAGATCAAGTCAATCTGTGCTCTAGTTCCTGTCAGTATGTACAGGAAAGGAACACTCTGAATCATGAATAGTTCACTGTGCATTTTATTTCATCTGCTTGTAGAAGCAAGAGTGATTTCCCCTTCTGTGATTTTAGCTAGATGCCATGTTTCTCCAATAACGGGGCACGGTTCAGTGTACACATTAGAGGTCTGGATATGAGAGCTGCGATAAAGACAAAGTTTCCATGGCAGTGCTAAGCATCTACCCCAGGTTTTCTATACATCTAAATTTGGTGATGTACTAGGCATTATCAAGGCACTTTTTCTCCTTTCTGTTTCTACTGTCTGCTCTGTGACTTGTGTCCCATCAGTCACTGCTACAGCAATTTAGCTGAACTCCTAAAGCAGCAGGATGAATTCCCACATGGAATACATGCACACAGTCTAGGACACCTTGGATGCTCGTGGGTGTGTCTGATCAGAAATGCTCACAAGACACAAGCTCAATATTGTTAGAACAGTTGTTAAAAAAGGCCTACTGCAAAGGAACAAACATCCATGGTAGGGCCGATTCAGTCTATACCTTGCTTTCTTCTTTCCCTCAGGAAAAGAAACTCTTGCCCTATACGAGATTCACAGGTGCTAAACAAGGGCCTCTCCACCAGTCAGTTGATCTACAGGCTTTCTTTTTTGCCACAGGGATACCCAGACAATCTTTCCACTTACCAAGTGTACAGACATCATGCACCTTTTCCCTAAGGACATCCCTATCACATTTTGTTGCTCTTCCAAAAAGACTCTGCTTCTTGCAGGCCTATCAAAACCGTTCCTATCCAAGTATACAGATCAAAACACTTCATTCATACTCAAGGAGAGTCTTCTGAAAGTTGTTGCTTGTTCTTTAATTTACTCATGTTTTCCAGATGAAGCATTTGGGGACAGAGTGGTTTTGTAGAGAATTAGCTGCTTCTTGTCGTGATCCAGAGGAAGGATTTGACAACCCTTCCTGTTCTCATATACAGTTCATAATACACCAGTAATGGACCCAGCTTAAGAAAATAATAAAAAATTTTCAAAAATTCATTTCTTCTTCCCTGTGGCATTATGCACACCCACACACACACATACACAAAAGAAAGAAAAAAAGCCAAAATCAGAAACAGAAGAGTGTGCTGTTCAAGGCCTTCGCAGCAGTGTTAGGAAATTATTTCAAAACACAGCTCTGAATGAAACAATACTCATATTTTACCTCAGATCTATACTTCCTTAACTGAAGCTTTAGGGTTTTTTCCACTCAGTGGAAAGAGGCAGCTCAACTCACATAAGAGGTGTTGCTCTGGAAGTCACCATCCATCAGCACTTGTAAAATGTCCTTCCTTCTCTACTGATATGGAAGGAAACTTAAGTGATTAATTTCATAAAATGCCACCTCAATTAAATACTTAATAAATAGATTCATAAATAAATAGATTGAGAAATTCATGTCTTTCACCTGGGTTTGTGAATCTGTCCCCTGAGTGACCAAACCAGCAAGTTATTTGGTATCTTGATATAGTCTGAGAATAGAAGGGCAACATTTTATTTACACCTGAGAATGTTTTATTTTCCTTTTAGCCAGCAGTTCTGTCTTTCTCTCTCTACCTTCGTTAATATCTTCTTTTGCAAAATTCACTTTCGACAACTTTTTTCCAAGGAAACACCATTTCATCAGATAATGCATGACCAGCTCTTTGGGACACAAACAGCTCATGTTTTTCAACTAAGTCCTTCCTGAAGCACTAAATGCCATTTTTTTCTGGAGTAGCTGCATTTTTAGAAGCACTCACCCCTTTGGGTGTTGAGCTTCAAAGGGGAAATCCATCCACAGGTGCCAGTGGGAGGGATGTGAACAGTGTGAGATGCTGTGTTGTTTGTACATCTGCACCTGGCCTGTTTTGAAAACTGTCTCCACCACTGCTGTCTCTGGCATTTATCCTCTTTCCTGGACTGCAATGGTTTTTTTACAACCCCCTGAGGCCCAGCATATCTGGCCATCAGGACGGCAAGCCACCAAGCAGCGATGAACAGCAACCATGTGCAGAGAATTCCTTCAGAGTCCCCATCCTCCCCCCGTCCCTATTTCTCCCCTCCTGAATGTTTGCTCTTTCATACTTCATTGGAGAATTGTGTTATCTCCACAAGATGTGGTCGGGCTCAGTGTGGGAATGTCTGTGATAGCACATTGCCCTCCTCCCGGAGACACTGCAATGGGACAGGCTGCCTTATTAGTAGGAATGGAGGCTCTTCTTGACTGCAAGAAATAGAAATAAATAAAAAAACATAAATAAATAGAGGAAGGAGAGATGGGGAAAGGAGAGTGGGGGAGAGAGGGAAAAAAGAGAGAGCAACTTTTTTTTCCCCCCTTCTTCTCCTCTGAAGGAAGCAGCAGTGTCTCCTTGCAGAACGACAACCCTCAGGATACAGCAGTTGTCTTCAAATCTGTGACCATAAAAAATCATTATCTCTGTGAAATACAGCAATTTGGGAGATAATCAAACAGTGACCAGGGGGCAGAGCTGCCAATCTGAAGGATTATGCTCTGTGCACGCTTGATTCTGTCTGACCTTCCTCCGAGCCAGCTGTCAGCTTGGCGAAAACGCACACGGATCGACTCAGGGCACATTCATTAGACTGTCTTCGGTGAAGAAGTCATTTGCATAAAACCCCAGCTTTCTTAATTAGTACTTCATTTTTCCCTTGACTTATTTTGTGGCTAAGTTCACTCGCCTTTTTTTTTTTTTTTTTTTTACTTGCCGAAAAATAAAATGGGGGAGGAGATTTCTCTTTTTTATTTTTTTTTTTCCTAATGTGGGGGCAGGAGGGAATATGACTTGCAAATTAACTCAGTGATAATTAGCCTATTAACATTTTCAGAGATGTAGGAGGTTTCCAAATGTTAAAAAAAAAAAAAAAGGATCAGTAGGGGGAAAAAGTGTGTGGGGGAATACCGTAGTTGAAATTTATTATCTAAACTTCTGGACTGACAATATTAAAATGATGGGAAAGAAAGACAGTACAGTCTAAAGGTTGAAAAACCTCTCTCCTTCTTTTAGAATGATCCATAATGATGCATACTCTTTACTCATTCTCAAAGGCTTCTTTGGAAAATGCTACTTTATCATTCCCACGGACAAGCAACGGAATTTTTTATTGTTAGAAAAATAAAAGTATATTTTTCTTCCACCGCAGTTAAATAGAGTGAACTGCTCAGATTGGGAAGATGTTAACCACATACTGCAGTTTCACCTGGACTATTCTGGTATGTATCAATGATTTTCACATCCCCTAAAAGCCTCAAAACCATAGTTGTGTCAAAATAAACTGCAGATTGCTGTATGAGGATAAAAGTGTTCACTTAAGATGCACTGCAGTTTACAAATTTAAATTTGTTATGTGATTGCTGGGAACAAACAAGCCACAGGGATGATTGCCTTGTGTTAAAGAAAGTGTTCAGAGTAAAGAGAGATGCCAAATTAGTGCAGATATTACAAAATTTGTTCTTCAGCTCAAAGTAGATGTTAACGATCCTTGTTCTCTGTTTGATATCCTACTCTTGCCTGATGTAGAAAGGTATTTCAGAGTGCCTCTAAGTTTAATCACAAACTACTCCAACTTACATCTCAGCACCACTATCCAATCATAATTATTGTGCTGGGGAGGGAAGTCATGAAGTCCAAGGAACATCTTTGTCACGGATTAATCAATAGCTAACAGTGAAAAGAGGCATACACATACTGCAACGCTGCTTTTGTGTCAACATTCTGTTTAAACTGGTGCAAAAAGCAGCAAAACTTGCTCCCATGTTTTGTAAACTCCTCACCATCATGCAAGAGAGCAAAAATGTAGCTGGCAACATCTCTGTCCTTAGATAAATATCATGGCTCTTCCTCCAGTTGTACGAATGTCCCATACAGGACTTAAAAAGAGTTTCAAGACAGGAAAGCTGGCTACAGTCAGGATATTGAAGATCTCTAAATCTGAAGAATTAGCACCAATCTTTAGAAAGCAGAGTATTTCAGCTAATTGATTATTAGTGAAATGAATAGTGCCAGGACCTGTTCTCTGGTCCTGAGGGCAATGGGCTCAGACTGGTTGTGTACATACTATTAAATTGCCTCAGACCCCAAAGCAACATGAATCCACCCAAATTGCCTAGAAGGAATTGTCTTTGGCCCACACTAAGACCCCAGATATACAGTGAAATCATGTGGGAGAACACTAGTTGGTCTGGAACAAAACCACATTGAAGACTGCTCTGGATACGGAATGGTAGGAACAGCCACATTTTAGTGCATGTGCACCATTTCCAGAGATGCCTCCTTTACTCGTGCAGATGTACCCTCAGCTATTTCCATTCAGAAATTATAGCTAGTTCTGGGGACCATTTCAAATTATGTTCATTGGGGTGTTGCAGGAAATGTATTTAAACAATTACCTTGAAAACCCATATATGTATGCTACTAGTACTATTACTAAAAGGGTAAATTAAATACTCTGAAAACTATGCATATAGACTTTTTGTAGACAGAATGAACGTAACAGCATGTCATGCTCTCGCTTTTTTGAGTTATATACTCATAGAATCACAGAATGATTTGAGTTGGAAGGGATCTTAAAGACCATTTTGTTGCAACCCCTCTGCAATGGTCAGGGACACCTCCCACCAGACCAGGTTGCTCAACGCTCTGTCCAACCTGGCCTTGAATGCCTCCAGGGATGGAGCAGCCACAGCATCCCATAGCAGCCTGTTCCAGTGTCTCACTACCCTCAGAGAAATCAGTTTCTTCCTAATATATAACATAAATCGACTCTCTTTTTCAGTTTAAAACTGTTCCCCCTCATCCTATCACTACACTCCCGTATTGGTATGGATTAATTAACAACAGCAAACTGCTTCTGATTTTCAGATGCTGTGGCCCTGCTCCAAAGGAGTTCCACACTTCTGAATACCTGAATACACTTTTTTTTCCCCTGTAATGTATAGTAACAGTATTTCAAATGTGCCAAGAGCAGCTGTAGTTATAGAACACTAATTCAAATAACACAGAAGTCAACAGAAAGATTGTAAAGTTTACTTCAGCCATTTTTGCACCAAATTTCTTCCAATTAAATTTGGAAGTTTATGGGGACCTGTCAGAAAAGTCTAGTCTTCACAGACTTTTATTATGTGTAGACTAAGGATACCTATCTGAATACTAGGAGCCGTTCAGTAAAGCTGGATTAAAATTGTAAAAATCTCTCATAAAATTCTGTACAGTTTTATTCTCATAGAAAAAAAAAAATCTGCCAAGGAAAAGATGGATTTTGGAGCTGACCAATATGTAGTCTCCCTGTGAATTATGCTACACTTATCCTCAGTAGGTTTTGGGTTATATCCAATACACTCTCAACCTCCCAGCACTTAAAACTTACTGTCTGTGCCCTTTGATGAACTCCTGTAACCTTGTGTTACTCTGGGAAAACTTACTAGGTTGCAAAGGATGAAAATTGATTTCATTATTAGACCGAAAGATTCAGCAGTAATTCCCAATTTAGTTACTAGGAACAGTCTAAAGTTGAGTTATAACCTTTTCACGCTGCTTTGGTTATGCCCTCTTGGTGCCTCCACAAGCAGCCAACATGTTCATTCAGCTCTCAAGCTTCATACCCCAGTTCCAAGACTCCTGGCACAGGCGTATAGGAGCTTCACTCATGTCAATAGGAGCTTTCACCTTGTTCTATTTCTTTTCTGAATTGCAGTTGCAATTCAGAAAGGTCACGTTCACAGATGTAAATAAAATATTTTTCCTATGACACATTCATATAATGCAAGAGCAGTCATCAATCACTGCTACTTGACTCAAAACAGCGACTTTAAGTCCTCATCAAAGAATTCATTTTGCATTTTCACTCTAGGCGAAGGTAATCTTACCTAACTTTTCTGGTATCAAAATTGGGCATTTAGTCTGAACTAGTTGACTGTGCTCCAGCTACACTTGGAAGGAGAGAGAGATGTCATGACAGAAATCAATTCCATCAAAAAGAGACACCAATTTTATGATGGGATGAAATGTTCTCCCTTGGATCGAGTCTCTCCTTGCTGACCAATGGGGTATGTCTTGGCAGCTAACTTAGTCAAGGAGCGTTGTTTCTAAAAAACTACAGTTCAGTGAGATGAGTCAAGGGATTAATTGCTTGATTACATGGTACAGATAACAACCTCAGAAGCCTTCTTGTCAATGTAATTACAATTTAGAATAATAATAATAATAAAAAAAATTTTCAGGTATAATATAAGTCATGGAACTTATTTTCTCTCTTCCTTGTTTTCACTCAGAGAACTGGGAATCTCAGAAAGGTTATTCTTATTGGGTAGCACTTATTTTCCACAGACACTTACCTGAGATAGTGCCTTTTATCTATTTTGACTCAGAAGTACCTTAGCTAACAAGTTAGGTCTGCCATCTGAGCTGCTGGTGTAGGTTGCTTTATTAAGGAATGGGGAGAGGCATGAGTGATTAATCCCTCCTACACCAGGTGTTTAACATATCAGAGTTGAAATGCTTCTCTGGATGTGTCTGTCTGACTGCATGAGACTAGGTATCTAACCAAAGGCTAGGTTCTTAATTTTTCAATAATTTGGGTGGGGTTTTTTTAATAGAGGCTGTTGATTACTCCTGCATATCATGTACAGTGCTACTGAATTTATTAGGATTGCTATGAAATAAACCAGTATTGAAGCCTTCAGTGATTTTATAATGAGTGCTAATAGGTGATGGTTTCTCAAATCCACAAATCCTAGATGTTCAGAATATACTGAGTATTTTCTGGTGTTCTACTGCTTCTGCTATTGCTTCTTTGTACAACAATTAATTACCTTCTCTCCCATTATCCTGAGATAGGACTTTGGGACAAGAGGCATCTGAATTCTAGGTGAAGACTCAATGGATTAGTATTCAGAAGTCTCCACAGCTGATTTCAGTGAGAAAATATAATGCTACATGGAGGTCCTTGTGGAGAGCAGTATAGCTGTCTCAGAATGCTACTGTTTCAGCTAGCAAACCTGGGGTCCAATCAGCTTATTAGTCAGTTCTAGACAGGCTTGCCACTTTTGACATTAAAAAAAAACAACCAAACAAAACCAGAACACACAAAGTCCATAATAAAATCCATAAGGCTCGATGATAAGCCCTGATAGAGTAAAGATGCACCAAGAGCTCCTGCCATAGGGATGGAGGTACATACCCATCTTGTCTTCAATCCCCCTCTTTGTCTCCTCTCGATTTGTGGATACAACCTGTCAACAATTACATATGGACATATAATGGTCTGAAGTTGCAGCAGGGGAGGTTTAGATTAGGTATGAAGAAGAATGACTTTACTGAGAGTGGTCAGGCACTGGAACGGCCTGCCCAGGGAGGTGGTAGAATAGCCATCCCTGGAGGTATTTAAGAAATGTGTAGATGTGGCACTTCAGGGCATGTTCTGGTGATCAAGATTGTAGGGTGTGGGTTGTGGTTTTGTGTATGGTTGGACTTGGTGATCTCAGAGGTTCTTTCCAACCTTAATGATTCTGTGATTCTGTGATCTTAATGCCTAAATGCCAAAACAGGGCTGGCTTCTTGAGGAGAGCACTTCATAGAAATAATAATTAAAATGTGCAAATAAAGACGTTTTTGTGTCTTCACTGGACTTAAGGAATGCTTTACTCAATCAAGACACCTCCTTGGTAAGGTCTGTCATTTCTCAGACTTCAGAGTTTCACATCATGTCTTTTCATTACTACTTATTTTGTTCCCTGAATTGTTGCATTTTTCTTTTCTTTACCATCTCTTCTCTCGTTCTTTTTAACTACTAAAATTTAACCTAAATTTCCCTACCACAACTTAAATCCATTAAATCTTGCTCTGTCCTAGTTGGCTAATGAGAATAATTATCAAACTATTTTTCAATGTGAATTATCTACTCAGGCTAAAATAAAACCACCAATCTCATTTTCAGTGAAAATCCTGAGTCTGGCCAACAATCACAATCCCTGAAGTAAAATAACAGGGTTTTATTTACTAAGGTCTTCAGTCTATTCATTGGTTTTTATTGGCATTGAAATAACATTTGGGCAAGATTATACTGAATATCTTTTTTCTTTTTTTTTTTTTTTTTAATATGGCTGTTTAAAAGCTCACAATTAAAAAGCCTCTGTTAATACTCTGATATTGCCACCAGGATCGAAAAGGGATTAGTGCCAGTGTTCTGGGCTACTAAAGCATACACATATTACTGAATGCACACTCACTAGAATGCTCATTTCCAGGAAAAAAAAAAGGGGCATGAAAATAGGATTCTTTCCAAGATGCTCCAAGCATCAGCCAAGGACAGGATCTTTGTGCTGCCTTGGCACAGGGAATCTCTCAGCTGGTGTAAAGCTACTGTACCTACCTTTTAGGTCAGCTTTTCCCTTAATATAGCTTGAAAATCAGCTGCACTAATGCTCATTTGGGACTTGATTCCCAGAACCAAAGGCAGCCTCATAAAATACAGCACTTTCTACTCTGCTCTGAGTTATTCTTTGCAAGGGCCAATAAAGACCGGGCTTGATACATTGTATTAGGATATAACATCTTACTGTGTCGGAGAAGAAATATCTATAATTAAAAAAAAAAAAAAAAGAGACAGACAGAGAAAAATAAAAGTTTGTCATATTACCATGAATGTCCTCAATAGTGAATCAAATCTTCCTGGAGAGGAGGGAGCAACAGACCCCAAAATAACTGAGGGTGAAAAAATGCAAGAAAACAGCTGTGATGTGCAAAATGAAGACATGATTCCCTTAGAGTAGCTTAGAGTAGCTACCTTGATTCCATCAGCTCAGATACTTAATGGGGCTTGCATTCCAAGGGGTGAACGTGTAGAACTGAGTTGAGTCAACTTAATTGTCCAGCATCAAGAAGGAAATATGGATTTGGAGCCGAGACATGAAGACTGAGGGGCTCTGGGGGCAGTTCTTGATATTGGCATTACCTGACCTCAGTGTGCCTCAGCATCTGCTCTAGAAAAAGTTATTCTTCATTCAAGCACCTCATAAACTTTCTAGAGATTGCATCTTGCCATGTGTTTGTACCATTTCTGCCTTGAATGGTTCCTGAACTCACCTGGAAACTTGGGATTACAAATACCTCTGGAAAAGAAAATTATAGTAGATAGAGGAATCTCCTTACATTCTTTACATACCCATTGCTACTCACAAAAAATTTAATAGCAATGAAAAAGTGTGAGTAGACATCCCTGAATGGTGTCTAACCCATGGCAAAGGGTTCTTTTCTGATGCTTTGTGTGCGAATTATACCACAGACACAAGAAGCATCATTTTGTTGCCTAAGTGTAGATACTGGGTCAGCATCCACAGGCATCCAAAAAACCCTCAGAAGACCTACAGGGATTCATGCCTCTCTGGAGTAACAGTTGGAGGCCGAGTAGGATATCTCAAGGTATCCAAAATGACACAAGGTGCCTCTGTTAAGGTGGCCACTAACATTTTTGGCTCAAGAAGTTTGACATCCATCGGCTCCTCATACCATCGTTTGGCCCAATTCTGAAAAAAACAGGTTTTGCAACACAACTATATTTTTTCCTACATCCTCATTTTACCTGTTGCTGAGTTTTTTTAGCACAATGAACTAAAATGAAAATGTCTATTCTGGATAATTTAAAACCTGTAATTTGACTAATCTTGATTATGAAACGTCTTGTTTAAGTTTCTGTTAATTTTACATGGAAAAAAAGTTAAAATCATACACCTTAGCATTATCCATATAAAGTCCAATATTTTTGACATTTTAATTTACCTTTTTTTAAAATATAACCTTATTCTGAGGAAGAAAATGCTATTTTCACCACTCTGTGATTTATTTTCTTTTCAAAATTGTGAAGTGAAAAGAGAGCTAAAGCATACTTTTATCTTTCCTCATTTATGCTGGTCATCCTGCTGTTACTTTTAAAGAAAGGAAGAATTAGAGAGAGGGAAAAGATTTGAACGTAGCAAGAGACTTCACAAAGTTTCCTTGGTGTTCAGAAGTTGGACAATGATACCTGTAAACTTGTGTAGTTTCCCAGCAGAAATAATTTCAGTGGCCGACACATTTTTATTAACATTGAATGAATGTCATCACATTTGCAGGACTCAGTAACAAAAGGTTTGTTGCAAGTTCAGGACTTCACTGCACTGTTTTTCCTACCAATAAAAAGGCCAGATCCTGTCCTATTTGCTGTCTGAATAAATGAGGCAGATAAAAATCAGGGATAAGGAAAAGATATTGTCCCATTTTTTAAAGATCATGGAATGAGGCACATAGCAATTACATCTTGCAGCCAAGGTCACATTGTGATTTGCAATCCATAGCACATCCAGATTTTGAATCCATGTTTCAAGCTTCACAACCAAAGCAATATTTTTAATTGTTATTTTTTTTTACAAAGCAAAACATTTGTGTTGGGGTTTTTTTATGGTTACCATATGACATAGTAAATGTGATTTAAAAAATTATATAGTTTAACAATTCTCTGTTTACTTAATTTAGCCTGTTTTTCATTTAGAGTGATGGGGGCTTTTTCTTTCTTTTTTTTGAGGGAGGGCTGGGGGGAGCTTTTTTGCTTAGGTATCAAATTGCAATCTTACATAAGAACAAATAAAATAAAATAAAATAAAATTGCTACCTAAATACCATTACCTGAAATTTTGAAACATTAAGACTTCAAAAGGGTTAATTAATTACATTAGCTGTGTCATTATCCTGGCAACATTCTGCCCGAGGGTGTATAGATCTATTCAACTGCTGAGTTTGAAAGAGCTGTGTCCTTCTCTCACAGAAGAAAATTCATCAGACATTAAAAACATAGTCATTAGCAGAACATATTGTTTTCTCTCCAACAGATTGAAGAACATCAGATGGAATAATCAAAACAAATATTAAATAAATACTTTTAAAAAAATGGAACCCAGAATTCATCACAATAGATTTTTTTTCCATGATAAATTGAAACTGCTTAATATTTATTGAATGTGGAGAACCACAATCTCCCCAGTCTCACATCTTTGTAGCCAAAAATGAGTGTAAAATGCTTCTGTATTAGAATGATAAAATGATGCTATCACTTTTAACAGGTGCAAATAACTGTATAAGGTACATCTAGTATAAATGTAGAAAAACTGGTAAAATAAAGGAAGGACAACAAAGATGTTTAAAGATATAAAATTAATTCCATGTAAAGGAAGATAAACTAAAATAATGCATTTCAGCCTGGAAAGACTAGTTGTTTCAGAATATGACAAAAGTCTATGAAACCACGACAATTATAGAGGAAGAGAAGAAAGAAAAATTATTCACAATTTCTTGTAATACAAAATCTAGGAGGTGTCAAATAAAGTTATCTAAAGGTGGGCTCAAAATGATTAAAGAAAGGTACTTTTTCACACAGCCTTTAATTAAACTATGAAACCCATTGCCACAGGATGTTGTGAACGTCATAAGTTTTCATGGGTTCAAAAAGCAATTAGATACAAACATGGAAGGAAAACCCTTCATAGATGACGGTAGACAAAGAAATAACCCCCAGGTCAGGAAATTGCATAGCCACAGATTGCAGGAAGCTGGGAAGCTAAAATGTGGGAATATCAATGTATATTTTCCTTTTTATGCCCCTTCCCAACAGGCAATCATTACTGGCCATTGCTGGAAACCAAGAAACTGTCTATATAGTCTGTGGTCTTACTGAATACGTCTTCTTTTATAAGCCAGTTGAGAATCAGTCTAAAAATTTTAGCCCTAGAGTAAGAGGAAATAGTTTTTAATTTATAAACAGAATCACAGAATCACAGAATCTTAGTGGTTGGAAGGGACCTTTGAGATCATCGAGTCCAACCACATGAAAAAAACAAAAAAATGAGGCGGTGGATATCAATGGCATTATGGACCCATCACTGTCCATTTCTACTAAATGCTACCTAAACAAAACAAAACAAAACAAAAACAAACAAGCAACAACTATTTTATTTATGAAATGTCAGAGATCTAGAAGAAAACCTTGGATTAGAAAATAAAAATAATGATTATTGCAGTTTTGATTAGAGCTCTACAAACAGCACTCACAGAAATCGGCAGTTATATCCTGATGTCTTTGCTGGTTAAGGTAAAGCTTACGTAGGGAAGAACTCATATCCCAGGAGAGTCCTGGGCATCACAGTCTGATGTCAACTACTTTCCTCTAAGCATGCACAGGTGCCCAGAGTCAAGGAACAATGATTCTAATTACCTACCTAGTAAGGTACAGTAACTACACAAAGGTAAAGAATTAACTTTCAGGGATATCTTTCAGTCTGGCATAGAGGTAGTAGGCAAACAGTAGGCAAATAAAACCTTTTTCACAAGTGTGTAAATCAATCAAAACTAAGTAACATTCATGACATCTGCACTGTCTTAATGCCTGGGCCATTCCCTGACAAAGTTCACAGCCCTGGAAACAACCGAAGGAAATGAGCGCCTCAAAAAGTGATCATGATTTTTATAAGAGAAGCCAAACAGATGCATTTTCCCAAATATTATGCAGAGAGTCAACTTTAATTGTGAGAACAGTTCACTTGCAAGTGGCAGAAATTATACCATAAAATCTGACCATATGCACAAGGGGTTTTTTGGCTCTCCTTCTTTTGCTGTTGTCATTTAAAGACCTAAATAACAATTTCTAATGTGCCAGCAATGTAAACTGCACAAGAATAAATAAGAAAACTAGACAAAATAAGAAAACAGTTGTATTAATTATAGGAAAAAATTTTGAGGATAAAAAATATTAAACCCAGCAACAGAAAGCAAGCTATTAAGCAGTGAAAAATCAATAATTAGTCTCATAAATGGTTTCTTTTGGAGTGGTAGTTGCTAAATAGGAACTTGGAAGGACCCCACCATCAGTTCATGTAGGGAATGGTGTATAGCAAATAAGTAGAAAAGCACATGAAGCAGATCTATTGACATGCAGTATTAAATACACTAAGAATATATACATCTTTGTTCTCATACAGCGAAATCTCCACATGGTCCCAGGCACAAAATTTGAAAAATCCATGCTTATTGATAATGTATGTTTATACAGAGAACTAAGGGGCAAATGGGAATCCTGGTGATGGGCTCAGATGTGGGATAGGAGACCAAAAATATTACATCTACCCAGCTCTTTTGGACAAAGCATCCAGCTTCCCCTATAGACTCTAATTACGTGCAATTCTAACACCCCTCCTCAGGATCTGCCCATGAAAACCACTGGGTAAGAGGCTGTGTTTTCACCCTGTACAGGGCTTTTGAATTCCAAAAAATCCTCTGGTCTCTTGTTAGAAAGTTGGGATGCTAAGGGTGCTCATTAGCACTGACAATGTGATGAAATATTTCTGGAATCTTAGTAGTTTCGAGAAGAGAAGTAGAAAAACATACTTTTTATTTTTGCTGTTGCCTGATTTACCCTAAATACTCTTCTGGTTGGAAAGCACAGAGTGTCAAAATCATAACATGAGCTGAAATCTCTGAATCCACCCTAAAATGTCGGGGCGGGAATTTGCTACTCTAACCCATCACTTCATACTTGAATTATGCAGCCTGAGTTGATTTACAAAGGTCTTTTTGTCACTGACAAGCACCCAAGATTCAGTTCAGGTGCCTCACAGAGACACCAAGAGTAATTTGAGATGCCAAAGGTATCCTGAACATCTGCAGGGTCCGGCTAGATCTAACTCAGGACTTTTGGGAGACCTTCCCACCTCTGGAGCAGCGGTTGGGAGTTGCTGCATATCAAATGGCACTGTAAACTGAACTGAGTGCTTTGAGAGATTTATAGACAGATGCCTAATTCCCTTCAATAATCAGAAAGACACTGGGAGCCCAGCTGGCCCGATTGATTGACTGATTTCTTTATTTATTTATTATGCCTTTTGTGGTTTTAATGCGGTTGCCCACACGTAGGTGTTTGGTGTATTTGAGTCATCCAAGGGTGACTGGTTTTCCTGTCACCCAGGAATTACACAGATTGCTGTATATGATGTGTTGTATCTGCCAGCCCCTTGCAGTTGTCGTGGTTCCCAACATTTTAGGTGCTCATGCTGAGACAATTAAGCTGATCCCGACACTAATCTGCCTGCTTGGACATGTCGCTGCTGCAGCAGATCTGACCTACTGAGTCGGTATTTAGGACTAGGTGTAATTTTAAACAGACTGGGAATTGTGCCATTAGACTTCCATTGAAATTCCACTTTCTTACTTCTACCAGCTGCTGCAAGCCTTTTGAAGGTGGGTACCTAAAAACAGACACAAGGGTCACTTAAAGTTTAGAGGTGATCTCCTTGCCAAGGGGTCTAGTTCCGTATCTGGATGTCCCCAAACCCCCAACCCTGAAGTGGAACTTTGGCAGCATCCGGGTGTTCCCTCCAATGAAGGAGCAATAAATCAGCATTCTCCAAAGCCTCAGTGAATGTTTTAGCCACTAAGGCCTCAGGTTGAGCCAGGGGAAGTTTAGATTGGATATTATGAAAAAATTTCTTCACTGAAAAGGTTATCAAACATTAGCACAGGTTGCCCAGGAAGGTGGTTGAGTCACCATCCCCAGACATATTTAAAAGATGCGTAGACGTTAAGTGCTTAGAGATAAGAGTTTAGTGATGGTTTTTGTCAGTGTTAGGTTCACGGCTGGACTTGATGACCTGAAAGGTCCCTTCCGACTTAGGCAATTCTATGATTCTACGTGAAATCACACTACCTCCATTTTTTTAAAAAGTTTCTAGGTGGCAGTTTTCAACACCAACTGGCTACCAAACTTCTACCTACCTTCCTAAATCAGAAATGCAGTATGTTCCATCCCACAGTTGGGATTGATCTGTCCCGTCGGTATTATGGATACTGTTACAGGAGTACTCAATATGTCTCCTATTTGGAGCTTGCTACCAAAATCCAAAGGGCAGGATTAGCTTCACAGATTGCAAATCACCTCTATGAAAAGCGCTATCACATAATATTACGTATTTAAATATTTTCTTTTAGATATTTTCCAGGACATTCAACTAGTTGTTTAACTTTTGTACTAGATCTCCACACAGGACAATTGTACTTTTGGTTCATGGGCTTGATAGTTGCATGGCATGACAACAGAAATTAATCAATTATTTACTGTAGTAAATAATGTGGGAAATTAACTGCTACATGTGGAAAAGAAAAAAACTTGCTCCACTTCATAGTACTTTGAGGGGAAACGGGAGATACTCAGAACTGTGATGTCTTTTTTTTCCCTGCTCACTGCTTTCTTACCGATAATATATTAGGAAAAATGAAATATTAAGTAGAAATATTATAGAATGGCTTTCTGTTTCACCAGGGGATGACAGATGAAGTGGAGAGGATACCTGTTGAGCTGATTCATCAGCCTCCCGTTTGACCCACAGCCATTGTCTTCCCACAAATTAATATTTACCACTCTAAAATGCCTTCATCTTGTGAGGGAGGAGAGGGGAGATGAGATGAGGTAAGACAGGGAAAAAACTAAAAGAGGGGTTTTGTGAAGAATGGCAGGGAACATACTACATCATAAGCTAATTACAGCCCGGCCTGTCCGAATGTCACTCTGCAATGGTGAATTATAGGCGTGAGGCTGCAGCACTTCACTTTCTTACCCATAACTAAATCAGAATCCTTTTAAGTTTTAATTAATCTGCTTAGCTTTAGTTGTGAGGAAGCAGGGGAGTAGGGAAGGAAGGCAGATTAACCCTTCAGTTGACAAGTACTTTCATAGCATCTCCTCTTGGGCTATTTTTTTCTTAAGCACCTGAGGGAGACAGCATTATCAGTCTGACGTGGGGGCCTATTAGGCTGTGATATATTTTTTTTCTAATTTGCCAGTGTCTGGCTAGTCCTTTATATTTCATTATCAAAAACCAATTAATTTTCTGTAAAAGCATCAAATTAATTACAAAATACTATGGAAATATAAAGAATGGAGGAATTTCCCTCTTCTCTCCTCCTACCCTTGCCTCATTATGGGAAACATGTTGGGCCCCTTGGCAGCAAAGCCCTATTAAAGAGCTCCAGACTGTCTAACTCCTCATTTAAAATTCTGTTGGTGGTGTCAGGAGGCCTATATGATGGGGGTAAGTCCATTTCCACCCACAGAGATCATTTTCCAATTCCCTGGCACAGAAAAATACAGTCATAAAATCATTAAAAATGAGGCTGGAAAAGACCTCAGGAGGAAGCCCAGTCCATGCTTTCTACCTGTTCACAGAAGCTTCCAGGCATGGGCTTACTACAACCTTTCCAGGTGATCCATTTGGGTTTGCAATAATCCATTTCATTAGAAAGATGTCCCTACTGCAGTTTATGTTCATAATTATTTCTCCTGTACTCCATGAATATGAGGAACAGCTTTCTTTCTCTTCTTTTATCTGACTTCTAGGTATTTAACGACTCTTATTATGTCTTTATCAGTATGTTCTTTAGCCTATTTTGTCCCCATTCTTTCTATCTTTTCTTATTGGTAACATTCATGGTGGCCCTTCTACTCTGGGTACTTAAAGTAACAATGTTAAGAATGGAAATTCTTTGGAACTACAGCTTGACTGCCCATAAATATCGACCTATGATTCAGATGCTTAAACATAGGTGTTCAGTGCTATTTGAGATGTCCTACGATATTCTACTTGTGGCAGATATAAATGAGATCACCACTGCCTATAATGGAAGCTTAGACATCTGGTACTTAAGTAGATGCCTACAGTAGACAGAGCTCCATGGATCCTTGTCTAGGACTGACTCTCAACTCACTTCATATGATTCACACACACACAGAAGGGTTGCAAACACTTTGAGGTGAGGAAAAGAACACTATGTTTGAGAGATTTTCACAAAATGGACATTTCAGAAAATGTCATTCTGAAAATTTCAGAGTACTTTTTGTTTAGATTTTCTACAGTAAATACTTGGCAAAGATTGAAGCTAAGTACTTCTGGATTTCCATTAAGGAACTTTACTAATGGTGGGTGTACATAAGTCTCACCAAAGGATTTGTTAAATATGTGTATAATGTTTCCAACATATACTCTCAATTCTGTACCTGCCAGAGAAGTGAATCCAGGTAGTGCCAGAGTAGATACAACTGCATTTTCTAATTTGGATCCATCTCATATAACTTTGGTTGTCTACTAGACTAACATACACTTCTGGGTTTAGATCCAGATCTTCTTTGCCGGGATAACAACCATTCAGAAATTATCCAATCCTGAATGTATGTTTGTATGTGCTTTGTTGACCAGTGTAATTGAGATGTATGGGAGAAGTGATATACGTTCACAAAAAAGCAGATTTTGATTATTCCTAAGTGTTGTAATTGTGATCTCCATGACAAGTACAAAAGTTTCACTGTATTTTGGTTAAACTTACAGTTATATTGACCAAATTGTGTTGGCCTCTCTACTAAAATCCTTTGGTTTTTTTCAACACTGAGTGTTGAATGAAGAATGTTCCTTGCTAAAAAACAGTGCTCTGACCCCAGAAACCACTATCTTAAGGCATCTCAACTTTCCAGTAATGTAGGAGGCCTATCTCTTTTTTTATTTTTTGCTCTGAATCCTCCTTGTAGACCACAATTTAAGCAAGAGGAGTGTGTGGAGCCCTAAAGCAAAAACATCTCCATTTGGCAGCTGATACATTCTCCTTAAGGCTATCTAAGCCCAAGTAGCTCAAACACTCAGAGGACTGCAGGAAAAACTGAATGTTGCCCCTGTAAAGGCAAAGGTTTTCCAGGCAACACAGGAAGGTTGAAGATGGGATAAAAAACCCTGGAGAGCAGAGTTTTCTGATTCTGTTTCTACCCAAGTGGTGGTGACCACTAAAAAGATCATTTCAATGAGCAGCGGTTCTTTTATACAATGTGTTTCCCACCAAGACAGTAACAATAACAGACAATCAAGATTTTCAGCCAAGGCAAGGCAGGGAGTTTTGGCCATTTTCTGGCAGTTGTCAGAGGGCTGTAATTCCCATCAATAAGAAAATAATTATGGAATAAGGGAACGGCATTGTCACAGGTCCTAATCTAGTCCACAGCCAGCTCAGCTGACCACTGCCCCTACAAATTCTTATGTTATAGCAGGGCTCCGGAAATCCTCACTGGCATTCATGATATCTGATAAATGTGGGAAAAACTATATTAATTTTGATTGAACAAGAAAGAATAACTTTAGAAGAAAGAAAGCAAACACAAGGAGGTGAGAGATGCAACACACTGGTTGTGTAGTCAGTTTGAGAGAGGGATTTACCACCATGCAGAAGACTTGTGCATCAATTGTCTTTCTCTTCTGGTGAACGATGAAGTTTCATCTAAGTTGCACCCTTTTGTGCAGAGGCCTTGTGTAAACTAGAGTGCATCTAACTGACAAGCTTGTTTGATAGCAAAAGATTCATTTTACCTTAATTCATCGACAATAACGTAGATAATAATGTGTGAATTGGCTGTTCTTTCATTTACAGTCAGTAGACAGAAATAGGCACTTCTAGATCTCAGATCATCTGAAAAATTTTAGATGTTTACCAGAAGAAAGGGAAATTAAATCTTTGAAGCATCTTTTCATTGTGACTGATCGTAAAAGAAACCCAGGGTGACTAGCTCAGATGTCTGTGTCAGTCTAGCAGACAGTCAAAGTTATATGAGATGGATCCATGTTCAAAAATACAATAATTTATATTCCAACACTACTCAAATTCACCTCTGCAGAGAGCACAGAAAAGAGAGGGTAATAATCTGTATTTATCCCCATTCAAAAAAATGTTTCAGAAGCTATTGGTTAGTGAGAAATAAATAACCGGATTTAGAAATATTGATAAAAACAAATCCTACTCACTAATGACGTAGGGAAGTCTTGAAAACGAGACCCAGCCTTCAGTTTCTGCAGCTCTACTCATTCCATTGAGCTGGGCAGATTTATACTAGCTAAAGATTAGGATCAAAATATAAGCCTAACATCTTTAAATGCTTTCATTATTTATCTGAGGCTGTTTTGACTTGCCCTCTGCAGTTGGCTGTGAGTCAGAGGAAGCTTTAAGTAGTATATTAGCGATTATTAGACAGTTTAAGCTTTCTCTGCATATTAGGAATCAAATCAGACTTTTTCATTCTTTTAATTATTTTTTTCAGAGAATGGAACAAAATGTCTAATTTATCTCTGTAAAATAAAAGGCTAAAATAACGCTTTGGGTGCAAATGTCCCATTTACATGCCTGCCAGAAGTTGGGGAGAAAAAAAAAAAAGGAAAAAAAAAAAAAGAAAAAGAAAGAAAAAGAAGAAGCGCAGAGAAGCATTTTCCAACTTCAAAAGACTGCAAAAACATTGGCTGATGGTTGATTCACCAGCCATTGCTGATATTTGATGATGGAAAGTCGTAGTCTCTAAGAGGCAGAGTGTCAAAGGCAGCTTTATCAACACACCAGCTGAAGTCTTACCTTCCTGTCTCCTGAGCTTCTGGGAAAACTGCTGTACCGCAATGGTCTTCTCAGTCTGCAAAGATTAATGTACTTAAACAACGCCATATATTTAAATCTCAAGGTATTAATCTCAGTGTTACCCTCCTTTGACCCAAATGTAAAAGGTGGGTGGTCTCTGTTTGGTGGATTCAAAAGCAGCCAAAGTCAAAGTCAGCTTATTCCCTTGTGTGCTGTTCACTGCAGAAACCTTGTCCACACCAGCCAGTGGGCTGGTTAAGAAGGCTTGAGTGGCCATTGACACTGAAATGTGGTGGGAGAGATCAGCATCCTTGGACACTGAGGTTCAGACACAAAAAGAGACCTTAGGCAAACTTATTTTTGTGGGATGTAATGCAAATGACTTTGAGTAATTTTTAATGTCTCACATTTACTTTGTCTGCAATATGTTAGGGGACAGGTGTGTCAAGCTTAGAAGGGGAAAAGAAAAAAAAAAGAAACCAAAAACTACCTATATAGATGGAAAATGTGGAGTTATCTGCATGCTAGTACTAAGACAGCATTTCAGAGTTTAGGATGGTTGAGACGGATGGTGAATCATTTCCTTTTAGTTACTAAATTACTGTCATTGTGCCTTCAGATACTGTCCTGGATTCACCGTACTGAACTGCAAGGATCTCAGGTAGCTCAGGTAGGAGATCAGTCACAGCGGGATCTCCTTGCCTCCACTGAGAAACCCCTCTGTACTTTCTTGACCTTCAAATCAAGGTGGCTGGCTTCTAACACCTTACCAACAGTTGTCCCTAGCACACACTGTCCCATTGAACTTGGCCTGTGTCTTACCGGACAAAGTGTTACTCAGGTTAGTTATTTTTGAGATTGGACGAGGAACTCCAGAGTATGGACACTTCTAAGACTGCAAAAGTCCACACCTTGAGGCCACTTAGTTTACTAATGTAACCTCAACAATGGGAAAACAGCCAATTCAGAGCATCCACGTTAATCTTCTGCTTTCAGTTGCCTGCTAAAATGTTGCTATTCAGGAAACATTCATACAAGGATTCTAAAAAGATTGACTCAGATCCCTGAGATTAGCTTCTTTAGATACCAGTACACAGATAACATGAGGTCTTAGATCAGCTTGATCTGCGTTTTCCATAGGCATATTTGAAAGACGAAGGATTTTTTTTAATTAAACCAACAAATCCCAAACAAAAAAAAAAAAAAGCAGTGTATTCAGTATTTTAGAAAGTAAATACAAATAATGCTGTATCAATGTTTTGAGGTATACAGATACCACTGATAAGATGCAACAGGGTGACAGAAACACTTTCATCTTGATGTGATCTGTCAAGGTACAATAATGTTGCAGAAACAAGTACTGGTAACTCGGTGCTCCAGATTGCCAAATCCAAACTGGCTTCAGCAAAGTCTAGGAAACAGCATTGAAGGGTACACTTTGATGACAACCTTAACGTTTCCCTGTGGAAAAATGGCATATATAGAATCATAGAACCATAGTATGGTTAGAGTTGGAAGGGATCCTGAAGATTATCAAGTTCCAACCTCCCTGACATGGGCAGGGACACCTCCCACCAGACCAGGTTGCTCAACGCCCTGTCCATCCTGGCTTGTAACACCTCCAGGGACGGGGCACTCACAGCCTCTCTGGGCAACCTGGGCCAGTGTCTCACCAGCCTTACAGTCAGAAATTTCTTCCTAATATCTAATCTAAATATTCCCTCTTTCAGTTTAAAACCATTATGCCTTGTTCTATTGCTCCACTCCCTGATAAAGGGTCTCTCTCCATCTCTCCTCTGCCAGATCCTCTCATTTTCCTTCTGTTTACTTCTCCATGCCCCTCATTTCTGTGCTGCTGAAGCTGATGCTTACTAAGGATAGATGATCTGCTGTAGTGTATACAACATTGGATGGGAAATAATAAATCTGCATGAACCTGATTAATGGTCTTCAAAGCCTATACTAATGTTCCCTCAGCACTCAGTTTGAGGAGCATGGGGCAGTCATTTGAGCCAAGATCACAGATGATGACAAGGGTCGTCTTCTGACGTTCTACAGTGTGTCGTCTGTAAAATGCTCACACCATATCAGTGAGGTATGTCTTACAGGTTGGGAATCACTGAAACAAAAGATTCAAGGTTTTTCAGCTTTATACCCTTTTCACTTGTACTCTTTAGTCAACCTGATTTTAACCTCAGTGCAAATCTCTCAGAATAACCTCCAAATACGGAGTTGGACTAGACAAACAAGGGTTTGTCCAACAAGGGTTGCAGACGCCTTCCAACTCAACTATCCTATTCTATTCTATTCTATTCTATTCTATTCTATTCTATTCTATTCTTTCTATCCTATCCTATTCTATTCTATTCTATTCTATTCTATTCTATTCTATTCTATTCTATTTTATCCTATCCTGTCCTATTCTAATATAGAAAATGAGCAAAGCTTTATTTTAATTCATTATTATGCCCTACAACACAGTCTATTTCAGTTTCTGTTGACTTCAATTTATCAAGGGCGTTCTGGTACCCTTATATGGAAAATAATTCATGGTGTCCTTAAACAGAAATCAATGGGACAATTCAATGAACACAAACATCAAAAGGTACACCTTTGTTTCTGACTCAGTCATGAAAGATGAAATTAAACTTGCACTGAGAAGAACAAGGACACAGCCTTTTTTGACACTAGTAATTACCATCTGGGATGGCCCCAAAAACCCTCTTTTTATTTTGAACCAGTCTGACAAACAGTACAAGTAACAGAACCAGAAAAGACACAGCATTTGGCAAAAGCCTGAAAAATGGCAAAACCATCAAAACTGCAGGTTGTTATAAAACATGCAAAGAAGAAATACTCCCCCAAGCAGGACATGTCAGTTGCATGGGCTTGGCTTAGAAAAACAGTTACTTAAAGACTATGACTTATGAACCTCTGAGATGGAGGCAGAAGAAGTGCCACAGGGGTGTAGTGCTGATGAGAAATGAATTAAGCACAAATGAGGAGGAGGAAACTGGAAGAGTCAAGGAAAGTTTCCGAGGTGCCAGACGACATGCCCTAGGAAGACATGGAAAGTTGGGATGAAAAGAAATTTTCCCTGCAGGCACAGACCTTGTCTATTATATTTTACAGTATTTCAGGAATTAGGTTAGAGGATAATAATTTAGTAGCTTGGAAAAATCCTTCTTTTCAACAAAAAAGGCTATGCCTATACCTATATCTATATTTATACCTCAAATTGCTAGCACACTAATGCTTATGCCACTATGCACTTATAGAGGTGCATATATGGAAGTAAAGGATTGCACTGTGGTTTTGTATTGCACTGTAAATCTTCAAAGATTTATAAAAAGGAGAAGCTTTTTAGGTCATGAAGAAATGTCTGCTGATGTTAGTCCTAAATCTTGGTTTGGGACACAGCTATTATAGACGTGGACTTTCTTCTTAAGTCATTCTTACTGCAGGATGAGAATTGGTGACATATATATATATGTATATATATATATTTATATAATAAAGGGACAATTCCATTAGCATCAAAAATTAACACATTTTTTAAAACTGTCAATTTCATTTACCTTTTTTACCTAATCTCTCAGAATGGAATATTTCCATCTCCTTATTTAAGAATGTTTTCTAGAAAGAAAACAAAGTTGTGGAGAAGCATTTTAAGAAAGACAAAATAAAGGACTTTTTCTGTGATAGCTTTGTTTGATGCCCTCATAACATCATTTTTTACCCAGTCTCACTTAATAGAAAAACCATTTCAGAAGAAACAAAAAGAACTAACTCTGTGAAGCAGAATATCCAGTTCTTGCCCAGGGCTGCTTATGACGTCAGCATCCTACTAAATCATGATAAAAACAATGTTTCATATTCATAGACCTGATATGGTCCGAACGTATGAAAATAAGTAAAATAAAAGAGTACAAATGATAGTTGTCATCAGTTTGCATATAAGGGTACCCAGGAGGAATATAGAGACACCGTCAGAGCATGCAGGGGTCAGGGTTTGGTCTCCACGTGGAAGTTGATTCTGGCAAAGGACGTGAAGTTCAGCAAGAAGGTCTTCCACACGCTGCACCACCAGCAAAAGGAAAAATGGGGGCCTGCTGCTGAAGGGGCAGGGCACCTAGCGACAGATGACAGAAAAATCTGGCAAAGTGCATGCCACCTTTGCCTTAGTCTTTACTGGCAAGATTTGACTAAATATATAGAGCACAATTCTTCTTTCATTATTATCATACCAATAATCTTTGCTGCCATACATACTGAATTTTCTACTCACAGCATCTGCAGTACTTAGAATACAAAGAATTTTATTGCAATACCACATATGTTTTTTGGTGCCAGTGCTTGGACACAGTTCCCATAGCCGGAACTTTTTGACCTCACCAGGACCATCAGGACACTTGCTTCCTCCAAGAAGAAATAACTCCTTGTCGTACCTAAGTAAATGTTTAAAACCTTAAATTTATCATCTATTTTTGAAAATCTAGGTCAAATTTTGCAAAAACCTGCAACATATTTCTTATTTATGGATCATTAAATTATTGCAAGCTGCTTGTGGACCATTTGTTTACAGAATTTTGAGAGCCAAGGTGCTGCTCACGAGAACTGGTAAATATTACAAAGTATCTACGAACGTGTATTTTGAATACAAATCAAAAAATTTCCATTACATATGCAATTTCCTTTTTTCATTTCCCATTATATACTCAGCAATAATACTGAAGAAACAGAGTTTTATAAAAGCTCATACAAATGCTCATTTCCTCAGTCTACGATCCAACACAAGGAAATACTGATAAGGTTATCTGCTTCTTTTATTGGACTTATTAATTTTGCTGAATATATTCAAAGACATGGTGTATTCTTCAGAGGAGACAGTGCAAAATCCAACATGAGAGGAGGAAGGAAAACATGCTTATTGTGCAATGCTGTGATAGGTCAGCTTTTGAACTTCAGAACTGCTGGTGTTCACAATTTCTGCATAGCAATTATTCAGTATCTCCAAAAAAATAGCTTAATGTACACTGAAACAGCTCAAGTATCATAATTTCTTGCATACATTCTATAAAGAATAAGCATTTCAACTCAAGAAGTGAAATTTTTTTTGGCATTAAGGTCATTAGGACAATAAAACCTAACCCACACTTTTTTACTGATAGAGAACTTAGAACTTGATTCAGGTTGGCTTCTTCCTACTTATTCAAAATTTTTATAGAAGAGTTTGTTCTGTAGTGAAGTATGTTTCTTTGTCCTATAAAGTTATAAATATATAAAAAGTTGCAAGCATATTTATGTAATTTATATGTGCATACATAAATGGAATAGGATGAAATCATTTTTCCACATTTAAAAAGAATTTATTGGAAAGGGTTTGAGAAGAAATATGTCCTCTTCAGGACTTTCTTTGCAGAAATACAAGCAAAAATGCAATGAGCAGGAACAGCTGAAATCATTGTTCTATTGTGAATGGCCATGTCCAAGACATCTGCCCAAGACCTGTAGCCTTCATTTGCATCTGACCATTGGACTTGCTTAGGAGTCCCAGCTCTCAAGTACTGCAGGCTCTGACTGAGCTGCTGGGACATCCATCACAGTCATTATTGAGAGGACTGATCAACAAAATTCACAAAGTCTTCACTTGCCAATGAATGAAAATTGCAGTGCAGAAAAAAGAAATATCTGCTGAGAGAAGCACAAATATACAGCAGATCAGTAAAAGACTCACTAATGTACCAGAACACTGATCAGCTCTTTTTTTGTGGAAACTTCTCATGCCCAAATATCTCCGTTTTGGGCCTAATGTTCAGTCAAAAGGAATTCCTACTTCTTTTTGCAGAGACAAGGATAATTGGGAAATGCATAAAGCCTTTTCATTCCTATGAATTTCCATAGTCTCTCTCTTTTTTGTTTTATTTTTACATTAATATATATACATGTCTACCAATCTAATGTGGTTGATCATTGGACTCGATGATCCCAAGTGTCTTTTCCAACCTGAATGATTCTATGATTCTGTGAATATGTATATGAATATATTAGATATCGGGTTCTATATACATATAAATGTGTGTGAGCATATCCATGTTGGTTGTCCCAGATGAGACCTTTCTAGGTAGATATTGTAGATAGGTCTCATAGGTAATATTAAAGGCCAAAGGGGCATAAAGTTGAAATAATTCTCTTGCTCTTCCAGGTGTTTCATCACTCCAGGTCAAGTTCAAGATATATTCATTATGTAGCTTAAGGGAAGAGCTACAGTCTACCTTCCCCTGGGCATTTCACTGAAAGGGGATGTTTTGTAGCTAGTTGGGATCTCATACCAGTTATCAGACAGAACTAAGGCTACTGAGCAAACGGTAGTCCAAGTTTCATTTAAAATCAAAATGAAATTTTCAGTGGCCAGAGGTGTTAGTTTTCCAAAGTGCTTCAAGGTCACACTTTGTCCTTCTGCTATTTGAAGGGTGTTTTTTTGCAAGTGTCAAACCTATGGCCTTTGTGTGCCAAGTTGGGTCTCTTTGTTTAAACAAATAACTTTGATTCCCTGTGCTTACACTGAATGAGCTCATTCAACAGAGATTTTCTGTTGTTTTCTCTGCTCAGGACTTTCAGCATTTTGCTCAGAATACCCTGAGATGTTCTGATTTTGTGTTTGGCTTCTGTGGTGGGGATCGTTCAGTGTAGTTGAGACTTCCAAGGAGCTGTAGGTTTTTTGAAACTAGAAAGATGGGAAATGGGGGGAAAAAAAAGATCTGCAGGATGCCTCTTCTGATGAACCCTTGAGGAGAGATAGCTGGAAATGATCATCAATTTAAAAAAAGACACAACCTTCTTTCGCATGCAAATTACCAGAGATCCAACTCACATAGTTCATATCCCAATAGGAGGAAAAACAGCAGAGCTGACAGATGTCATCAGTTGACTTAAATGACTGCATAAAAATTCACAACGTAAGTCTTTTATCTACAAACCCTGCATGTTTAAAAAAAAAAATAAAAAAAAAAAGTGCCAGTGGTTACAGGCTGCTACTTTGACTGCTAAGCCTTTGTCACCTGCAAGTCCATGGATAAACAGTTCTAAATTATGTGCCTTGTTAGACTTACTCAACAATATCAATAATTGTAATATAAAATGTTAAAGACGGATATTTTTAAAACAAAAATAGGGAAGAGCTGAGAAATTACCCTTGTGCGTGCATGTTTCTTTATGATCCAATGTGCGACATTTTTACAGGCTGCATGTCTGAAAGGAGGTATATATAATGATGTTTAATGTGTGGTTGAGAGCAAAATTATTACAGTTTTATACATATAGTGAATCCATATAACAAAAGAGCAGTAGCTGGTGTTTGCCCTTATATGAGATGCAGTCATATAATAGAGAGCCTTAAAGCTAGGGTTTACTGTACTTTGGGAATTAATCACATAAACTATAAATTGGGTTCAACAGGCTGGCTGGGTAAATAGGCGCAGCTAATGAGGACACTATGAGATCTTATAAGAGCGCTGACTGCCCCAGGACAAAAGTGCCGAGCTGCACCTGATGGAAAACTAGAAGACATCAAAGCATAAAGGATTAGTGCTCTCACAGTGTTGAGAAATGGCCAGGGGGAGATTCACCAACTTATTACCCACATCCAAGCTAATCCTGTTATCTGCAAAATATGACTGTGTTCAGGAACTGCCACCACCTAAACTTGCAGGAGACTAATTCTGTGTTTACATGGACAAAAGTGCGGGGAATTTTCATCTGGGCGACGAATATGAGCGATGAGAGTTTTTAAGGGTTTCCTTTGTATCAAATGCATGAAGAAGGGAAAATGTAAAATTAGTTCTTTAATGGCTAATCTGTTTCCTATATGGGTATCTGATAAGAGAGAAATCCTGCTTTTAGAATACAGGGCAAAAGTCACATACAATTTGTTCTCTTTTGGTTTTTTTGGACTGTAGTTATACTTTCCTAAAAGAAAAACAAAATACATTGAAAGTAACTTTGAAGATGAGAGGGATTGATAGACCCCCAATATTCCTGCCCAGGAAATCTTTCGAGTAGCAAACGTCTGCCTGGTGCTTTTTCAATGCAATGAAATAGGTGAAAAATATCCCAAGGTCCTTGCCGGCACACCACAAAATACGATTCATTATCCAGCCGAAGGTATCTGAGTAGGTCCTATATTTTTTTTCTTTAAGGTTTATAATTACCAATGCCAGAAATCTAATTTTTTTGTGTACCAAAGATCCATCTGGTACAGCCAGCACCTATGGCAAATAATGAACCTTATATTTCAGTTTGAATAAAACAGAAATAGACCCAAACAGTACCTCTTGAAGGAGAGAAATCCAGGGAAAAGCAGATAATTTAAGAAAAAGATCTCCAACTTATGCTTAATCTAAACATGCAATATGTTCCTGCCAGTAGCTCATCAGCGCCAAAGATGGTTGCCTTCAGGGCAGAGTTTAGGCATGATTACCCAGGCAAGCCCATGGCTAAGCATTTATATGGCATTAAGGAACCCCCCCCAGCACACAGATCTTGCAGGCAAGGATTTATCTAGCGATCTAAGGGAAATTATTAATTTTGTAGGTTTAACTTTATAGGGATACAAGAATGCCAAAGTGCTTGGTGATAGAAAAGAATCACTGTAAGGATGGCATTGCCCACAGGCTTCCCTTGACTATTTTACTGTTACTGCTGTTTGACAGCACCATACCTAAGTTGGGAGAATACCGCAATTAATATCCTCCCATTAGCAATGAAAAATAAGCACCCTGGTGAGTTGAAGCTGGTGATTACCTGGTGTTAGTGAGTCACAAGTAAGGACTAAGGGAAGATTGGTGTGGTGACCCCAGGATACCTGTGAAAACAAATAAATACCCTTGACATGCTTAACAGCCCCTTCCTACCTGTGTCCTTTCTAACACGGAACTCCTCCTTTTCTTTTAGCATCATCGAATCCTGCAGTAACCTGACTGTCTCACCAATAACACCAGGACTATTCACAAATTTTCAGTCCAGATATTAAAGGACCATCCTCTGCCTATATACACAAAGAATCATAGAACCATAGAATCAGAATAGTAGAATGGTTTGGATTGGAAGGGACCTTTAAAGGCCATCTAATCCAACCATCCAGCCATCTAATAAACCACCCAGCCATGAGCAGGGATATCTTCAACCAGATCACATTGCTCAGAGCCCTGATCAACCTGACCTGGAATGGGACCAGGGATGGGACATCTACCACCTCTCTGGGCAACCTGGGCTGGTGTCTCATCACCCTCATTGTAAAGAATTTCTTCCTCTTGATGTCATAGAAATATTTAGGGAATGGATCAAGAGACCAAGGAACATTGATTGGATAATTCTGTGTTTTCTTTCATTATTATAACTGATATAAATTGAAAATTCAGACTCAGATTTTTAAGAGAGGGAAGGACATGTAGGGGTTTTTTAAAGATACATAAATGTATGTTCTAAAACATTTTAATTTGTTGGGTTTGGGGGGGGGGGGGGTTGTTGATCTGTTGGGGTTCCTTCAAATACAGACCTATCTTCCTTGAGTTTTGATTGAGATATTTTATTTTATTTTTCTTTAAAAATATGAAAAATACCCACTGCAATTGAAAATGTGTCAACTGTTGGATTCAAAGTCCAATAATTTAATTTTATCAGTGTAAAATGCCTTGTTCAGCTCCATGTGGATTTTCACTTTACTAAAGAATATTTTGCAGTTTCTTGAACACCCTAAGAAATTTGAACAACCATTGCTACCACTTCCCTCGCCAGGTGTTTCTGACATAAGAGTGCTATCGATGATAAAGAACAGCTTCAGATAAGACACAGAAGCTCGAAAACAGAAGAATATAGACGAGCAGATTTACAGCCATTAAAAAATGGACTAGGTATATGGAACACTGATAATCATATCAAGTTTTGCGTGGTTGTCTGATTATGCGCTGAAAAATATTTCTTAGTTCTTTGTCTTATTTAAATCAAAACAAAGAAATGGAAGCCAACAAAAACACCATGTATTCAAAATATGAAGAAAAAGAAAATCTGGTCCCTTCCCAGAACCTGTAGGTACTGCCATGGTAGTCATAACAACTGTTTCTTTTCTGGTTTTAGACCTTTACTGGGGAAAAAAAATGAGAAGAGGGAAGGAAAATTACTAATACCCACCAATGATTTGCTTTTTTGTTATTGATTTGACATTCTCAAACACTACATTGCATGACAGAACAAAAACATCAGAAAAGATACTAACAGCTAGAGAAAAATGCAAGCTATGGAGCTGTGTTTTATAAAATAGCTATATTTAACCTGATATTGGGGAGCATTAAGGAAAGAAAAAGGTTTTATTAAATATTTTCTGATTTCAAATTCCTGGTGTGTTTGGCTCAAATTTCACCTATTATTTTCTTCTGACCTCTTGCCAGGGTTTTTTTCTCTCCACCCCCTTCATATTCACTCCCAGCAAATTCATGGGCAATAATCTTGATATGCTTTACTATGTAATTTTTCAGAAGTATGGATCGCCTCTGGGCAAACCTAGCTGTGATAAGGATTCAAAAATTTAGGTCTCAAATCTAAATTAGTTCTGCAAATATTGATTCGTAACACGTGGATCCCGAAATTGTCGAAGGCTCATCCAAAATGCATGAATGAAGGCTTATGGCAACAAGTCCCAGATGATCCCAAAAAGGGTATGTACAACTTTTCCTTGGCCCCGGGCAGACATCAGCTCCATTTGGTCATCCTTGCCTTATTCAACTAGTATGTGTATGTATTTATGTTAAAAAGTTTTCTAGTTGAAGAATAAGTAAAACTATATAGATCAATAATTCATACCTTTCCATCTCCTTCCTTCTCTCCAGATCACATCAGAAAATGCCAAAAAGACTTAGTTCATATTCTTTAGATTGGAAAGAATTTATATTTTTTTTTCTGTAGTCCCAGATGACCCCAAAATATGACAATATTGGAGTCCTTAGTGTACTCTAAGTCCTTCTGGAATGGGAGTAGAACTAAGTCTACAAAGTATCTTGTTTCTGTTAATTAAATATTTTTCCTTTTATTTCCCAAAGCTATGGAAAATATCAATATAAAAAATTTCAAACTACCAAAGAATTTTTAGAACTATAGTGCCTTTACTTTCTCTACATAGACATTTTATGTTTTTGAGAACTAAACTTGCTCAGAGAAGAAACAGCTAGTTTTTCTTCAGTGTATGCATTTAAGGGACATGTTATGAGGCATTTACTCTGCCTAACCTCATAGGGCTAAGAGTTAGTTCTCAAAATTTTATTCAGTGGGGTTAATTCTCTGTTATATTCAGTGAGGTTCTCAGCATGAGTACTTACCCCAAATAACTGTATATTTTTACAGTCTAGACAGCTACATTTGGTCATGTCAATCTATGCAGTCCATGGCAACTGCTGGTGTGCAACTCGTCATCATAAATAGATATCAAAAAAAGCAAATTACCTAAAGATGTCTAAAGTTAGATTAAGTGAATTCCACTTTTTCCAACCATTTTTTTCTTTCTTTTCCAAGCAGTGAATATCATAGAATCATAGAATGGGTTGGGTTGGAAGGAACCTTAAAGATCATCTTGTTCCACACTCCATCTTTTGTTTTTCTATTTCATAATAATCTTTTCATACTCAAAATAGAAGTGTTTTCAGGAACTGGCTGGTATGCACGTTGGAGGTTTTATGTTTTCTCTGATATTGGGGATAAAAGTGGATACTTGGTTCTGATTTCTCTTTCAATGTCTGGGAAATTTGCAGGTTTATTTTTATGGTGAAAACTTTTTTAATTACTGATTTATTGTACAGATGTTCATTATTAGAATAAACATTTTTTTCTATTTCTGTTGTTGGTCTTATTACTGACAGTCAGGTTTGCTCAGGTTCACTGAGAAGAGGTTATACCCTGGTAGGAGCTGTACATACATGGTCACTATAATCTGAAACAGCTGGCTATAGAACTGACTAGATAAAATGAGCATTGCCGTTTTATCCTGTTGGTGGCTGGCCCTGTGTGGGGAGTGAATGAGAACTCAAAGTCACGCAAAGAAGTCTGGGGCATATTCAGTTACTTCCTCAGAGTCGAAATTTCTCCAGGCACCTACAAGTCCTTTGTTCCTGTTCTGTGTTTCCCTCCAGGGTACCTCCACAGAGAAACCAGGAGACACAACTTTGTATAGACCTGAGCTTCTTTGAGCAACTTGCTCTAGTGGGAGATGTCCCTGCCTGTGGCAGGGGGGTTGGAACTTGATGGTCATTAAGGTCTCTTCCAACTCTAACCATTCTATGATTCTATGATTCCATGATCCCATGAATCTAGTTCTCAAGAAATGGTCGTATAACGTAACCTTCTGAGGGTCATGGCATTGTCTTTAGTTCTGCTGAAGAAGGACAATTAGAAGCTTATGAACTACACATTGAACATAAATTTAACTGTTACTACATTAGGGGTAAAATGCAAAATACCATCTTAACCTTTCTTTCTTTATGCTTTAATGACAAAAAATGCTACCAAATATTTTGGATTGCCTCCATGCTAGGACACCTGATGGCCTGCTCATTCACATTGGTACAGGATAATTGATACATACATGAAGCGATAAATAAAGGCTGGGCATTTTGAGTTCACTTGTAGCAACATGAAGTTAAACAGTGACAAACTCATAAAACTAAATTGTATTTTGCAAGGTACATTCAAAATTTTAGGATAAACTGAGGAGCAGGAAAGGCCTGAGGTGAGCCATGTCTTGAGTCATCAATGTACTCTGGGCCTGCTTGTGGCCATGTTTGGCTGGAAAGCACTAATTAGATTAGATATACTTGGCTAGAAGGCAGAAAGCTTAAAACATTAACTTTTTAAACATGTGCATATATTTGGAATGTAACATATTCTGCTTTTTGGAGATATATTCTGAGTAAATATCTTGTCAGCATGATGTTATCCTTTAATTCCTCAAATGCAAATATGCTGTTTCAGAGAGAAAAGTATTGCTCTTATGTACATTCACACTACTTCTACTTCAGAGAAGAACATGGATACAATAAAACTGATCATTTTTTATTTTCAGTTACAAAATACATAGAAATGCTACATTTACTGCTGTTATTAAAATACTAGAGTGATTTTTTATTTTTTTTTTACTTCACTTGTTTGTTTATGATTACTGAGAACAGGGCTCAATAAGTAATTTTTTTTTTCCTTATGGCTCAAAGTTTCCAGTGTGGTAAAGTGATAAGTTTCCGTCTATTAAACAGTAAGGACATCCAGCTGAGGGAAGTGTGAAGAACTCCAGAGTCCAGTCTCCAGGACTACATTGGTTTACTAACCCTCAAAGTTCTAATCTAAAAGGCATGTGCATTTGGGTGCTTTTTGTCAGAATTGTGGCCCTTTCTCAGCTTCATACCCTAACTACCAGCCTGAGTTAGCCTTCATCCAACCTTTTTACTGTATACTTCAATGAATTTTGTACTCTCTCTCCTTCTCAGTGCCTAAGAGAAGATACTGCATTGCCTGACAATTTAAGTACTCACAGCTGAAAGACAGGAGCTTAATCCACCTCAGGGTACTTAGCACCTTGAATTCAGATCTCCCACTTCACCATTACAGAAATAGGAATTAATAAGAATCACATCTCTTGAAGGGGATTAGATGAGCTGCATCCCCAAACATCCAACATTTCATGCTCATTCCTTAGGCTCTTGGCAGAAGAAGGTCAGGCTAGATTGCCATGTAAACATGCCTCATCAATAAGAAGAGGAAAGCATCACTATTAGGCAGACCAGTTCTGTCTTTTCAGAAGTGGTACAGAGAATTTAGACAGTTATTTAAAATTTGCTGAACCATCATAGGCCAAATTTCTAAAAAGTCAGTGTCAAAATTTGGACCTAAACCAAGTGACATGATTCCACCTTCTGACATTTAGAGGCTTAAATTTCAGCAAAGCAACAACCAGAGGATTTGTACTGAAGTCCGCTCCAGCCCTTAGTTAATCTATTCCCCAGCTTCTGCTTTTAAAACATGAGTATTGATGCAGGGGTTCTGAGATCGTATCTGTTGAGGATAACGAAGCATCAGTATATAGTGGCGATGGTTATCGTTGAAAGACCCAGGAAAAGGGTGGCCTCAATAAATTGCTGAACAAACTTACTCCTGACAGGGCTGTGAGATCAAGCCCTTAAGCCAAGATATCACAGAAGTCTTGACAAACAAATCAGATATGTGGTGTCTCAGAAACGATCCTGTTCTGCAACGGATAGGGTTTCTCCTCTTTACAGTGCTGCAAAAGTCCTGTTGAATGGAACAGGGATGTCTTGGGGTTCTCTAAATTCCACCAGAGACACAAAGGTAGCAATAGGGTGCCTTTTGCTCTGTCCCAGCTCTGGGCTGTGCTTCCTTTGCATTAAGTTTCACGACACAACACGCATCGAGCTATGTTTATTTAGAGACCAAGAGACAATTCATGCCCACCAAAAAGGGATTTGAAGAAAAAGAGAATTTAGGCTTGGGAAGGTTCCTGAGGAAAAGTTACTCTCTTACTCTTAAAAGGATATGTAACCCTGAACTGTCACAGTTTGTATAGTGCTGTGTACGTGCTTTTAATGAGCATGAAGCCAGAAGGCTTTCCTATTATATTTGCATAGTTGGCATTACCTTTCTATGGTTCTAGGTGAAGTGGTAGTACAATACCCACAATTCCTTCAGCTCCCCTACCCACTGCAGCTTCAGCTATAGTAGCTGACAATGTAATACTCATTCAGCAGCTGATTATAATTAAAAATATCAGAATAATTAAAGTCCTCAGCTTGACAAGCAGAGCCATAACTTTGCCTTCAGACATTCCTCTCTAATTAGTTAATTAATCCTAATGCAAATTATAAGCAATAATTAGTCAGCCAAGCTTGACATAAAAGTCTGCTGACTTACAGCTAAAAGGCTTTTCTGGTTGTTGGTTTGTAGCTTCTTAAGGTATCTTTTGTCCACTCATAGTTTCTGTGTCTCCAGTCCTGTTAACTTGCTGCTGATATATGGATATGCAAATTAGTTTGCAGAGTGAGAAAAAAACAGCAATAAAAAATTGCAGTACCATAGGCACTATTTTATTTGCTTAATAAACTGGATCATCATGATGCGTATAGAATATAAATAAAACATCACATTCTAATAGAATATAAATGTATGTTTTTATACAAATACATGCATTTAGGGATGTTCACATTTCCAGGTTTAGCAGAATATTTCTGCCTGTAGATGGTCTGAGCTGTTCTGGACAATGACATAATGTAAAACCCAGCATGATTCTAAGATTGAGCTAGATTCTGATCTCCCATATCATAAATTAAATCAAATGCTTTTGTACCAGGACATCTGGTATCTGATTCATGTTTTTCCGTAGGTTTTGAACAGATCAGGACTCTGTTAAACTGAGATAATTTGAATTATCAACATATACATCAAAAGTGTGAATATTGCATTTCACATGGCGACGCAGCTAACTTTGGTGTGTTGCATTCCACAAAGTCACACTGCTGACATATGACAGAAATACTCACAGATTGACTTGGAACACTTGTGGATGTTTATATATTTATTCTCTCAAAGCATTTTGTCTGAAAGTCTTCCTATCTACATAAAAAAAGCAAAGTTACAGTGCTTTAAAAAGGGGGAAGGCAAAAAAGGAAAAAAAGAACGCACAAATACTTTGTGCTGAGAATCCTTTTTCTAACAGAGTGATAGTAAGCACATTTTTTCTGCTATACTATGCTTTCTTTCATCCCAGCTTCTCATGTAGTTAAAGGTAAGTGGGATCACAGGACCATATTCATACAGGTGTGTATATATATATATATTTATAATGTGTATTGATATACATGGCTTTCGGGTGACAGTTTAATCATGTCAAATATTATGGCTATGAAGAATGAAACTCAGAATCCTGTGTTTATCCCACACTTTTCTGAGCCAGTGCAAGTACATTCCCTGCGTTAGTAACCGAGTATTGAGAACAAGAATAAAAAGAAAAGCTGGAGTCAGAATAAAACTGGATTAATTTATCTGAATTCCTTTGAATTTGTAACATTTTCATTATATGTAGAGTTTAATCTAAATCTTTAATTTAGCTTCAGCACAACCATGTTCAAGACCCATTCTTGTTTGTTAATCCTCTTGCTGTTTATCTCACCTGACTTTAACTGTCTGAGCTATAGCTACTAAGACCCAAATAGACATCCTCTAGAGTTAGGGAGGGAAAGAGATTCGTATTGTAGTCTGGCCAGAATCACCCCTGGGGATACCAATCTTTTTCCACTGTCTACAGAGGAAAGATAATGTGATGATAGCCCTGAATTAAGCCCCTCAGTTAAGTGCCTAAAGTTGGGTGAGAAAACCTGATCCTTGTTAAAGAGCTTGAGTGATCCAAAATGGAAGAATACGTTATCTATTTATGGTGTTACCCTACTCTCTGTCTATTCACTTGGTGAAAGGAACAAAATAGAACAGAGGCTATTATTCAGTAAATCACACAATGAATTTCAAAAAAAAAGCTCTTTTCAGGCTAATTCATCTTTGCATTTGCAGGGTGCACAGAGAAAGCCAAATCCTTCAAGAATGAGCAGGTAAATTTTAATTTAATTTATCATAGAGCATCATGTTCCAGTGGTAAATAATGGGGAAACATTGCAAATCTCAGGCAAGCAGAGAAGGAGAAAACCTTCTCTGTGAGGAAAAATATCTCACAGACATTATGATAGATCCCAAGAGTTAGTGGTTACTCTGGATTTGTACAAGCTTTTTGGCATAAAATAATCTTGAAGCATCAAAAACACAGATGAGAACTCTTCTTTCTAAATTTGCATTGGATACTAAAGTGTGAAGCTTCTAATTCCTAGTAGTCAAGTGCCTAGACGCAAATGAGAAGAACCACCCATGACAGTTACCTCTCCAGTCCCATCACTGCTCTTCATTCAGTCCTTTCAGCAGGTGTCACGACATTTCAGGCATTAATGACAGGCATTTCTGACCCTCAAGGAAACTGAAGGGCAATAGTCTACATTGAATTATTGCATTTATGTGTTCTGAAACTTAGTAAGTCTTCTTTCCCTCCCACCACCCTCGACATGGCTTTCATTATGCAACACTTTATATGTGTGAATTTTTTTTCCACTAATGAGAAGTGCAGTGATTTTAGATACTAATGGAAAGTAGTAGGAAATTAATGAGAGATGGGAAACAAGGGTAGATTTTTTTAATTTTTTTCTTTTTTCAGTATACTTGTGTATGAATGGGAGTTACTCTGTTGTATCAAGGGGAAAATAGATTAAGCGTTTTGGAATGCACAACCCAAGAGGGATAGTTAATCCTGGTTTTGACAATTGCAAATGTAATACGTACAAATGAGGAGAAGCATTATGCATGATTTTCCTCATTTTACATACAGCACAATATGTTATTTTCCACCTCTTAATTCATGTCTTCATTAAGTCAAACTGCTCGAAGTCTAACTGGAGCAGACTGTAGATTTATGAAAGAATTAAGATCTCAACAATGATACATTAAGTTTTCTTTTATTTTTAAAATGTTTCAGGACATGAACTTTTTGTTATCAGAGAAAAATGTACGATAAAGCAGTGTGGCACTCAGGCTTAGTTTGCTTGGCTGCTATTGACTGATCTGTGGTGGATGTGCAGGCCACCAGCTGTAGCTGTCAATGTTATGCCCAGCCAATGTAAGTATCTGCTCTTTTCCAGGAAATTAACCATGGAAGAAAACCCTTATGTTTCTACTGTACATATCAAGACTGAAATCCTAGTGCTATGTGGTTGTTTCTCCCTCATCTTCCTATCCTTCATGCCCGTGCTGGCAATCCACAGAACCCAGATTTCTCTCCTAAGGCTGGACCCTACCCACAGCCATGGCCAGCAAATGTCTTACATGATACCCCTCAGTGTAACTCTAGCATTTCTTGGAGCCTTTGATCAAGCAAAGAGTCAAATGAAACAACTCTGTGTAATTTATGCTCGTTGCTACTTCAGAGTTGCTCTAAATCTTTGTGGGAGATCAGTTTGCAGCTTGGCCAACCCCAGCATGTTGTAACCTCACCCAGCAGTGCTGACTCCACGTCAGGGAAGATGCCCGTAGGCTCCAAAGAAGGAAAAACATAGAATTTCTTCATTTCTTCACTTGAGAGTGTCATTATTTTAACTGTTTACCCTTTATTTAACAAGTAAATTAAAATTGTCAAAGTAAACATGTTCCTATATTAAAAACAACTGCAGTTATTTCAGGTTAATTATTGTCAAGATTGATACAAGATAAAGCAAGGTAGTTATTAAACATTAGCTGGAGAGAGGTTTAACAGTGGGGTTCTCCAATAAAAACAAAAATACTGTTTTCTTTAAAATTACTAAATACTAAATGCATTCTTATAAGCCACAGACTAAACAGTTACACAATCAACTTATTGGTACTGAACAATGGAATACTCTGAAGACCAAATTTTATTCCTTCTCAAGAGTAAACACAGGACATTTTTTTTCAGTATGTAGCCATAATAACTAGTAAAATTTGACCTGATTTGAATTAGATATTGCTACTGCAATGCATTGTGCTTATTTTTAGTTTTCTGTTAATTAGCATCTGGTCTGTCAGTTATCAAGATTCCCTCTGCAGAGAGTTATTAGGATGAGCTACTCTATAAAGATGCCTGTGTTGCTCTGTTGAGTAACAAGGAAGCTGAATCCCGTACTGATTTCCAATATTACTGTAGTGACTGTGCTACACCAGGCAAGAAAACAGCCGAAATCAAGGAACTGCTTTCAAAGGCTATAGCAAAACAACAGAAGAATACGTGCTCTAGATAAAACAACTTCTAAGTTAATAGAAAGACAAATCCTTGCCAAAAGGTGGGAATCAATGGACTGCTTTTACGGTAACTAAATAATAAGTTCTTTGAGCCAAGAAGCATGTGTTCCCTTGCATTTAGAAACTTCTTGTTTATTACCATTATAGAGAAGTCAATAGAAAAACTCATAGTTTTAACAGGAATCAGAACAGAATCCTGGATGTTGTCAGGAAAGTGACAATGCAAGTAAACCATTTCACCTTCAGTATTTATACTAAAATCACAGTCAGCTGTGACTTCTGTGGTGGTTATCTTCAAGACATCTGACTTGGACTTAGGAAGACTGAGTTAAACCAAAAGCTGACTTCCAAATTTTTTGAGATTCTTATTTAGCAATTCCAATGAGACATGAGGCATGAGACATGAGATTAATGATTCATACATGGTTCTAAATACCCCGTATGTTGGTCTGAAACAACATTCCATTCTCAAATAGACATAAAGCTAAAATCAAGTGTGTATTCAAATTGGACATAAGGAACAAATTTTGTACAATAAAGGTGGTGAGACACAGAAACCAGAGATGCCCCATCAGTGGAAATGTTCAAAGTCAGGTTGGATGGGGTTTTTAGCTACCTGATCTAGTGAAAGATATCCCTGCCCATGGCAGGGATGATTGAAGTAGATGATCTTCAAAAGTCCCTTTCAACCCAAACCATTCTATGATTAATGTTACCGAATTCCACTTTCTTATGAACAAAGTTTCAGTTTTCTTAAAGCTTAAATCATTATCATCATTTTGGAAAGTCTTTAAAGCTTAATGTTTCACACATTCTACCACTTGGATAGAATTCCAAGATTCCTTACTTTTCCATGGAAGTCCCTGTGGTGTGAATCCAGCTAAGAGGAAAAGCTGGGCCATCACTCTTATTTGATCTCAGCTAATGCCATCAGTTCTTTGAGGAAAGCAGTCAGATATCTGATAAAAAGCCTTTTTACAAAACAAAAGTAGAGACCAAGTGTTTTAAAATGGAAGATAAATTCCAGATAGGAAGACTATTTGGTGTCTGCCTATGAATAGCTGCGTTTCATGAGAAGTTCACCTTTCTGGAATGTATGCCAGACCACAGTTTTCACTCTTCATGCCAAAGAAAATGGTTGAGCACCAGTTAGGTATTGGGTTAAGCAGCTGTCTCAAGACCTAGCCTGGAGATCTGCATTCCTATAAGAACAATCCTGAAAGTATTGCAAAAGACCACTGTTTCATAACCTTAGTGACGGTTGAGGTAGTGGGGAGATATTACATGTCTTTATGGTTTTTTTCTGTGTAGCACAAAGCCTAATGGCCAAATACCTCAACCATATAACAGATCTGATCTTCAGAATCCACTTGCAAAGAAAGGAAAATGCAATTCTTTGAGATCTTATAATCAGGGTACAGAATACTGTTGGAAAGATCAGTTTCTGTCTGACTTTAGAAACCTTCAGAAAAAAAAACCCAAAACATTAATATTGGAGCTGGCTACCCAACCTTATTTTGTGGATAATAAGTAAAAATGTAAATACTTAGAAGAAATTCATATCAGCCCAAGGTTCAAAAGTACCTGCTCCTTCATCTCAATGAATTCTGCCCTGGAAGTTCTTACTCCTCCCCATCCACTGTAACAGCAACCGAGGTCATTAGCTCAAATATGAAGTCTGGATTGTTAACCTGGTGAAGTACCTCAAGTTAAGTGTGGTGAAACCCTTCCAGAGATATAGACTGATTTAGATTCACCTTCTTGATGTTTGTAAGTTTGGTGAAAAGACCCTCCCTCCAGAGATCAAAACCTGTTTGCTGAAATTGTATTGATACTGTGCTGCTCAAGTTCTTCTGGAAAGTCACAGTTATCAATTCTTTTATTATTATTATTGTTATTATTATTATTACTACAACTACATTTGTTGGAGGAGCCAATCCAATACATTCTGTATGGATGTATGTATGTATGGCTAAGATTTTTATAACTGTGTAAGGAACCTTGATATCAATACAATTTGAGTATCTGCTTCCTGTGTATAGGTCTGAAGATAATAGTTTCTACTGTAAAACTGAAATCGGAACCTACAAGTAACCAGATTCCTTCACTACATAATATACTTAATCAGGTACACTTGTTTCTCCTACTAGAAATATTGCACCATCAGATAGGTGGTCAGATTTCATAAGGAAACAGGTTTTAAATTTGGGGTTGAATGTGATATAAAAATAAATAAATGAGAAGGGAAAAAGTTTTGTGATTGCGAGATGGACTCATAAGAAGAAAATTTCTTTTTACTTTAGTAATGCTGAAGGGCTATATTTAAACTTAGAATAAACATTGATTTGATTACAAGCTTTTAAAAATAGAAATTTAAAGTATCTTATCTCACAAAAAAAGTTGAAATGGATCATTTCGAGTTTACCGGACATTGCATTCTTTTCTTGTGTGTTTTGGGCAGACTAGAATGAGTTGAAATGAGAATGTTTCCGACACACATTCTACGCTCAACAACTCAGCATTTTCAGAAGGAAAAAAAAATGTTTGCACTGGAAATTTTCCAGACGGCTTTCTCTTAATTTTTTTTTTAAGTTGATTCCTAAGGCTTCTGGACAGAAACTCTCAGCATGGTATCATGATCCAAACTGCTCATGAGCCACCCTTCAATGCCAAAAAATGTAACTTCAGAGAATTTCCTCATCTAGCACAAAGCCTGTGCTCATGCGGTGGATACCTGTGGCTTTTGTTCAATGAGCTTGTTTGCTCCCACTAAGTCAGAAAAGCCCCAGAGCAGTTTGGGAATGTGTGAGCGTTGTAATGTACCTGCTTTTTCAACCCTGTTTGCTGACATCAGTCCACCACACAGGTGGGAGCGTGAGTCTAAGAAGTGTAGGATGCCGTGAGGTTCCCTGATGTGTCGTAATTAAACACCTGTGCTAAATAGCTCTTTACTGAGCCACTGTGAAAATCCATGGAGTGCTCAGCGGTCCTGAACATTTTCCATCTCTCACTTGGGCGGGTGGTCTGGTGTTTGAACTCTGCAATTCAAATAACACCAAAGATAGAGATGGGATTTCAAGACCTCTTTGAGGTCTTGTTTCATTGCTGCTGTTATTTTTAATGTTGAACTTCCTTATTTAGCATTCCCTGAGTATATTTATAGTCTGTGTATATACAGTCATGTGTATAGTTGGCAAAATTATATAGATGGCTGTATGGATTAAGAGCCTAGAAAAGTTATATACTATAAAATGAGTTTCAGTTAGAAAAGGGAAATGGCTTAAATAAATGTATCTGTGGGAAAAGAGGCTAATCATAGAATTTCCTGTAGTCTTAGAGCCTGTCTCTAGAGTCTTTTCGTAAACATGGAGTTCTTCAAGACCTCATAACTCTCTACTGGGAACAAAGGTTATGTCTATACTAACAAACAAATCAAAGCCAGAGCATGTTCTCAACTTCCATTCCCCAGTTATCNCTTCCTAATATCTAATCTAAACCTCCCCTGCCACAGCTTCATACCATTTCCTCTGGTCCTGTCGTTATTCCCTTGGGAGAAGAGGGCAATCCCTGCCTCTCTACAGTTTCCTTTCAGGTAGTTGTAGAGGGCAAATATGTCATTGTTTTTGTGCTTCCTCTACAGTTTTGGCTTGCACAGGCTAGCACTCTCCTACACTGCTCCTGCGCATGGCCCAGGGGTTTTGCACATGCTATGGACTGCTCCCAACAAGCAGTTTGGACACTGCCATCCTGTCTGGAGGGAAGGAGAATTTAGGCATGTGTCTACAAGCCAGGTTTTTCCCCTTACTCGCAGGTTGGCACTGACCTCTAATTGACCCATGACTAGTTTTATTTAAACATATGTTCATAACCAAAAGTTCAAAAACAAACGTCCTGGTAAAATAACACTAATGAGCTTGAAGCTGACTCTTTCTGCTGAGCTGTACCTCATGTAACTTGGTGACCATAAACTGATTCACAGTGGCTTAAAGTGGAGCGCAGCAATGGGTCAGGACCTGCGGCACAGCCAGGGAAAGTGACCGTCACCGTGGTGCCCGGCATGAGACAAGGGTCAGGGAAGGTTCCTCTGGCCTGAGTGCTAAGGTGAGAGGCGAAGAGGAAGCCAGGGGATGAGCACTTCATTCTTCATGCAAGGTCCACCTCTAAGGCTACTGAATCAACCTTCCACCTGGTTAACCACTTCATTCTTGGAGCCATAAGGACCATAATGATAGACAGCATAGGTGATAACTTTTATGTCACTAGCTTTTAAAATCCCTTCAGCTACCCCCATGCTGCGGCAAGTATCCTGTGTTTAAAGAAATCAGAACTCATGTTTTGTTTCATCTTAAATATTTGTTCCAGAGAGTTCTTCAGACCTTTTCGAAAAAGACCAACCAAGGGAAATCTTTGCTTAAAAGCAGTGTGGAATTGAAGTGTATGCGAGATATCTTATTAGCTTTGAGTTTATTCTCAATTCAGTCACAGGAAATATCCATTTTCCTGAAGAAGCAGCAGTTGTCATATTTTGCTGCTGTAGTGTGTGTAATATCAATCTCATGTTTATTTATGCATGTAAAGATTTTATTATTTACATTTAAATATTTATAACATTTCTGCATAAGCAGTCAAAAAAGTTCATCTCTGCCCTTTAGGAACTAAGCAATTTCATTTTACTAGGTAGACTTTTTTCCTATATAAATAATTGACACATTGATTTCTCCCTCTGTCTTTATGCTGTTTATATTATTTCTTAAATGCAAGAGGGTTATAGAACTAACAGACTGACTGGTCTGTTTTTATTGCCTATCAAATACAAACAGACTAATATATCACATGAAAGATCTGGAAAAGGGGGTGGTGATAAAACACTAAAAAATAGGAATGAATTCATTAGAATTCAGATATGGAAGCCTATGCTAATTACATTGCTACACTGAAAAAGTGTTTGCTTCTTCCTGGAAATAACTTTATGTAATTTTCTTTTTCGTAAGACTAGCAGTACTGTCTAGTTGTATAGCAGTAAATACAATTGCTGGTCCTCTTCCTTTCTGTAGCACTATCTTACTATGATTTTGTAAAAATCAAGGTGTTTTAACAGGACTCCATGAGGCCACAATTATTACATGGGAGATCGTACTTGGAATAAGCTTTCCACTGTCAACTCAGACCAGTTGTATCTGCCTCTGAGGGTGAGAAGGGTATCTTTTTCATTTTCTGCTTCCTCCTTCACTAGCCACTCTGGACAAGTTAACACTGGCTTTAAAATTTTGTCTTCACAAGCACAGCTGGAAAAAAAAAAACAAAAAACCCCTCACTTCTGTCATAGCAATGAGAAAACAAAATTGGTATCCACTGACATTTTAAAAAATAGAAATAATAGAAGAGGAAAGCAGATGCACAATTTGTGGAAGAATAATAGAGGGAGTAAAATTCCTCCTTCATTTAATACTGCCTGAACACAATGATTCATTGACCAATGCAGTTAAACATTTTTTTTAATTATTTTTTTTTACTTTCACTTAAGTCAATGCAATCCCAAAGAGAAAATAAATTGGTCTTTTGGAGCTCACCTCCACCACAGAACAGAGCCTACCAAACAGCATCACAAATATGTCAGGCATTTTTACCATTTGCACCCTTGCGCAAGACTGCGGTCAAAGAATTAGAAAGAGAAGATCTCGTCTCCATCAATTGTGTTTGCAACCCAAGCAGTCAAGAGAGAGTTGACAAGAAAACAGGACAGCCGAGTGACTTACCCAAGGTGTCAGTGAATGGCAAAGCCAAGTACAATGTCCAGGCTCTGTGCTCTAAACCAATTGGATATTCGCAACTCCATCCTGTTCCATTAAGCCACTGTTAAACAAAAGGAAAACACAGAACTCTTTCTTTCAGTCATCACCCATAGTTTATCTTCCTTTGGCTACTTCTCACACTTTTTCCCATTGTGTATTTTTCCCACGTGGAAGCAAATGATGAGATTGTCTGTTTTTGCTTCTGAGCTAGGAACACAGTCGTTAAAATCACACTCAATGCACCACATAATCCACTTCATAAATTTCCTTTACAGGTGTTGGGGAACCAGAGCCTAGGGGTAGTTTTCCATTGTGTCTCCTGGTTCTATTAAAATAATTTCACACAATTGCAGCTTGCTATTTTAATTTTGAAGCTTTCGTTCTGCTTTCTTACAAGTTTAGGGATGAATATTCTTCCTTTGTTTAATTTCAAAACCAGAAATTTATATGGAATTTCAAACACTGCTCCAAAGTGAATGCTGCCAGCTTTGCAACCTGCTTAAGTAACCCAAGGGGAAAAGGAACAGAGGAAAAGGAAAGGAAAAGGCAGAGCTAATAGTTTAAATTGTGTCTCAGAAAGAAGCTAGACTGAAATAGCTTTATTGAGGTTGAAAGTCAGGCATGAGAGCTGGATCATTTCTGCCAAAATGTGAATATTTCCATTGCTTTTTTTTTCTACTCACTGCTGACCCTGAAACACAAAAAAAAAAAATAATTAGTTTTGAAATTTATATCATTTTTAAAAATAATCTGGGTAAGCTATGTCTGTTATTATTGGGATTCATCTCACCTATTTTAAGCATGTAGAAGTTAGACACTTATATCTAAAATAATCACACAAGGCTCCTTTTCCAAACAGTGGAGAGTAAGAGGCATTTCAGAGAGTGGTTTATCCCCTCCTATGGTCTAAAAGTTGGGAAAAGGATCTGACTTTGGAGACACATGTTTTTCTACATTGACAATCAAAAGTAGTTACTTCGTCACCCAGTTCTGGACTCAGATGATTAGCCTGCAGATCTCAGATAGCAGGTGAGATAAATCTTGTTTTCTGTGACTTGCATGTATTACAAATATTCCACAAAATGAGGGAACAGTTTCTCCTGAATGTGGCAGCAGCCAGATTTTTAAAGCTTATAGATAGATCCAGGTTTTTCTGATTTTAGGTTTTAGAGTAGGAGATTTACAAGCCTTCAGGTATTTCATACTATTCCTTTTCTTTCAAACCCTAGTATCGGATTCAAATATATGAACAAACTAGACCGTAAACTCCTACAAAAATCTCTGAAAGTTCTAGATGTACAGCTGGTGCTTACCATTATCATCAATAAGGGTTTCTCTGCTAGAAAACTTTCACCTCAAAAATAAATATTTTGGTGGAGGGTTGGGGATTGCATCGATTAAAATCTTCAACAGAAAAAATAGTCCAAATGGGGGAAGGCTTGAAAATATCAAAAGAAGCCGTGGACAGTTTATTTAAGGAATTTAAGTGGTTTAACCCCATTAAAAGCACAAAAGGTTAGGTGCTTTTTTAAAAACACAAAAGCAAAACTATACTGTAGATCCTCACTTTCAATTTACTCTATGCAACCGATGTCAACATTCATAATGCTGTTAGCCCCAAGGAAATGTCCTCACTAGTGGGTTCACTCGCAAGGACTGTGAGACTGATGTTGTAAGCAGCTTGCATGAATACCGTGGGACCGGCATCTAAAAAGAACGGAGAAACATTCATTAGTTAAGAAATAGCTTGGCTGCTTTTTCATCTTTTTTCATCTCTTACCACTGCTCTGCTACTGCTTTTGGTCTATATAATCAGCTAATGAGATTTCCGCTTCTTCAGGCAATGAGGCAAGTTGTGCTTGAAGAAAAGTTGTGCCGAGATTCATCGCAATGCATTCATATACTATTAAGAAATATTTTACAGAGCAGCGCATTTAAACAAATATTAAATTCACACAATTGTTAATCAGTGTGCCATCTGGAAACATTTGAAAGTTTAGACTCTTAATTGCCTGAATCTCATAAATGTTCAAAATTGTTGCATACTACAGGCTATATTGCATTTAGGACTTTTTTACTGTATAAATACATGTAATTAAAACGTGAGATAGGAACACTTTCCAGCAGCTGTTGTGAGAGCTGTAACCATCCTCTCTATTAATCTTCAGGGATTTGAAATATGTGTTGCTGAGCACTAGGGTCAACGACATGCCGTTACATTTGAATCCCACCATTTGACAAAGGATTGCATTCTGTTTCTAAATTCTTTCATGTGACTGACAGCTACATCCATTTCTTCCCGAGGCCACTCTTTAAATTCCTTTGTACTTGTAGAAGCAAGTTTGCTGGCTCAAGAATTTTGTCTTAACTCTGCCTCTAAGACTTGTCAACGGCAAATTAGGACAAGAAATTCTAATTTATGTTTCAAAGGCACCTATGGTAGTAAGAGAAACTATTTTTATTTACATTTTTTTCCTCAAAAGTGTCAAATCAAAGGCTCTATAATTGCTATATATTTTCAGGAGCTGTCATATTATATTGACTTCAGGGGGCAAGTGGCAGATAGGGTTAATCTGAGAAAAGTCAGTGAAATGCACGAAGGATTTTTGTTCATGTCAAATGTTACTTAGAGAATTAACCATCTCAGTAAGAAAGTAGAAATATTTAGGCTATCGGCTGCTCTAGTGCAAGGTGTTCAAACACAGAGGTAGAAGACACTTCTGGAGTACTGTGACTTCTTCATGTGCATAGGTCAGTGGAAGAGTGTCACTTATCATATGGCCTTATTGGGTTTGACCAAGGTAATGAAAAGACTTTCAAGGATGGTGCATCTATTGTCTTTCAGCAGACACGTTCAACAATCTGATATTAATGGGTAGTTTTAATAGCGCTTCTCTCTTTGCTTTCTCTGGAAAATCTCCATGTCTGTTTCCTGTTCTCTCTTTTCTCCACCATGAGTCACAAATGCTCCTTACTTAGAAAGCCCAGAGGCAATCGGCACTGACTGTTTATCTCTGTAATAGTTCTCAAGCTATGGCTACCAACCACCAACACCTTTTACAACCAGACAAACAGCGAGCAACATATGTGATACAGGCTCCTTTGTGTTGTTTCCAGACACTATTATAGATGTTATTAAAGTGGTTTTCTGCTATTGTTTATAAATATTAAATAAATGCGATTATTACCTTAGGAAATGTATGCAGTGGTGCAGAGAAAAGAGTGATTCATGTGATCTTGAGACAGAAGAGCCATATTGGTGTACTTGGGAGGGATAATGATCAAGTCAGTAGCTGATAGGAATAATTCTTTGACAACAGTAGCCATTTTTTGTATGTAGGGTTCAAGAAGGATTCAAGAAACAAATTAATTACTGAATGTCCTTGCTCTTAATCCCATTTCCAAGAGGATTTCTATTAGGATAAAGGAAAAGTGCGTTTTGGAACTGAATGGGGATGTCTATGACTGGCAAAGCACTACTGTTATATGAGAAAGGTATAATTTGTCTTCTACTTGTTAAATAAGAATTAGCATGCACTGAACCTAATAAGGCTTTGTTTTTCTTATTGTTCTTTTTTTTTTTTTTTCCCCTGGTCTTAGGTCCCTGGCCCAAGAAATAAACCATAACCTGAATGAACTAAGATCTGTCTTGCTGCCTATATTCCCTTTCCAAAACACTATCATCTCTAGTATTTTTCAGTGGTGGACCCCTGAGGGACCAGACACCTCCAACAACAAAAAAAAACCTTTGCCCAATGAGTACATGGAGAGCACAGCTAGACCAGACAATGTTGGACTTGCAAAATCAACTGCTTGTTCTGCATTTTCATCCTGACAAATCTGATGGGATCCCTTTTGTGCCCTCCTGCAGGTGTGAAGGTTGGAGTAGTGACCTCTTTTGCAAGAAGAGAGAACGCAAATACTGCTTTCCTAAATTAGGTTCCCACAAAACAACTGTTAACTGAGAGCTTCAGCATTTCTTATTTATTATCACAATCATCTGTTAAAAAGAGGAGGCCTGAACAGTTCTTTTTTGTGTGTGTCTTTTTAATTCTTTATTATGTGCTATATTAATTCTCTAATATGTGCTTTTGAAGAAGCACATATTTTCTTGAGAAAAGGAAAATTTAGACATGGGGGAAGGAGGGGACACCTGTAGACAGTTCTTATCCAGACATTGTTGGAAACATGCAGAAGAGGGAAAAATAGAGCTTTAAATCAGTATTTTTGTGACATAGCTGACGGAGCATAATGCAAGTAGGGCTTCCATACCTTTGGGTTATGAAATGAGAGACACAGGGCCTGAGTTATTAGTGTTAAAGAGAAAGAAAATTGCTGTTTTAGCAGAAATGCAAAATTGCCACCAGTTGACTCATGCAGTCTTTTTTGTGAGTACAGAATCAGATTCACAAATGCAGCAAAAAGAAGCAAATCTATTTAAAAAGCTAGAAAGAGGGGCTACTGTCCTTCAGACACAGATGTGTTGCAGTTACAGTTGGTAGCGCTCTGGAATTCAAGAGTTCCAGGTTTCTGTTTTTAGACATTAATCCAAGATCTGTTTTCTTTGTGCTTATTATCAAGGAGAGGATTTCATCCTGTCTTTCCTGAATTTGGAAATATTTGTGTGTCCCAAATTCAAGATCTGACCTGTTGTCCAATATACTTGCTTTTTACCGCTCTATCATTTGCAAGAAAGCATAACTTCAGCTGCCTTACTCTGGGTTTGAGCTCAGAAATATTTATTTTTATCGTTATCTGCTACTCTGCAAATAATTTCACCTTTTGTTCAGTATTTTCCTGTTTCAATCTTACAATGGTAAACTAACAATAATAATTTATCTGGTCCATTTCAACTGAGTTTGGTCTTTTTGGACCATTTGGAGCTTTTGGTCCATTTACTTCTGTAAGACAAATAAAGATTAATAATTCTACTGTAATGTTCTGTGGGGAAAAAAAAAAAAAAGAAATAGAAGAAAACAAGGAGGAGAAAAATGCAGGAAAATAAGTTTCTCTGTATGCAACGGGACAAATGAAGCCAGACTAGCAATGGGTTTGTGTTTCTAGCTGGGTCTTCTCATGTCCAACAAGGTGCAAGCTCTGGTTCAGGTTTGGAAATGTTTGCAAAATACAGAGTTTCTTTTTCTTCCATTGATTACCTGGTATTGTTAATGACTGAGACTACATTGAGCCTGCTCTATAGAGGGGTTTACTAGTGATGTGTCTTTCCTCTGTCTGGCCACTTAATTTTGTAAAACTCAAAGGCTGTAACATCTTTGCAATCTGTACCCCATCTGTCAAATTTTGGCTGAAATTGGCCAACAGATGTTTTGCAATGCTCCTGCTTCTCTCCAGTTCTACCACATTCCTTCCCCAACGTGCTTGTTTGACACATGCACCCAACTCTATGGTATGCAGAAAAGATAGCATAAGATACCTCTTCATTCCCCACAATAAATCCCTGCCTGCATATCAACATCCATATATCTGATGAGAATGTAACTTGTTAAGGGCAGTAAGAAAATTTGAAGTCACAGAACTGCCTGAATGGGTGTTTGATCCTTGTTTTACAAGGATGTAAAACAAACGGTGGGAAAAGAAATACAAGTAGAAAGGGGAAAATGAGTCATTAAGGGTTATACAGGAAGACAGCTGTAAAGGCAGAAAGGAAATTTAGGTTTCTTGCATCACAGTAATTCTCTATCCTGAGCTTCATAGTCACACATTGCCACTGAACTACATTACCTCCAAGACAACCTCAGTCTTCCTTCTTGTGAAGTCCAGCATGCCAAACTCAGAATTTCCTGATGGTCTTTCTCTTAAATCCTGCAAGATGTTTTGCAGCTCACAATGCAACTTTAGTACTACAGACTGTTCAGATAGGATTATGCAATTCTAGTGCTACAAATTATTTGGATTGTATTATTTAATTGGATCATTTTAGAATAAAGTATCATAGAACCATAGAATCATAGAATGGTTTTGGTTGGAAGGGACCTTTAAAGATTAGCTAGTCCAACCGCCCTGCCATGAGCAGGGATATTTTTCACTAGGTCAGGTTGCTCAAAGCCTCATCCAACCCAACTTTGAACACTTCCAGTGATGGTGCAACCTCTTTCAGTGTCTGACTACCCTTAGTAAAAAATTTCGTCTATGTCCAATCTACCCTACCCTCTTTCTGTTTGAAACCTTGTCCTGCCACTCTGAGCACTGACAGAAAGTATGCCTTAATCTTTCTTATAAGCCCCCTTTAAATATTGAAAGGCCATGATAAGGTCTCCCTGGAGCCTTCTTTTCTCCATGCTTAACTATCTCTTAGCTTTTCTTCATAGCAGAGGTGTTCCAGTCCTATGATCATTTTCATGAGCCTTCTCTGGACCCACTCTAACAGGTCCATGTTTTACTTGTACTGGGGGAACCCAGAACTGGGCACAGTACTCCGGGTCGGGTACCAAATCATAGTGACTAAACCATCAGAACAAGATGCCTCTGCATTACAAAGTTATAGCTTTTTGGTCCTGAGTCTGCTCAGGGGTAAAGCGGTTCTAAATTTTTCAAAACAAAGACTCTGCTGTTAACGTACCCCATTCAAGGCAAAATAAGTAGCTTCTGAGACATACAAAAGAAGAACTGTAGATCCTTTGGGATTTTTGACATGGACACTAACTTGAGCCACCATATCCACCACACTCAGTAGGAAAACTGTAGACAAATTATTTAGGTGCCACTGATCTTGTCGTAGATTGGGGGATTGTACAGCCAGTCTTTCAAACACTTTCCATGTACAATTTTCTCTGATTTCTAAGAGTGATGGTCTGCTGGGGAGTTTTTGTGCTAGTGATATGCAAGGATAATAACGAGATCAAAAGATAGGCACACACAGAGAAATAGATATCACATGGAGGTAGACTTATAATTCTTGTTTGGATTTGACAAGCTTGATGTTGCTAGGCCTAATATTCACTATTTTCCCTTTGTTTCTTATTGCTTCCCATAGCATTTCTCATTTAAAGCAGAAGAAATAAATTAAATACGAACCCTCTTCTCCTAAAACTTTCTCACATACAATTTACTGACAAAAGTAATGTAAAAACAAGAGAAATCTTTCCTCTTTAACAAACGGACAGAAGAAAGGGTTAAATATATTTTCTGCACCTGGAATTTCAACAGTAGCAGAGATGATCAGTCAGACAGCAGCCTTTGATCTTTCCATGCTGTGTCACAGCTTGTGCATGAAAATATTTCATGTGGTGTTTGGGACAGTCTGCCATCTGACTATGAAAGGTGGGGAATGCCATACTAAAGAACATTAAATAAAGACACGCTCTGAGGCCTCATTCCTCAGACAAGGTTGTCAATACCCTTTTTCCTCCAATATTCCAATCACAGCTGGACATTCACCCAGCTGGAGGCAGTCCTTGCAAGGTCCTTCCTGCCTAAACTGTAGAAGGACACAGGTACAATTATTTTTCACAGAGTCACCAGAACAATCCCCCGTAAATCTGATTCTCACTCCTCCTATAGGAACCAAGGCCCAGATTTATCCTGTATGACTTAGAAGTATTGGACTTCAGAGTTCACTAAATTAGATCTGAACTACTTCTGATTTCAGTATGTTTTCCATAAAATTATATGACTCAGTTTTGCTTTCCAGGGGCTTGTGCAGAGGAGGAAAACTACATACAGAAGGGAGAACAGATTATTACATGGGTAGATTTTTTTTTTCCTTAATAAGTAATAAATACTAAGAAGTAATAGGAGTATTTAGAAAACTGGAATATATCCATGGAGGCAGAGAAGAAGAGAGGTTTATAGGACAGAGTAGAAAGGATTGGTGATATGTAAATGAGCAGTGATAAAACTTTTCATTTATTCTGTGGTATCACCATCTAAACACACAATATTTATACCCATAAGCATATGTGACCTGACATATAAATGTGTAGATGCACAGAAAACGAAGTGTGGGAACAGGTACAAGCTGTGTGTATGTGTATAAACAGTTACATGACTTTATATTTGCATATATAGAAAAGGTATTATACTACCTTCAACGCCTCTCCTTTTTAAAAACAACAGCTTGTAATTTACACTCATCATTGAAGTGAATAGTTTTGTTCTCTTTTTTATTATTATTATTGGAAGTGTTTCACTTAAATGAATGAACTGACAATCTTTTTTTTTTTCCTTGCCTTTCAGACTTTATGTAATCAATAAGTACTGAAATTCTCAGTATATATTTGTATGGTGAGATCTGGATGGAGCTGTCAGCTGGATGGAGCACAGATGCAGGGGATGGTTTAAATATCTGTCTTGTTGGTTTTCTGTTACAGGGTCGGAAGTTCCTGCACCACCAGTGGACCCAGTCTCCCTCATCTTTTTTCTTGGACTCGACCAGACTGAAACACATGAGCATCTTATTGCTCTCTCCTGTAGAGCTAAATACTCTGAGTCATGCTGAAGAAGCAGTGTAATTTTAACATCAATAATCCTTGCCATCAAGACCCCTTGCCAAAGTATAATGATTATAAATTGGCCAAGCTTCCCAAATTCCCATAATACAAATCAGATACAATCAAGGGTGAAATTAAAGGATCTCCCAGCCTTTCTACAGCCACTGATCATGTTTCCATTTTCAAGGAAATTATAGCTTAAATAAAGGGAATCCTCACAATCATTTATTTTTGCTTTCCTCTCAGAGCCTTCACAGTTAATAAACACTTAACATTTTCAAAATTAATTGCAGTGGAATTTTCTGCACTATTTAGAGAGCCTTGAAAAAAGGAGTTGTCAAACAGACCCAATATGTCTCAAACTCGACAACCATATGACTTAGCCTTGTGTTTTAGCCATACGGATGAGGAAGGCAACTGTGATTACTCCTCGTGAAAGGCGGGGGCCGGGGGAAGGGAGACAAGATTGCTAATGTCAGCCTGGGTTGTCAAGTGTAACCAAGACTGTGGAATTGCTGAACTGTGTACCCAAGAGTGTGTCAAGGTTGGATAACTTCCATAAAATAGGACAGTTGGTCACGTGGTGCTTTGGGCCAGCTAAAGAGTATGTGTGCCTACAACAGATGTGCTGTGTTAAAGATAGTACCCAAAAATGGTCAGGTGCCAGCATAACAAGTTTGTGAGCAGATCCTCCCAGCAGGAGCCAATTTCAGTGAAACAAGCTGGCAAGGCAGCACACTTGTCATAGATGCAAATGCCAGATTTGGCATCTGCAGGTTTGTGGCACAGAACGGGGAGGGAGTAGGGAGGGCGCGGGAAGATCCAAGTTTCCACCACCAACCAGTGCCAGGGCTTCAAAGAAGAAATCTCTCAGATGTTTGGGCTGTGGAAAGTGTTGACACAATTTAAAAAAAAAAAAAAAAAAATTAAAAAAGAAAGGAAAAGCAACAATAACAACAACAACAAACCAAAATCCCAAGCAGTAGTGACTCTGTAGTCTAGTGATCTCCTTTGGATAGTTGTTAAAAAAAAAGTTAGTGTCCTGGCTTCTGTGAAGTCAAATTCTCATCATGGCATAACTGTATGCTTGTATGAAAATATTCACGGCCCAGACAATGCTGGAAAATGAACTTCTGTTAAAATATGAGGGTCCATATTGGGCAGTTCTTTGTAGCATTTTCACTCGTTAGAGATGACTAGAGTTTGTTTGAATAGAATCATGGAATCATTTTGGTTGGAAGAGACCTTTATGATCATCAAGTCCGACTATCAATGTAGCACTGCCAAATCCAATACTAAACCACATTCTTCAGCACCGCATCTACACATCTTATAAATACTTCCAGGTGGTGATTCAACCACTTCCCTGGACAGCCTGTTCCAATGCTTCACAACTCTTTCAGTGAAGAAATTTTTCCTAATATTAATCCTAAACCTCCTCTGGCATAACTTGAGGTCATTTCCTCTTGTCCTATTGCTTGTTACTTGGGAGAAGAGATTAACCCTGCCCTCACTATACCTTCCTTTCAGGTGGTTGTAGGAAGTGATGGGGTCTCCTCTCAGTCTCCTTTTCTCAAGGCTAAATCACCCCAGTTCCCTCAGACGCTCCTCATAAGACTTGTGCTCCAGACCCCCCACCAGTTTCATTGCCCTTCTCTGGACATGCTCCAGAATCTTAATCCCTAGTCCTGGTGGCCACATTATTTCTAATATAAGCCAGGAAGCTACTGGTGTTCTTGGCCGCCCAGGCAACCGGCTGTTGCCCAGCACCCTCAGGTATTTTTCATCCAGGCTACTTTCCAGCAACTCTTCCCCAAGCCTTTAGCTGTGCATGGGGTTTTTGTGACCCAAATGCAGGACCCGGCACTTGGCCTTATTGAACCTAATACCATTGGCCTCAGCCCATTGATCCAGCCTGTCCAGATCTCTCTACAGAGCCTTCCTACCCTCCAACAGATGAACATTCCTGGCCAACTTGGTTGATCCCCTCTGGGATGATATGGATCATTGATAAAGATGTTAAACAGAACTGGATGGAATACCGAGTCCTGGGGAACGCCACTTGTGACCAGCCACCAATTCATTCCACTAACTCCATTCACCACAATTCTTTGTACCCAGCCATCTATCAGTTTTTCACACAGCAAAAAGTATGCCCATCCAGCCCATGAGCAGGCAGTTTCTCCACAAAAAATGCTTTGGGAAATGATGTCAAAGGCTTTACTAAAGTCTAGGTAGACAACATCCACAGCTTTTCCCTCATCCGCTAAGTGGGTCACCTTGTCATAGAAGGAGATCAGGTCAGTCAAGCAGGACCTGCCTTTCACAAATCCATGCTGACCTGGCCTGATTGCCTGGTTGTACTGTAAGTGCCATGTGATGGCACTCAAGATGACCTGCTCTGTAACCTTCCCCAGCACCGAGGTTAGACTGACAAGCCTGTAGTTTCTTGGATCCTTCTTGTGGCCCTTTTGTAGGTGGGCTTCACATTTGTTAACCTCCAGTCAGCTGGGATGTCCCAGGTTATCTGGGTACCCAGAGAACAACTGGTCTTACTGTTAAAGGCTGAGGCAAAGAAGGCATTAAGTACCTCGGTCTTTTCCTCATCTTTTGTCACTATGTTTCCACCTGCATCCAATAAAGGATGGAGATTCCCCTTAGCCCTCCGTTTGTTGCTAATGTATTTATGGAAACAGAACACAGAAACCCACTGTTACTGAGTTCATTTCCCATTATAATTTTTCCATGGGAGTCTAAACAATTGCTTAAAGTCTGACAGTTTCCCAGAAGACAGTTGTAACAGGAAATGATGGAAAAGTTTTTATCAAGAACTTTGTAATTTATTGAATGCAGGTGTCACTTGAGAACTGAAGGCAGACTGGCATGTGTTTCAGGACTCAAGGAAACTGATTAAGGACAATTGTCTCCTCCTCCCAAGGCTTTAAAAAGATCTGTGACAGTAAAATATTTGTGTTTACAACTTCTGTTCCATGCAATCTACATGTCTGGAGAAAACTTGCACCTTGCTCCCAGATGGAGTGTCTCCCCCAAAGACTGAAGTGATGACTAACGGTTGCCATCATTGAAGACATGTTCTACAGGGTTCAGAGTCACACCAGAGACAGATGGCTTGTAGTTTCACTTAGCCTTTTATTGATGGAAGGTGCAAACAGCCTGTAGAACAGCCTTGCCAATATTACAGAAGCAATGCCAAACCAGCTGTTTTTTCCATTGCCTGGAACCAAGAAACTCTGGTTTTCTCTGTTTCAGGAGGATGAATGGTGGCTTTGTTTCCAGGAAAACATTTCATTTTACTACAGTCACTCAGTTTCTTTTCAAGGCAGCAAAGACTGACAGCTTTTCCCACAGTTCCAACAGGTAGAAGATGGCAATGGCTACCAGAGACTTCTTTCCTCGTGAATCAGGTTGACAAGGGTGAGGTGGTTATCCTACAATAGCTACTCTACTATATTTTGCTCATTGTTATGTCCATCCTATAGTTTGGATCTAAGCCAGTAAACAAAAGCCACATGCATGAAAACACTAGTATAAAAATGCAGTAAGTATAAATTTTTAACTCAGATGAAAGATAACAAAGGAGAAAAGAGAGAGAACAATTCTGGAGTTAAACTGACTGAATTGCTCTATAATCAGACAATTTTGTGTATCAGCTGAAAAACTGGACAAGGGAAAGCAGTTATAACAAAGCCATACAGCATCCAAGATAAACAGACTGAGGTTGTGGCTATAGATTGGTATAACCTGGCTGGAGAAAATAATTTCTTGGGAAAAAAAATATGATTTTGGAATTTGGAAATTCTTTACAAAAACCCTTAGAAAAAATTGGTTAACAATTGGACTCCATGATCTTAAGTGCCTATTCCAACCTAAATGATTCTATGATTCTATAAAAAAGGGGGATATTCTGTGATTCTGTGTAAAAATAACAGGGAGTGGCTCATAAAATAGGTAAAACCAGTTGGAATATGAACTGGAACTAGTTCCTGGGAGGAAGGACAGGCGGTGGTGAGACCTGGGCTGCCTCTCAAGGAGGTGCCTTTCCTGCCTGGCCCTGCCAGACAGGCTGCCAATCCCACCCCTGCCAACACACAGGGTGAGTTTCCCTCCCCAGAGGCAAACCCAGGAGGCTTGGGGGGCAGCTGCCTTGTGAGACCCCTTCCCATCACGCTCCCAGTCATGGCTCATGGAAGACGAAGGCTGCAGGGCTCTTGCAGAAAGGAAGATCCTTTCCCCTGCACATTTAATTCTTGGCCTCTGCTGTGCCTGTTGCCTGCAGTGACAGTTAGTGACAGAAATGATAGCATTTTAGTGGCTGTGTCACCTGTCCTGCTAGCACTAAGAATAGAGCAGCTCTATTTCTCTGCTGCTGCTAAATCCCCGTAAGCTTATGACATAACTGAAAGGAAACCCATCCTTTCTGCTTTGCTGTGATGCCATAAGCTTCAGCCATGCTGAAAAGATGCTCTGCTACCCAGTTTGTAGAGCCTGAAACTGCTCACAGTCCAGTCTGGTTGGTGCGACAGCAACACCCAAAGCTGATTGATGCATTGGAGTTCTCAGCATCACAAAAGGAGGCAGTAATTCACATTTTTTGGCAAGCACAGCCTTATACACACATAAATCCCACCAAGGATACCTTGCTCATCCTGTTGTGATTATTTCAGTGTTTTCCCATCCTTCCTCAGATCAAGCAGGAGTGGCTTCTCTGCCTCATAGAAACGCTCTCACATAAACTGATGCCAAAATAACTGAAAAGGTGGCATAAAGATGCTTTGGGAATCCCTGTACAGAGCAATATTGGAAAATGAAGGCAAAAGAATCCATTTTGAGCAACACAATTCTTTGCCAACCTTCACTGTCACTGAGTTTGGTGACTTGGAGATTCATGTTCCATTCAGTGGCTGTAGAGTCCAGAAAAAGGAGACTAAGGAGTGCTAGTCCTCTCCCCAGAAGTTCCTCCTTGTGGTGGGTGACCTTGTGTGCTGAGATAGCTTTGCAGCTGCCTACCTTCTGCCACTTGAATTGAGGGCCTTTAGCAGACAGTTACAGTGGTATTGCCAAACCTTATTAGAGAAGACATATAGAATCATAGAATGGCCACAGTTGGAAGGGATCTTAAAGATTATCGACTTCCAACCTCCCTGACATGGACAGGGACACCTCCAAATAGATCAGATTGTTCAAATCCCTGCCCAATTTGGCCTTGAATGCTTTCAAGGGTGGGGCATCCACAGATCCTGTGGACAACCTGGGCCAGTGTCTCACCATCCTCACCCTTCCTAATACCTAATCTAAATGTCCATTCTTTCAGTTTGCAACTGTTTTCCCTTGTTCTATTGCTACAGTCCTTGATGCAGAGTCACTCCCCATCTTTCTTGTAGCCCCCCTTCAAGTACTGGAAGGGGTTCTCAGGTCTTCCCAGAGCTTTCTCTTCTCCAGGATGATCTCATCCTGTCCTCATAAGAGAGGTGTTTAGCCCTTTGATCATCTTCATGGCCCACCTCTGGACTTGCTCCAACAGGTCCACGTCCTTCTTATGTTGGGAGCTCCAGAGCTGGACACAGTACTCCAGCTGTTCTAATGAAAAGCTTCTTTAACTGGTATAGACTGAATAATTCCTCCTCCCCCAAAGAGTAGTTATATTAGTTAAAGGATTTTTCATTCTATTTTATCTTAATACTTTCTCCACAAGTTTTGCTGTTACTACTATTTTAGTTATTTTTACCCCATTGTGTTAAACTGCACACTTACAGTGGAAAAATCTTTAAAGCAGAGCAAATTTTTCCACGGAGCTTGTACAATCTCCCTCCTTAGAGAGATACTAAAAAATTGTCTAGACATGGGCAACTGGATCCAGGGAGCCCTGCTTGAGCAGGGGATTTGAACCAGATGACCTCCAGAGGTCCATTTAAACATCAACCATTCTTGATTTTGTGATTCTGCAAAATCCAGAACCCAGAATCCATTATCCCTCTTTCCTGGCTACCTGGTAAATCACAATACGCACTTCTTCAGGACTCCTCTCCTTGTGGCTCTGTGAGTGGTTGCCCATGGCCCGTCATTAACAAAAAGGGTAGAGATTCTTTCTCTCCACCCTGCATGGTTTAGATATATCTGGTTAAGGCATGCTTCAGGGGTATGGGAAGAGCAGGTTTGAACTTTTCTCAGGCTAAAACTGCCCTGCAACTGCAGTTCTGAGCTTCCCAGGACAATGCTGTAACCACGGGACCATTATGTAAAAGATGAGTGTTGGCAGCTCCTTTTCTGGCAAGTTGTGAAAACACTGCTCTCACTATCCATGCCCAAAGGTGTGATTTAAAGACTTATGCCCAAAAGAAAGTTTCTTTCCTTGGATACTTATTTCTCTGAATTCCCCAAAACCAAAGCACAGAAAGTGTTTCATATCAACCACTTCCCTCAACTTTTTCAATGAGCTGTCTCAGATCTTTCACCACTAAGTGGCTACCTACCAAAAGTACTTAACTTTTCCCAAGTTTTCTGAAGTTAAGCAGAATTAACTGTTGTTGTTGATGTAGGCACCTCAATCTGTAAAGTGAATTCTGGGAAGACTGATTGTAAGGTCAGCTGATGCTGAGTATGTCAATCCCAAATCCCTTTTAGGATTTAGCATACATAGACTGTTTGAGACCTTTTGAAGTCAAAAGAAAGAGCCTTATTGCATCATACAGGTTTGGAGATGGACACCTGAGAGAAATGAAGTCTTTTTGTTCTTTGTGAAAGAGGAGTCCTATACGTACATCCATGTTACCTGCAAGAAAACAGCATAAAGTAGAAATTTATGCATGAAGCAGGATGGTCCAGGTAGGTATCCAGAGCATGATCTATCCACCCATCTCTTTTTTTAGTGTAGTCTTGCACTGAAACTAGAAGGGAGAGAGGAGGGGACATGGCTGGCACTGATCTGTCCACATGGAAGAAGTAATAATTCTCTAAAAATCAAAAGACGGTCAGTGGAGAAGTGTATTTTCTTATGTATACACAGAAGTGCTCCCAACCACCTACAGTATAATTTGCCAGCACATTTTTGCTACCAGAGGTGATTCTTCACACAGAATATAATTGAGTAGTAAATAGTCTGTTTTTGCTGCAGAGTGCTTTGAATCCCAAAAGCCCACAGGGGTTGACTGAAGAAGTTCCTGGAAGAGAAATTCATAGAGAGCTATTAAACATAAAGTTACAAACCAGTTTCAGCCCAGAGTGAAAATTCATTGGATGCTGGGACAGCATATTGTGTGCTAACCCCATTGTGATGCTGTCCATAAGATATTCACCCCTACCCATGGTCAGAGATAACCAGTTGGCATTTAGCTAGTCAAACCGTTGTTTCCAAGTCAGAAATGACCAATCTTATATTAGCTCCCCAAGCTTTAAGAAATGAGAGTACATTAAAAGTGTATATAAAAAAGAAACAAAAAAAAAAGCATAAAAGCATTTTCTGTGCCTTCAATCTTGCTGTCAAACCCAAGTATAGAGCAATGAGGCTATTGAGATTCCACCAGTGACTGACTCTGATGCACTGCTCAGGACCAAGTTAAGGTCTAGTAATGGTAGAATCATTCTTTCAGATTCCCAAAAGCCAACTCTGGACACAAGAAGATAACTCAGGTTTGTGTCAAGTCTTTCTTTGGTTTTGCTGCTCCAAAATTCAGAAATGCACCTCATCTGGTGGCAAGGCATTGGTATCTTGCACAACAATGGCTTTCAAACGATGTAATTAATAGTTTCAGCATCTGTGAAGCTTTTTTGGGGAAAAAAAATGTTGTAAATGATCTTCCCCTTTATTACTTTCATGTTTGAAATAATTGCTAGAATACAATTAGATTGTTTTTCAAACCAGTTAGTAACAGTTCCCTGTAGTCTGGGCTTTCCTACTTCATGCACAGTGAGCAGCAATGCTGGGTGGTTAGACAGGACAGAAATACCATAAAAATGATGGTGCACAAGAAGCTATTGTGTTTCTTATTCACTTTTATGAGAGAGAAAAGAGAAAGAGGAAAGACAGACTGAGTTCAAAAACTGTTCATTTTATGCTCTGTGCCTTCATTGCCAGAGAAGAAACAGAGAAAGCTTCATCTGAAACCGCTGCTACCTACTGTCAGCCAGTACAGCCAGTTGAAGAAGTAACCTGATTCAAAGACAGCACTAAGCAAAAGATATCACTCACAAGTTTTTTATGTCAGAAAGTTGAGAAAGAGGAAGAAAGGATTGTGTCAGAAGAAGGATCAACATTTCCTTTTGTGCAGTCAATGGAAAAGCTCACAATTCCAGCCTTGATCCAGAAGATGATGCAGTATGACAGGTCTGATTAATAGATTCATATCAAAGGCCCAGAATGTGCCTAAATTCAGCCAGAATAAGAACAGAATATAGTTCTAAAAGCAGAAAGAGCACCAAAGAGATTTGTAATGGTCTTATTTGACTTCAAGGGAATTGAAAGTGAGATAACAAGTGATTTACTTTAGCTAGGTGGCTTAATTTGACCCAGGATATAGAGGCTGAACTTTGTTTTCATCAATTTGATGACCTAGACTACATAAAAGGACTTGTTAGGCTCAATTCCAAACAGAGAAATGGTACATCACTCATCTGGTACAGAATGGTACTCCTGATGACAGTCTTCATACAGTGAACACGGAAGATGAATGAACATTGTGCATGTGGACTTTTTTCTCTACACACAGTCCCTCCAGGTCAGGACTGGAAGGCAATTTCACACGTTTTTGGTTGTTTGGTTTTTTTTGCTACTTTCTTCTGCTCAGGTGTCACACACAATCCCAGCTCTGCTTACCAAGAAAGCAAAAGACTCTTTCACCCTAATCAGGCACAACAAAGCAGTGGTGTGTCATCATTGGAAGATGGTTAAGAAGGGTAAAGAATGGCACTGTGTCACAAGAAGCATTTATATTTTTTTTTTGTGCAGTCAGGGGAAAAGTTCCTACATCTATCCTTAATCCAAAAGACAAAGTAGTAAACTGCAGTAGCTGGAATCCAATGTAAGTGCCAGAGGCATGTGAAACTCGGCTATTTCTAGCTGCACAAACCTGTGCAAACACAGCTTTCATTTTCCTTCCTTCTAAAATTCNGTTATCAGCTTCTAATTTCCTCCTAAAATATCCCAGTGAACCTTGAAGAAACCAACCGCTTGGTTGTGTATTGTAACAAGGGCTTTTGCATTGTTCTAGCGTGAAACTTCACTGATGATTTCTGCTAAAGGGTCTGGAAACTGTTTGAACAGTTGAGTGACTCCAGCTTAATGTCCAGTAATTTAAAGTTGGAGCTTATTAAATATATATATATATATACTATTATTATTTATATTGGCAAGCCATTAGAATAGCTCCTAACTTGCTTTTAGCTCAAGGCGTCTAGCACTATCCAGGAGTTGGCTCATTACAGTCTAACAGCCAGTTTGAGTGCAGCCTCTCCCTTTTAGAGGGTAACACGATTCAGGTATGGATGGCTGGACCATCCTACAAGTTGGATTCATCTCACCTGCCATGAGCCACCTAAAAGATGATGGTGGAGAGCAAAAATACCTAGCTAGTTGGTTGACTCCGAAAGGATGTTACAGCTCTCTCCCACCTTTTGTACTGACACTAGTCCTGTTTTATCATAGCAAAAATCTGATCGGGACAGATACCCTGATTTCTCCAGGGATGATTTAAAGTAACTATGGAAGCATGCCCTGAGTTCTTTATCCAGAATCTCCTAAAGTGGACAGAAACAGCTCTAGGGAACAGATCCTCCCATCCTCTGTTACCTCTATTGCCATCCTCTACTACCACCTAAGACCATGGTTCCTGCCTATCTTCATGGTACACAGAAGGAAGCTCAGTAAATCATTTTAGATAGCTGGACTTAAATTACTTCCTGCGATCTCACAGGGACTCTAGGGAAGAGCCACCATAGTCTTGATTCTCTACCTTCAACAGAAGATCATCTCCCTTTTTGAAACTATTTATGTGTAAGCAGCAGTGGAGCAGTCTTCAGTATTTACCTTTTTGGAAATTAAGGCTGTATATAAGACCTCAGAGAACTGCCAATCATCATTTCCATATTCCATTTACCACCAACCTTTCCCTTCAAGTGAGCTGCAAAGAAAGACAGAAAAAGTATTAGTTAAAGCCCATCCAAATGCCAGGGACTGAGCTACTTTAGAGGACCTAAAATAATTTCAGCTGACCATGTCAGCCATGTCCACATGATGAAATTCCAAAGCGTTTCAGCATTGTAACGAGTTTTCTCCCAATGAAGGAAACACTAATGATGTCAGTTCTATGTGAGTGATATGGCTTTGCTTGTACTACTTTCATACTACCTCACCTCAAAAAAATTTAAATATCATTCGGGTACATTAAACTTTGGATACAGATGGCTCAAATCTTGTTTGCTAATTATTAAGACCAACAGTAAAAATTTCAGTTATTCTAATCCTGATTTTTTTTCTTGGTTTATTTTTTTTTTT
>VXBJ01002737.1:96311-135499 GCA_013400055.1 Nycticryphes semicollaris | reverse complement strand
CTTCCTTCTAAAATTCCCTGGTAGTTATCAGCTTCTAATTTCCTCCTAAAATATCCCAGTGAACCTTGAAGAAACCAACCGCTTGGTTGTGTATTGTAACAAGGGCTTTTGCATTGTTCTAGCGTGAAACTTCACTGATGATTTCTGCTAAAGGGTCTGGAAACTGTTTGAACAGTTGAGTGACTCCAGCTTAATGTCCAGTAATTTAAAGTTGGAGCTTATTAAATATATATATATATATACTATTATTATTTATATTGGCAAGCCATTAGAATAGCTCCTAACTTGCTTTTAGCTCAAGGCGTCTAGCACTATCCAGGAGTTGGCTCATTACAGTCTAACAGCCAGTTTGAGTGCAGCCTCTCCCTTTTAGAGGGTAACACGATTCAGGTATGGATGGCTGGACCATCCTACAAGTTGGATTCATCTCACCTGCCATGAGCCACCTAAAAGATGATGGTGGAGAGCAAAAATACCTAGCTAGTTGGTTGACTCCGAAAGGATGTTACAGCTCTCTCCCACCTTTTGTACTGACACTAGTCCTGTTTTATCATAGCAAAAATCTGATCGGGACAGATACCCTGCTTTCTCCAGGGATGATTTAAAGTAACTATGGAAGCATGCCCTGAGTTCTTTATCCAGAATCTCCTAAAGTGGACAGAAACAGCTCTAGGGAACAGATCCTCCCATCCTCTGTTACCTCTATTGCCATCCTCTACTACCACCTAAGACCATGGTTCCTGCCTATCTTCATGGTACACAGAAGGAAGCTCAGTAAATCATTTTAGATAGCTGGACTTAAATTACTTCCTGCGATCTCACAGGGACTCTAGGGAAGAGCCACCATAGTCTTGATTCTCTACCTTCAACAGAAGATCATCTCCCTTTTTGAAACTATTTATGCGTAAGCAGCAGTGGAGCAGTCTTCAGTATTTACCTTTTTGGAAATTAAGGCTGTATATAAGACCTCAGAGAACTGCCAATCATCATTTCCATATTCCATTTACCACCAACCTTTCCCTTCAAGTGAGCTGCAAAGAAAGACAGAAAAAGTATTAGTTAAAGCCCATCCAAATGCCAGGGACTGAGCTACTTTAGAGGACCTAAAATAATTTCAGCTGACCATGTCAGCCATGTCCACATGATGAAATTCCAAAGCGTTTCAGCATTGTAACGAGTTTTCTCCCAATGAAGGAAACACTAATGATGTCAGTTCTATGTGAGTGATATGGCTTTGCTTGTACTACTTTCATACTACCTCACCTCAAAAAAATTTAAATATCATTCGGGTACATTAAACTTTGGATACAGATGGCTCAAATCTTGTTTGCTAATTATTAAGACCAACAGTAAAAATTTCAGTTATTCTAATCCTGATTTTTTTTCTTGGTTTATTTTTTTTTTTGTGTTTGTTTGTTTTTGTAATACCAATTCAAACTTTGTATGTTCTGGAGTCTCGTTTCACTTTGAATTCCATGGCAATAAATTAACAGTGCTTACGCCATCAGATGGCTGCTCTGCAAAGTGGAATGAAAGTCTTCCCTGCAGATGTTGACACTAAATAGGGATTCAGCATGGCACGAAGCCTAGATAATGTTGCAGGACGCTGTTTTTTGCCCTCCCTGAACTTTCTGTTTCCTCTTTGGGACTCTGAAATGGCTAGATGGGTCAGATCAAATGTGAGCTGGAGAGAAGAATATGTAGGAAAAGCACGTTCAGCTGTTCCAGGAGCAAAGTCTAGTGCTCCAGGACTCCCTGGGAAGCCAGTTTCTTCATAACTGTAACTATCTTTCAGATCTTAAGATGGTTTGGGGGTGGTTGGGGTGTTTGTGGAGAACTCCTCCCTTTTTTTGTTCCCTCTGGCTATTTTTCAGGCTTACAGACGTATTGCTACATTACATCAGCCGCCTGGATGTCATCCCTCAGCTGCCTTGTGCAACACTACAATTCTCACCCAAGAATCAGGAAAAGACAACGAAGTTATCAAGAACTAACAGTGAAATCAAGTCTAACTGAGCCTACTTTGCTTGCACATCAGAGTTTTAAGTGCTTCTTCATAACACACAGTGCCCTTAAATGTGTCCTTTGATGTCCCACGTGCCAGAGATTCCAGAGGCTACACTGCAGCTACCCTGAACAAGGGATAAAATAACATGGAAGTCATCATCACTTCAGCCAACCAAAGGGAATTCAGCCCAAGATTCCTATACAAAGTTGGGGGGGTTTAATGTGATATAGTAATCCAAAATCAAAACCAGAGTGGCCTTGGCTTTGTTGCTGCTTTAATCTCATTTCGCCCAGGTTGCTGATTAAGCCTGCCAGAATTGGGAACATTCTTTCTGTAGTGTGAAAACATTTAAGGTATTTGCCTGCTTAAATTCCACGAAATTTCCATGTCTGCTCAAAATGACACAAAAGACTATGGAAAACAATCCAAATCTACTAATGTACTTAAACATATATGGACAATTCTATAAGAGGATTATTTATTAATTACCTAATTCCTATTTAATTGCTTTTAAAAAAGTAGATAACTGGACAGCATATCTGATACATTTGTGCTCCTAATTTAGGGAAGACCCTTTTAAAGTAGTCAGGTCTGCTATTTAGAGGCAAAATAAAGAACCTAGCTTTCTCAAATCTTCTTCACTCCATTGTGAACAGGAAACATCCTTCTAACATCCTTCCTGGGGATCAAGTTGTATACAGAAGTAGGAATACTCTTGAAGATTGTGTTTCTGGAAAAAAAGGTTGGAAAGGATCTTGGCAGTTATCTGGAACTAGTGGATGGAGTTCCTTTTACGTCAGGTATCCTTAGCGATATGGTTTAGTGATGGGTTTTGTCAGTTAGGGTGACAGTTGGACTAGATGATCTGAAAGGTCCCTTCCAATCTAGGCAATTTTGTGATTCTGTGACCCTCAGGTGAGAGCACTGGGTAGGGATGAGGGAACTTGGCAGGATGAGTACAGCACCAATGCCATAGCTGTTAACATTTGCTTGACTAGAAACATTCATTCATTTCCATATATTTAGAATGGCTTACCTACTGAAACCTGCTCTGCTCTCTAATGCATCAACCACCAGAATACCTCCCAAGAGAGGATGAGGAGCCCATCTTCAGAGCCCTCTGCTGACACAGCTGTACATTATTCTACTAGTTTACAGGCACGGAAACTGAGGCACAAACCTGCAGCCAGAGGAGGCTGAAGATCATAAACCTTTCAGTAGATCTTGAAACTAGAAAGCCTTTGAGTTCTGACTCTGTGTCATGAACACACGAGTATCCTTGCTTTTATTCGCTAAAGGTTTCATCAATAAATTAAAATCAAGATAAAGGTGAAAAAAAGAAAGACAGGAATATGAAGAGAAATGGATTTTGTTTCTAGTCAAATGATATCTGTATGGGTGGAATCTAAATAGCTTCAAATAGCATAGGAAATATGCACCCATTCCTGTCACCTAGCTAAGCAACCCACTAGGGACAGCAAATCCCCCTGTAGCTGGATTCCAGAGCTTGTGGGCACAACACATCTTCTGTGGGCTGCTGTAGTCAGCGCTGTCAAATCCTAAATCCCTGCCCCTCTCCCAGTCGCATTCCCTTTCTCCACCAACTGATAGAGGAAAAAGACAATTATTGTAGAACTGTGTCAGAGATGCCAATCTAATTATATGGGGTTTTCTTCTATTTTTTTAATATTTTTCTTTCCTTTTCTTTTCTTTTCTTTTTTTTTGGGCATTGCATTTGTGGAGGCAGGAAGGGGGAGGACAGGGATTTGCAGTGGCGGGGGCAGCCGAAGAAGGAAAGGAGGGGGGAAGAAGAGAAAATATTTCCTTTGGCAATTCTGTTTCGCTTTCGAAAAGGGACTACTTTCCTCGCTCCTTATCCCTCCTGACAAGTACAGGCACTTTGGGCCCTAACTGGATGTGAACATTGTCAAAAGAAATTTGGGCTAAAGGGAGGCATCTGCAGTTCTGTTCCTATTGCGCTCGGCGCTGGAGCCACTTTTGCGAATGTGGCAGGGTGGCTGGTGGGCAGACACCAGTACAGATGGGAACTTCACATACTGTATGCATCATGACCAACTATAAAAACAGTCACAACGCATCAGTTGTTACCCAGCCAGTCTCCCCAGAACCTTCACTTTCAATTTCAATCTCCTTGACATCCACAGCTTACAGTGAGCTTTTATGTTTAAGCATCAGTACAGTGCTAATGCAGGAGAAAAGGGGCTGCTGGGCTACCACGGTGAGGAATTAAACCCCTGATCTTGGCCAGCCAGTGGAAGGGAGGAGCAATTCAAGGGGAATTGTGTAACTGGACCCTGTGGAAAAGGAGGGGTGGAGGGAGTGGAAAGCAGTGTATGGGACTCGGGAATTTTTTTCTACACTGTGAACACACAGCAAGTCAGGGGGCTTCTGAAAAAGAAACATAGCAAGCAGGCACTCTCCCAAATTGTAATTTAATGCTTGGAATAATCCTATTGTGTCAGCTACTCACCGCCAAAGAATTGAGGATAAATATAACTTTAAAAAAAAAAATTAAGGGGATGGCAATTTGAACAGCTTAATGTTTCTTCAAAGGCTAAGTGATGGAAAGCAGCGCTGAAGTAAATTGACAACTCGGAATTAACTGGTTGCTGGCACGGCTCAGGTAAAGGTTTGATGGTAACATGAGCTTTGCAAAGTGTTTCCAAACTGAAGTATTATGAGAAGGTAAATTATGTTTTGTATTCATGACTGAAAGCATTTTATTTTAAAGCTGGCGCTGCCGATGCTGTCAAGGTGGAGACTCTAGCTTTATGTACAGTGCCTCTAGCCTTGCAACGTGAGTGAGGCAACATGACAGCTTGTAATAAGTAATTTTTATACAGTTGCATTTATCACTCAAGTAGGCTTGGCAATATTAAACACAGACCTTAAAATGCTGCAGAAGAGGAAGGACAGGGGCTGGAGGCCATGTATAGTGTGTGTGTGTGTGTGTGTGTGTGTGTATTTGCGTGTGTGTGTGAGCGTCTGTAACTTCTTTTTTTTTTTTTCTTTTCTTTCTCCAGGCCCGTTCCTGTTAATGTGGCACTTTTTAAGATATGCACCGAAATGCTTCCAAATTGTTAATACATCACTAAAAGGTTACAAATGAAATGACCCTGTTTAGCCCAAAGGATGTTGTTTTAGGCTTTAATGAATTAGACATTGCTACCATTTTCAGGCAAAAATCAATTGCCTCTATTAACAAATTTGCACAAGTCCAAATATTTACAAAATAAAGGCCCAGAAACCACATTCTTTGTTTCTCTTTCTCACTCCCTACCCTGTTTCTTCATTAACATCTTCATTTCCATGAAAGTGTGAGGCATCAGCTCTTTCTCTGAGCTTGTGAAGGCCTAAGTGTTGACAACTTTCTTATTCTTTAGAGGCTGCTCTTTTCTGTTTTAACAGGTTTTCTTTCTTTGTCATGAATAATTCAGGACAAGCTAAAAGAAGTGGAGAACGCCCATTCCTTCTCATGGAAAGGATATAAATATACTCAAACCTTACCTCATTTGTGGAAGAAAATTTTACAAAAAGAGAAGGCAATTTGTTTTATGGGATTGAAATGAGAAGGAAATTTTCTTTTATTCACAGGATTTATAGGAACTGCAGCTTGAGTCTGGACCAAAAGGAACCAAAAATCTCCAAGCCAAATGGCAGACTTTTAAACCTTCTGAAGCACAGCCCCAACATATGGTTTGATTTCCACTTCTGCTGTAAGGAGTTACAAAGCTAGGTGGATGCCAGTGAACTCAGCCTTTTAATGGTGAAATAACATCAGACTGAAAGCAACATAAAATAGGCAGAAAAAAAAAAGACCAGTCTCTGTTATTATTCATATGACCCAGTTGAGAAAATTATGCATTTTCACTGGGAGGTATGTCTAACTTAGGCACGGTGGCTGCCTCAGGACATTGGCTATATGGGGAGATGACGACTTGCAGCTCCATGTAAGTAGGTGTCTAGACTATCAGGGAGATGAAAGAAGGATCTGATTGTTTTGCCTAATCCTTTTGCTTATTTCATACATCTCTGCTACCTATCAATGAGGCTAAATTTAATTCATTTACCCATCTAACCCACACCAATCTGAAGAGGACATTCCAGGAGCTGGTGGTTATTGGAATTTCCCAGGACAGCAACTGAGCATGGTGTTGACTTCTTAACCTTTGCTGGAACAAGAGTCTCAAACGCTTAGTAAAGATCTCCAGGTAAAACATTGTCACATATGCAAGAGTGGCACTTACCTTTGCAGCAATTCAGATTCATGAGTATCAACTGTATATATAAAGAGAAAACAAACAAACAAAACCCCTGAAAACCATACAGTCAACGAATGTAAGAAGTCAATATCTGTTATACATTTTGCAAATGAGTCAATAAATTAACAAAGTCTTCCATATAAGTAGTCTTCACAGACAGTTTGATTCTGAGTTTAAAAGTTTATTTTGTATCATTTAGTTATAATACTAAGTTGTTGAAAAAAAAGCCTTATTTTTTTCCCCAGAATAGGTTAATATAGGTGTGTTGCAAGATGATGCTGNAGAAATAAATTCCTTCCCTTCCCTTCTCCTTTTCCCTTCCTTTCCCTTTCCCTTTCCCTTTCCCTTTCCCTTTCCTTTTTAAATAAAGTTATTTTAAATATTTAAAACAAAGTAGAATAACACATCATCTGAGAAGACAATTAAGTTCAAGGCTATTCATTGTACAATTCATACTGCAGGTATATGAGGTCCTAAATTTGTAAATGCCTTTTTCTGGGTAATCTGCAAATAGTCTTTCTCTTGTGGGAGTGAGTATCTATCAGGAGCATCACATCATTGTACAGATGCAGACTATGAAGGTCCAGGTTTTAGAATAAGAACTGCAGAATCATTTGGAACTTTTGAGTGCTGTGTGGAAATGATCAGAAAACAGGAAACAAATCCTGTTTTCCAGTATCCTGAAAGGATGTCAGCATTTCAGACAATTCCCTGTTTAGAGAATGAAGATCACTGTGGGTGGCACTTTGACTCCTTCAAAACTAAAATCTCAGGATGGAGGAGTTGGGTAAGGAAAAGGAAAATTAGGTGTGAAGTAAGCTGCCATTTTTTCCATTACATATTAATATTATTGTAAGTCCAATCATTGTTAACTGAAAGGACATATTATCTTATGAAATTTTGATTAGACACGTGGCTAACAAAATCATGGCCTTAGCTGTAGCTATCTATAGGAAATAAAGTGACTGTTTGCTTTAGCTGGTGAGGCCCTAAGCACTGTACACGGGTACCAGTCACTACAAGTGAACTTGTGGTGAAAAATACAGCGGACGCTTAACAGGTATTTAGTTACTATAGAGGTGGATGTAAAATAATCAAGAATAAAATAAATTATTTTATATATTAAAAAAAATACATATATCTAGACTCAGGGAATGGCCCATCTGAGCCACGTGTTCAGCTCCTACATTCACATGTAAGTAGTACTGCTGAGAGAAGTAAGGATGTTCCTGGACATTCCCATTACGTTACAAAGCTGGCCTTCCAAGAATAATATGCCCGAGAATAAAACAATGATTATAAAACCACAAATGAAATCAAAGCAATGCAGTCAAAAGCCTTAAGCACCACAGGTTTACGAGGCATGTAAATAGAGCAGCTTGGATAAAGATGTAAACTGTTACACTGCACCCTTTAAAATCTCACACTTCAGAAGCCAGTGGAAGTACATTGGACCGAAAATTTGAAGAGATAACCATTGGATCTCTGGTAAGAAATGAAGTTCTTTTAAAGCTGTGTGGATACACGCAAGCTCAAATTAAGGAGAGCAGATAACCGACTGCACGCTAGAAAAGAGCAGGCTGCTTAAAGCTACCACATAATCAGTGAAGCTTAAAAAAAAAAAAAAAGAAGAAGAAGAAAACAGCTTGGGGCCTTTTTTTTCTTCTTCCTCTAAAATGTGACATCATTGTATATGACACAACACCTTGGAAGGAACCATATGGGGAAATGCAGACATGTTGCTAACTAAATGTGAGCTCCTTCACGATGAAAAAATCTCATTGCTGGCCAAACCCTGGATGGTCTCATAAAAAGCACAGCTTACACAGTGGAACTGACAGTTCTACTTCAAGGACATTTTTTATGTCTAATGCTTTTTATGTAAAGTATTTAGAAAAGCATACCAGGAGTATAATACTGGTTTTCATTCACATCTAATCAGAAAGCATTGATTCAAACTCAGCGCCCTAAAATATGCAAGATGTTCTGATGCAGGTTTTTGCTTGACTTTTTACAGCACTGTTCTTTAGATATCTAAGCTCATTAATCAGTGTTAGTTACTCTACTGATTTAAAAGTATACAAATTCCTCTGATTTAAGGAATACATATGCCTTACCTCTTCTGTCTTGCGATGTCTCTTTAGGTTGGTCTTTATATGTCTTTCTTCCACTCATTCTCTGTTTCGTTAAATGTTGACCTCAATACAGTTCTGAGTTAGAAGCAGGATCTAAAAGTTCCATTTTTTTATATTTTCATTATATTCATTATTATCAATAGCAGTAACAGCACTAGTGCAAGCAGCAGAAGCAGTAGTAGTAGTAAAGGTGAATTTAATTGAATACACTGAAAAAGGCCCACTGATTATTTGAGGGCTACTCAGAATGTTTAATGATTGTGTTTGAAGATATGAAATTTCTACAGAGCAATGAATAAAACCTCTTATCTTTAAGACTGAGTCTTCATGATGAATATTTACATTAACTTACACAGCAACCAGTTCCAAAGTTGTCTTAGGTGGCTTCAGCAGAAGAGAAGATGATCTTGACAAGTTTTAGATTGTGAGTGTTAATAGATGAGAACGGAGTAAAATTCAAATGAGGAAGCTGCCTGAACAAGTATGTATTTGTGCATTAAAAATTATGAGAACTGTAGTTAAAAGTTAAAAGAACTTCCCATGGAACACATTATTTGCATTTCTGTGAGTACTAATGGGATGGGAATCAAGAATTTCTCAAAGTTTCACTATGAGATATTCCCCCTCCTCTTTAACCACTAAACTGAAAGAGAGATTGGACCCCAATTCAGCAACCATTCACATTCTGCTTGGCTGAAATACCACAGAAATCCATGAATATCATTAGAACTACATAGATAAAATTAGATATTTGATTTTTTTCCCATCTTTAGAGACTAAAATCTATGCTTAATTTTAATGATGTGTCTCATGAAAATAACTCATAAAAGCCCATTATTAGATGTGCTTGATTTTCATTTAAGTCTGTGATTAAATTCCATAGAAATTAGTAAAATTTACGTGTATTAAGTATGAGCTTAAATGTGTTCCCAGTTTGGTACATTGTTCTGAATGATTTTTTGATGGGTTTTGATGGTTTGGGATCTAGATATTGTTATTTTACTTTACAATTTGATCATGAACCAAATTAGGAAAAAAAAGAAAAAGAAGGAAAAAAATCAACTCACAAGACCAAAGAATACGTGAGTTCTATAAAAATGCAGCATGATGTGTCCAGATTATTGGATTTGGAACAGAATTTATTTTTTTTTTCTACTTATTTCACCATTTGCATGCAAAACTTCTTACGTATATGCTCCCCCTTGTAAGCCTGATGCATTCAGACTAACATAGGTTCAGCAACTGCAGGCCAACTACATCTCTGGGGTAAATGCATTGCCTGGAGGGATATATTTGATTCATAATGGCTACAGCTGAATTATAGTGAGTGCTGGAGTGTTATTTATGCTATATCTGAAAGTTCATTGAAATTATTTAGATCCAGATCCCTCAAAGGATATAAGCACAGCACAGGTTAGATTTATGTGGCCAAGTCCAGGGAAGCAACCCACAAGCTCTGCCTTAAAACACAGGTCGCTCAACTTTCACCATTGTCTATGAATGTTCAAAGACCTTGGCTAGAACCTTTGCAGAGAATCTACTCTGCACACCATTCCCCTTGAACTGAGTTTGACATTCAAGGATATTTGAGATTTACAAACTAGGTAAATAGCAAGCTATTTGCAAACTAATTAGACCACTTCACCAGGAAATGGAAAGCCTGACTTGGTCAAAACTAATTTCTTACATTTACTAGAAGTGTGGCATTATCTGCAGGCACTCTTAGACACTCATTCTATGCACTATGGGTATGGAAGGGGATAAGGAAGTCGGAAAAGAAGAGATGCAAAACCTCTGGGGCCAGGAAAGACAAAAAAACCCAACCACAACAACAAAAACACAAGTGATATGGATCATAACTCAAGAGTTTTGCCTGCGCATAAAAAATATCATCTTCCATTCAGGTAAATACTGTTGTGTAATCTGGAAGAAAACTGACTAAATGAGCTAAAAACCATTAGGAAGTCCTGTAAAAACAGAATTACAGAGATAGAAAACTTTCTTTCAGTTAGAAGTATTACCAACAGAAATTACTTTAAAAAATCACAATATTTTCCTTCATTAAATTCTTTAGTGAATTTTTTAAATTTTTATTTAAATTGATCCTATTTTATGCTTCTTTCATTTCCTTATTTATTTTTTTCTACAGCTGTTAATATCTATATCTCAATTAAAAGTCCATCCCTTAAAATGAAATTGGAAATGAAGTTTTTAAGGTCATTGATTAGCACCCTTCCTTCCCTGCCTTGTCTCCTGTGGACAAGCAAACGTTTCTGAAAGAGGTATTTTGTGATCTTTACCTGGAGGCTTTACAAATTGATGAAATTTAAAGTTGTCCAGTTTCCAATGGTCTATCTCTCTGCAAGATGAAATCTGAAACACTAATCTATCCACCATTAGGATCGTCATTACCATCACAATATAAAGTTAGATGTGCAATCAGAAACTGGGATTGCACTGGGCTTAATGTTTGGCCATCATTATCTACGAGAGTTTAGAAATGAAAGGACAAGAAAAGTGTTAGAATGAAAATTAGAGATCCAGAGCAGTGAAATCACTCAGTTGATATTACTTCATTATGAATGTGTCAGACACAGTACATTTGCAAAGAATATAGCAGAAAGATATCCAAACTGTATTGTCAAATAATGGGTCTTTGAAGAGGAAGGATTTCCACAACGAGAGCTGAAACTGGTATTTCTATATCTGTACCCAGGCATTTATTTTAAAAGGGTCTGAATTTCATAGGAGCCCAGATCTGAAAGGGATCCTACTCCCAGATCAACAGCTCTAAGCTCCTGTTCTGGCAGCGTATCACATCGTCTAACACCTTTCATAAACAGGTCATGCACTTAAATGTAAGATTTTCTGCCTCTTTTACTGCTCTAGAATTTCATTCCTCTACCACTTAGAAAACTACTGCTGATTCCCGATCTACCTGTATTCATCTGGCTAAGAATTAAGTAGATAATTTTTCACATTAAAGTCCCAAAAGGGTCTTGAAAGGCTATTTTTAAGAGGAAAAAAAGATCACACTTAGAGACAGACATAAGAACCTGAAGCCCCAGGGGTATATTTTCAAAATGGCTAAATGCATACCTCTTCTGACAAGCTGGAGAAAAGTGGGGTGTAATGTGGGGACTTACCAGTTCAAATCTGCTTTAACCTGGGAATTACTGCATCGTGCTCCCATGTATGACACCGATGAAGTTTAACGCATTTCCAGATGTGCAAAATAGTCCAGGCACAGGTAGCCATGTACTAGTGCTGCCCATGCTCTACCCAAAAATGTGGACAGAGTCAACATAAAAGACGTTTCGGTATTTATAGGTGTGACTGTGCCTTTGGTAATACACCCTGCTTTTTGTTAATACACTGCTGTTTGGGGAAGAGGATGAGAAGTTTACTCTTAGTTTCCAGAAAATCTACTCTGTGAGCCACACGCCTGGCAAATAAATATTTATTGTTACTGTTGTTGGAATATAAATATAAAATTCTATTTCAAAACAGAAATTAGGTTCTCAATTCATTTTCATTACTGGAAAATGTTCATTGTAGGTCGTGGGTTTTGAAAAATTCCCTTAGTCTTGACTTCTAACTTTTGCTGCCCCCCTTTTCCTTGTAAACATCTGCCAAGCAGAGTCGAATGTGTTATGTGAACTAATTCCAACCACTTGCCTTTTAGAGGGTTAATGTCACTTTCTTTTCCCTTCCTTGCTTTTACCCTGCGCTGACTAAAAAGAACACCCAGGTTCAATGAGTGACAAATCGTTACAGACCGTACAGTGTAATTAAAAAGCACAGCCATTGATCAGCTATGAGCTAAACCTGAGACAAAAAAGTGAGAGACCCAGAATAGCTGGCAAAACTTCTCATTGAATCTGTCTGAAATGGAAGATGTTCTCCCTGGAGGCATGGAGCGTGGCCCATTGTGCATTTCCATTAGAGATACATACTGACTCAGAGCATGCCATTGATGTTGGCCTATTTATGAAAGGCTGTTGAAAGAGGTTTCAGAGTTAATTGAAAAGAGCTGTTTCTGAAGTAAAGTAACTTCAAACAACACAGCTCTGAAATGTGTTTTAATGGACTGGAAATCAGTGAATTTTCCATAGTGCACATGAAATAAAAATGGATGGCATGAACTGAAAGCTGCGTTGCCATTTGGTGGCATTTCTTCTAGTATTATTATTTAGTAGTAGTAGAAGTAGTAGCATTATACTGTTGCTATGACATCACTATTAATAATTATTTTAGCCATCGTTGCTCAATGGACATCAGAAAAACAGCTTCACTCTTGATTGGAGGATTGTCTTCTAAGTCTGTCAAAATTCTCACTTCATGTCTGTTTCACACACTTGTAATAGCGGCTGCCTGCAGAAACTGTCAGACTTGAGCCATTGTAAACAAAACCAAAAGCCCTTTCAGTTGTCAAGTAGAAGTAGGTTCCAAGCTCCTCTTTTACCAAGGTATGTTGTGTTTAAAATGTGTTTATTCTTAACGATATTTCCATTTTAAAATTAAAGCATATGCCTAAATTCAAGCATGTGTTTATTTGGGCATTTATTTAGTCTCTGCCCTGAGCTGAGGTCTTGCACATAAGTTTGTATTTAAGTTCATGCTTAAATTAAAGCCTTTGCAGCAAAACATGCACCTGAATTTCATAAATATAAATAGAAGCTCAGTGTATGTTTAAATCTCAGCTTGTGATTAAATACCTTTCTCAGCTGAAAACAACGTACTTTCAAATTATTTTTTAAAGCTTGGCCATGTTCAATAAAAATAGGAATGACTGAGCTGAATTTATTTCTTCTTTTTAGTTCTTTGGCAGACATTTAGAGTTAGCAAGAAGGAAGGTAGCTCCTTGCCCTTGGATGAGGTGAATTTAGACAGCTATATGACATTCAGGTAGAAAGGAACACGATCAGATTTTGAGATCCTTCCTCAGGCTGATTAATACCTAATAACTTGAGAAGCACATAAACCTCAGCAAATTGCAGGGAAAAGGTGAGAGGAAAGTAACCCAGCACTCGGAATAACACAAGCAATAATCAAACAACTTCTGACATGGAGCTTGAATGATAATGAGCATTTTACACTCCCATTTCTCTCTTAATGCTTTAAGTAATTCACAAGTTCTGTTAAAAATCTCCCATGTTCCATTAAAAGAGATGACCTCACAGACATTAATTAACTTAATCTCACAAAACTCATTTGAAGTAGGGAAGAGCTATTGTCCTCATTTTTAAATAAGGAATGAAATACAAGGATAGTAATAGATAGCTTCATACAAAACCTACCAAAATCAGCAGTAAATCCCAGCCTCACACAGTACAACCCCACTCACTTCTTTATTTTCTGATAGTCCTGATTGTCTCAAAGTTTCACCTCTCAAAAATCAATCCTGTACCTAAAAAAGTCAGCATTGATTTATTTCTCTGACATTATTTTTAAAGTTTTAAGGCTGCTGGGTAAAATAATAATAATAAAAAAAAATGTAAAAACCATGAAACACCCCTAGGGCACAAAAATACCAAAAACAAATTAAAAAAACCCCAAAACAAAACACACACAAAAAAACCCCAAAGTAGAACAAGGAAAAACTAGGAAAAAAAAGCTTCAGTTTTATATAAATAGAAATATCATTTTTTAGGGCTGTCATGACACTTAGCATCTGCACTGATTTTTGAAAATTTGTGGCTGCTAATCATGGATTAACATGTGCTTAACTTATCTTTGAAGTTGCTGTGGGTAGTTACATACCTAGGCTAAGAATGTGCTACTTGTTCTGCAGAAATGAGCACAGGCCGTCAAAAAAAGAGAGTGATGAAGACTATGATTGGAATCTAAACTTAAGGACAATAGAACTCCTTACTTAGGTGGTTAAACAAAGTCTAAATTTTCTGAGGCATTAAATGTTGATAGAGAGATTTAATTTTTCTGACATTCCAACATCTATACTTGGAATAGAGGGAATTAGGTGTTGAAACTGGGATGACTCCCAGATGATGTGCATACTTCATGCAGACTAAAGAAAAGGGAAATACTGGAGGAAAAAAGGAAAACCAGAAGGTACAGCATGACTTTCAGTGCCCAAGACACATATTTTAAAATTGGGGTTAAATCCCACTGAGAAAGTACTATTCAAAGCCTAAGAGTTGCTCTTCATATGTTGAGAAACATATTCATCTGAGGAAAGGGACATTTAGGACATCCAGACGTGGAGTGTGAATCATAGTATCATAGAATTGTCTAGGTTGGAAGGAACCTTTGACATCATCTAGTCCAATCATCAACCTAACTCGGACGAAAAACAACAAAACATCACTAAATCATGTTTGTAAGCCCTATATCAACACGTTTTTTAAATACCTCCAGGGATGGTGAATCAACCGCTTCCCTGGGCAGCCCACTCCAAGGCTTGATAATCCTTTCAGTGTAAATATTTTTCCTGATATCCAATCTGAACCTCCCCTGGTGCAGCTTGAGGCCTTTTCCTCTTGTCCTGTTGTCTGTGACTTGGGAGAAGAGACCAATCTCCTTTCAGGGAGTTGTAGAGAGCGATAAAGTCTCCCCTCAGTCTCCTCTTCTTCAAGGTGAACAACCCCAGCTGCTTCAGCCTTTCCTCATAAGGCTTACTCTCCAGACCCCTCACCAGCTTTGTTGCCCGTCTCTGGACCCGCTCCAGCACCTCAATGTCTTTTTTGTGGTAAGGGCCCCAAAACTGGACATGGCACCCGAGTCATGTGCTGACTACAGGAAAACAATCACTTTCTGAGTCCTACTCACCATGTTGTTCCTGATACAGGCTAGGATGTCATTGGCCTTCTCGGCCACCTGGGCCCACTGCTGGCTCATGTTCAACTGTCTGTCAACCAACACCCCCAGGTCCTTTTCTGCTGGGCAGCTCTCTAGACACTCTTCCCTAAGCCTGTAGCACTGCATGGGGTTGTTGTGAAGCTACACTTCCCCTCTCCAGGAGGAGTGTTCTAACCACCAGTAAAAAGATGGGATTGCTTCCTAGTGTTTCAGTTATAGCCAGTTGTTGTGCATCCAAAAATTCACAGCCCTTGAATCCAGAAGGAGAGGAATAAAAGAGCTTAACCCTAACATTTGAGGGTAGAAGAGCTTTTACACTGTTCTAGCTTTTGCTCCTGTAATAGTTTCTGTTGGATTCATCTGGCCAAACATCTAGATCTAGTTAGGACCTGGAAGGGCCTTTTTTCTCTCTGTTGACTATAAAAGGAGATGAGGAAGACAAATGTGGATGTAAAGCATTCTAGTATAGACTCCCAGGGTTTGATTCAGTTGCCCAAACATGGGCACATTTCAGACACCCCAGTCTCCTGCCTACTCTCCAGCTTCCATGGGTTACAGGCAGGATACAAATCTAATTAACCTTCAGAAGACCCATGCTCTCTTCTTCTGCAGTTACTTTTATGCTTTTTTAATACTTTCATACTCCTGGAAGAGGTGGAGGTCCTCCTCCTGCTCTGAAGCCAGTAATTGTGTTATACATGCTCCGAGGAAACAGGCTCAAAACCTTAGGGGTGAAGGAGGACAAGGAACATGTCTTTAATTTCTTGAGACGTGCCCAGATTTTACACAATACACCACCTGCTACTTTAATTCAAAATAATGCAAACAACATAGGCTGTGAAGGACTAACAGTAGAAGTCCTTAGAGTTGTCTGGTCCTTTACCTGTAGATAGGGGAGCAGGTCCCAAGCTGTGTCAAAAGTATTAGCCAAAGATCCACATATGCAGTGTCAAAGCTTTAGGTTCCATAAAACTGAACCATATTAACTGAAATCTTGGGTGTCTGGGAAATCTTATATTCCTAATAAGCACAGATAGGGTTTTCCCTAGTTACTGTCATGAGCTTAGGTTCATTAAAGATAGTTAAGGATACTCCATGCTCTGCTGATGTTGAATATCTGGTATTCATCTTTTATAGACTTCTGAAGAAGAAATTATGATTAAGCCTCTCTGAAAAGTAGGTCTTCACTTTAGGAGGTTATCTGTCACAGTTGTAACTCTATTCCAGTGAGAGTGTACTGACACAGAATTTGATTTTGCAGTTTTGATTCTTTTCTGGAGACTCTGAGTATTGGTGAGAAGTGATGACTCTGCTATGAGCAAGAATAAAAAACCACACTGAATCATTAGAACCACCTTAGAATCGTACAGCCATGTTTGCTCTACTTTTCTGTAATAACTTTTGCAAACAGGCCGATAGATTTATGTTCGAGCTAAGTAATTATAAACAGCCCAGACAAAATCAAGGTAAAAATACAAAACTTGCCCTCCTTGGGAAATAGCACTGGTCATAGAGTTTGTAAATAAGAGGATGACAGAACGAGATTTTTGGAGGTGTCACCACATAGGATCCCAAAGAACAGTTCAGGGCAATGACAATCTCAAGGTTAGAATCCTAGATGTCCAGCTTTATAAAGTTCTCGTCAAGGTATTGCAATGTTGCTCAGGAGGTGGATGGTAGTAATCTGAAATGAACTCTCAGAGTTTAACTTCAGGAAAAAATTCAGACTGAATGTCACCTAGTCATTTAATTGAATCAGAAATTAATTCCCTAGGGTCAGCTGAGATCGAAACATAAACCTGACTATAATCAGCATAACAATGTTAGCTGAAATTATGCCTCTGAATGATAGCACCTAATAGAAGTGTAGGGCAAAGTTTCCCTAAAGAGATATTAGAAAAATGTGCTACCTTTTCCATAGCCTTTGATATTGGGCAAGATATTGTTTGCATATTTCAAAGTGAACTGTAAGACCATCTGAGTTTCATACAAGTACCTGTCTATAACCTTCAGATTTTGTTACCCTTCTTGAGTAAACCAAAAATATCAGCAAAACAATTTTAAAAATATAAAGATGGAATCAAGTATGCATTATTCCTTAGTATAGAAATGTGCAACATTATGTTCCTCTTTAAAGATGGTGGGCTCATTAAAATACAGCAGAGAGATGTTGTGCTATAATATTTTTATAATCATTTGACTTTTCCAACTTTTCTCAGAACTTCTGGTCATGGCCAGAGAGCATAAAGCAGGATATGACAGCATATGGCTGATCTTTCAAATCAGATCTTTTAGTTCTTCTAGAATAGATTTGAAAATAAATTCAATAGGATAATCAACACTAGGATATTAAGATCATCCAACCTGGAAAGAGTACATGGAGGGTATGGGTACCTCACTAGGGTATTATAATACTCATAAATAAAAAATTATAATACTCTAAAAAAAAAGAGTCCTGANGTGATCTGGGTATGAAACTAGCAAAATCACATTAGATCTACAACAACACAGTTTTAAATGTGCTTTAAGTCCTGCACATAAAGAGAGAGGAAAAGAATAAACGAATGCCTACAGATATATTTGTTTAAAAATCAGTGAACTATCATGGGAGGTTATGAGGTTAAATCAGTTATCAGTTTGTCTGTAATGAGAACATTGTAGAAGAACTGGTCAAACCAAGTAATGTTTGAATGAACAAGTAATAATGAATTGTTGAAAAACTCTAACAAAACAATGTGTCAAAAATGACACATCATTGGACTCAGATATTTGATCTGAAAATTCTCAAATTTTATGGGCTTTCACAAAATCCAGAACTTTCACAAAATCTAGAACTCTGAGGAAACTGTATTTCCATTCTCGTTTTTCTCTGCCAGGAATTCTAAGACCCAGAGACCTGATAGCTCTACCTTTTGGATCTACCTTAGCTTGTTAGGCCCACAACTTCTGAAGAGACATATCTAATGGTACATCTGTCACAACCCAGTCATGAGAAACTGGATCAGTCTGTGGATATTTACTCAATGGAGTGGTATTCAGTGGAGAACTACTGCAATTTAGCTCATACCAAAGTAAGCAACTTGGTTCAGATGCCTGAACTTTGGTACTTAGTGCAATTTAAGATAGCTCAGGGCATCCATATCTTTCACATAGAAGAGCAACACGACAAAGAACCTGCAAGAGACACACAGGTTTTTACCCATTTGGAGGATAATAGCATATCAGAAATATTTATACTTATAAATAAATGGTAAGTAAATATAATAGTGTTATATTATAAGCATACTAATAAATGAGTACAGCTGTTAATAGTAAACATGCTTCATGCAAGCTACTTTTACTATTTTTTTATCCTTCGCCTTTAAATAAAGATCTTAAAATCTGTCTTAAGATTTAAGGACAAGTACTTAGTATCTGTAGATGTTATGTCTCATATTTTAACATCAGATCACTCTCCATTTGCTTTCTGAATAAAGGACAGATCTTATGCAAAGCATAAATTTCTGTTGGTGAAAATGCAGCTAAAGCTTTATTTGCACATTGCCCAGTTGAATATTTCTTTCATATGGCTCCACTAAAAGATCCGTTTCCAAAAAGCTCAGGGATGTTCTGTGCAGGTAGAGCCCTGTGCTTCTCAGGAGCATCAAAACCTGGTTCAAAACTAGTATTGGCAGAGTCTTTCTTCATTTGAGACACAAGGCTGTAAGGAGTCTCGGTTGCGACCTTCCTCTGTCAGATATTTCCAATTCCCATGGTATTTTAGATGTTTCACTTGAGATAAACCCTCCACAGCTGGGGTCTGTCTTTCCCTGTTGACAACAGAGATAGAAAAAGTGATTAGTTTTGGGCAGACTCGTGCTTTGCAGTACTCTAGACAGGTATTTAAGTTAGGTGTTTGGATCGCTAATTTGTTATCTATGAAGTGATCTGTTGTGGTGAAATGGTACCAATTCTGTGCATGTAGATTTCATTGTGATGATGATGTGAGCAACAAGGTTTTTATAAGCCCTGCTTTGAACAGGTTGGGATTAGATGACCTCCAGAGACCATTTCCAACCAAAATTATTTTGTGATTATATGTGACAAATGAGTTAGTTTAACCCTGAAGATCACCTTTATAACTCTCTTTGTTGCTTTGGCTCTGTATTCTGTTGGGTAGGTCTATTGCAGTGCAATCTTAAATATGAGTGTCAGATAAATGGCCTTATTTGACTTTGGAGTCACAAATATTCACACCAGCAATGTGACTTTTGAAAAACAATTGTCCACTTAGAAACCAGAAATACAGTAAACTGAGAAACATAAATTAAGTAGGGAAGAGAACAGATTTTAAATACATAATACCAGTTAATACACAGTTCAAAATAAAAGCTCTTCTGTTATTGTCAATACACGATCGCTAGCTAGTAGTGAATTAGTCAAAAAAGTGTAAGATTTCAAAGACAACCTTCTGAACACCAGAGGAGGGTAAAATATATATAAACCAGCTCCATGAATAATGCTTGCTATTCTATGTATGTCTTTATGTATCGATTCACTGGACCACATTATGTTCCACAAACAGAAATACTAATGAGACTATGTTTGTCTCTGACTAACAATAATTTTCCTTCAGCTGTTGAATTTCTGTGAAATTATCCATTGCTTTATCCTCTAGCCCGAAGTATTAATCACAATTCCTTTCAGAAGAACTGCCAAGTTTATCAGTGCTTCTGATTCAGAGCAGTAGGTAAGCAATATATATTCTCCTTCTCCATCCATCGAGCCAACTCGTTTTGAAGTCAGAGTGGGAAAGTTAGCTAAATTAAATAAGGAATATGTTAAATGTAGTTTTTCCTCCCTGCAAACTGACACACCCTAACTACTGTTTTCCTTTTATCTGTGACATAAAGATTCAAACAAGAGTTCAGGCACAGCTAACTGCAGCCAGATTTTTCTTTTTTTTTTTTTTTTTAACTTGAACACTGATAACTGTCTTTATGGAAAGCTTCTATATATAACTAGGGAGAAAAGGGCAATTAAGGAGAGACAGAAGGTTCTCATCTAGTGTAAATTGGCCTATTTCCACTTATCTTGCCAGATATCACTTCTTTTATTCTTCATGTAGTTTAGTCTATATCTACACCTAATGTAAAAAATCAAAATGTATTTAAGGTATTTGAGAGCTCTGGTACATCTCACTTGCAGTTCAGAAAGAGAATTATTATGAGAAATGAAATGAGAAAGATGTAATGAAAAAAAGGTCTATATCTTCATCTAGGGTAAGATCCAGATATAGAATAAGTTTTGAAAGAAGGCATATACTCCCACAAAATTTCCAGGTCAGTTTGTTTTGAGAAAAGCTGTCACATGAGCACTTCTGAGACATACAGACAAAAGAATGTACAACTCAAAAGCCATTTACAAGGGGAACTCAAGTTCACATTGGATTTCTCGGCTTGAATGCTCCCAGTGACATGGTCAAACAACAATGTGCAGGCTTTGACCTGCATGTTCAAATGGAGACTAAGTTGGGTGTCTTTAATAATGTAGCTCAAGCCTGGTTAAACTTAGATTTAACTCATTCAAACAAGAATTATACTATGATTGATACACAAGGGATTACCATGTGATTTATGGCTTTGCCACAGACCGTTTGCAAAACCTTTAACAAGTCACCTCGCTGCCTGGGTAACTCTTTGTGGGGTTTCCCAAAGCCAAACTGAAACCCCAATTCTCAGTCCCAAGAGGTGATGGAAGGACTTTTTGTTGCAGTAGAAACAGAAGACACCCTTTGCAGTGCAAGAAATCACAAAATTTTATTCACCTGGTTATGTCAAGCACTTAGGAGTACAGAAGGAGAAGAGTCAGGTCTAGCAGATCCATGCCACATCAAGTCAAGTCTTATCAAAAAAACAGGAAGATTTTTTCTCACACTTTCCCTCCCAGGAAATCAAGAATCTGTTCTTCCCAAGAGATTAGGAACTTACTTCTCATTATCAATCTACACTGAGGGTAGTTGATATTAATTTGTTCTTGGGTCAACATAGACCAACAGTTCATGCCCTGTCCCTGTAGGCCAATTCACCAGTATGTGTGGTGTCTGGGGCTTGCCCAACCTCCAACATCCAGTGTCATCTGAGATGTCCTCCGGTACCTGAAATGGGCTGAAAGATACGTTTATCAGAGACCCATGCTGGACTGAGCTGGAGGCAGTTTAGTGTACTCTAGGTTTTTGCAGAACGTACACCTTCTAATGTGTGGGTAACTGAATGAAGCACCTTGGTGCTCAGCAGCTGTATTTATGTCCAGGATCAATGGACTTCATTAACTGGGAAGACTCAACTGCTCGGACTTTGCCATCAAGTGCTACCTGAGATGCTCTGAGGAATCTGGGATATCACTATCCTGTGAAAGACACATGCTCTTTTGGAGATATAGAAGCCAAGTAGCTGAAAATTTTCAGCACCTAAAACAACCTGGATGCATGGGTAACTAAAACTTATAGTGAATCTCTATTGACCCTATTCGGAGCTCAAACACCTGGTCCTCATCTAGAATCGTGGATGTATATAATGGGATGCTCACTTATTTGTACATGAGGCTCTTATTTAGCACGATGTACAATGTCCCTGTAAATCCTGTCCAGTATTTAGTTGCTGTTGAAGACAAACATGTATTTTAGAGGGCACTTGGTATCTGTGATTGGTCAGCTGAATCTTTCCACTAAATGCACTTGTATTAATTGCAGATTAAATACCATGGTTTACATGTATGCCCGTGGTGCTTTTACAGATAGCCACCATACACTCATATTCATATTTAAACTTCGGTACCAAAGGATGAGCTTTTCAGCCTTAGCCCCCTTTGCAATCAGTGGAGAAAAACAGAGACCTCCAGAAAATTTTGCATTTCACCTTAAGACAGAATTTTTGGATGTGTCATTGAGTCACTTTCCACAATAACTACGCTAGGTTTGACTGACTAGATCAGGTTTTTGAACATCTAGAAATAGGTTATCAGTCTGTGCATTTGTGCAAAGTTTATACAGTGAAGTTCCAGGCTGGAAGTGCTAGAAGTGTAGTGCTAGAAGATTAGTAGTGACAAATACATAATGTCCTTTTTGTCCCTTTATGGAAGCTTTGTCCAGTACAGTTCATTGCAAACTTTTCTCCAGGTCTTAATATGTGGAACAAAATACAAGAAGAGATAGTTCTTATTCGGGGTCACTGTGGATTATGAAAGCAATGAAATGTCATCAGGGACCTTGAGCCTCTCAGAGATGCTTTTCTAACTGCTGAGTTTGCTCCACCTCACCATGAAGCCAGTGTTTTTTCTTCTCTCCTGATTGCAGCTCTCAGACAACCTCTTGCCATATCCACAGGGAACTGTTCTTTTATCATTGGATACTGTAGAAAATGAGTTGCCTTTTGACGAAAAAATGTATGAAAAGTGAATTTTACAAAGCTGAAACTGAGTGGAATGTTCTGAATGCCTAAGTACGACCTGTCCTGCTGCCGCTGAGACAGCACTGCAGACTGTTTCAGGCATGTGTTTCTTTGTTCTAAAAGAACTTGACAATCTTGAAGGACATTTTCAAGAACAAAAAGACCTTCATTACAAACTAAAAATGCTAGTAGGCAGGAGATGTGTTTTCTGGAGGAGGTAACTGGCACCTTTTTTATATTTCCTGACAATCTGACCTTAAACTGAAAAGGACTTGAATTCATATTTAGGAAAAGCTATTGCAAAAAGAGAAGAGACAAAGTTACATCTTGTTCAGAATAATAATAGCATCTAGGTCCTATGCAATATTTTTTGGCATTTCATCTGAAAACTTTTTTGCTGAAATAGTCAGTGCCTTCTCTCCACTTTACAAAAATAGAACTTACTCAAGCATGGGGAAAAGGGGGGATGAGGAAACATGAGATGCCCAAGGATGCTTGGTAAATAAGTAGCAGAGCAATGATGTGATGGGTTGACTTTGGCTGGCTTCCAGGTGCCCACCAAGGTGTTCTGTCAGTCATCTTCCATCAACAGGATGAAGGGAGAAAGTGCAGCAGAAAAGAGTGTGGGTCAAGGTAAAGACAGGGAGAACACTCATCAGTCACCTTCACAGGCAAAACAGACTCAACTTCTTCCTCACATTCTACCCCTGCTCCAGTGTGAGGTCCCTCCCACGAGATACAGTTCTTCACAAAGCTCTCCAGTGTGGGTTCTTCCCACAGGCTTCAGCTCTTCAAGAACCACTCCTCCATTGCTCCTTTTCCACAGGGTGCAGTCCTTTAGAAACAAACTACTCCAGTGTGAGTCTCCCTTGAGTCGTAGCTCCTGCCCAAAAACCTGCTCCTGCATGGACTCCTCTCCACAGGCTACAGTTCCTCCCAGGAGTCTGTTCTAGTGTGGGTTATTCAGGGCACATCCACCTACTGCAACGTGCAGTCCTCCACGGGCTGCAGTGTGGATATCTGCTCCACTGAGGTCTTCTATGGGCTGTAATGGGGACAACCTGTCATCACAGGCTGCAGTGTGGGTATCTCAGCTCCAGAGCCTGGAGCACCTCCTCCTCCTCCTCCTTCTTCACTGACCTTGGTGTCTGCAAGGCCATTTCACACATTTTCTCACTCCGGTCCCACCGCTGTTGCACAGTATTTCTTTTTTTTATCCTTAAATACATTATCACAGAGATATTACCATCACTGGTTGGTTCAAGTTTGGACAATGGTAGGTCCATCTTGGAGCAACCTGGAACTGGCTCTATCCAACATGGGGGCAGCTCATGGTGTCTTCTCACAGAAGCCACCCCTGCAGCACTCCCATCCCCCATGCCTGCCACTAAAACCTTGCCATGTAAATGAAATACATGGGATTAGACACAGAGTCCCAGGCCAGACCTGACTGAGAATGTTACCAAATCCCCTCAAAAGAAGAATTGTGTATATTTGAAAAGTAGCAGCAGTTTTGTTTCAGGTGTGACTGTAAGCTAGCACAGGTACAGTTGGTACCAGTTGTTTTTATGGAGGATTATAGGTTTGTCTGCAAAGGGAAACTCCTTCAAAGTAAGGTGGACAAGAAGGTTACAGTGACCAAGGTACTCCCTTCTACCTGCCTCTGGCTAAGTCTACGATGAGCCATGAAAGAAAACTCCACAGATTGCACAAGAAACCCTTGAGACCCTCGCACCACCAGTCTGCATCTCATGCAGTGACATTACTGCAGTCTTGGACCCAGGACCCAATTACCATTACTGAATTACTTTTTCATGTTTTGCCACAAAGCAAGGTAGTCACTACTGCTACTCCTTTGGACTGATGACCCTTGTAGGCCTTGGAGAGCTAAACCAAAATAACCTAAGCCTCAAGTGAAATACTTGAGTTCATTTATTTGTACATGCACCAGAGTTTATCACTTTTGATAAACATGTTGATCAAATCCAATGCACAATTTCCATGTAGTCAGTGCCAGAGACTCTAAGGGGTCAGCTTTCTCAGGTGTATCCACTAAATTCTAGGTATTCCAGGTTCATGGTCTTCTCAGGACTGTTTTATTTGAATGAGATCCACAGCCAGATCAGCAGCAGAGCTGAGTTCAGAACAAAGATGTTAAATTTCTCTCATCCCCGTTTAAGCCACTGGGGCTGACTGATCTCTTCAGATCTCTTCAGATCCCCAGTTCCTCTGTTTGGTCCTTGTAAAACGGGAAATCCATAGCTTGAATCCCTGTGATGACCATTCAGCTTGTTCAGCAGCAAGATTTCCATTTTGCTTCAGTTTGGCGGTCGTGTTTTCTCATCTTGCTCTCCAGCACACGTGTAACTATTAAAACTACCTTTTCCAGCCCAAATCTGGTAAATTTAACCCACAATAAAATCATTCAAGTTTCTAATTCACCTCTGAACTTTTCAGAGCTGGACCTCAAAACCCAGCAGCTGCCTATCACGTACCACTCTTTCATATTTCCCTCAGTGTAATCAATTTCAACCTCTGCCATGCTGGTTGTTGTAGCAATAGTCACTTTTTGTCATTTTCTATAAAGTGCAAATGCTACAGGCCCTTCAGACACTGTCTGCTCTACACACGCGGTGAACCCACCTTTAAAAATGTTTCTCATAAATCTTTTCTGTCACCTCTGTTTTGCTAACATTAAATTGAAAAGAGGGGGAAGGGGAAGAAAAAGATCCTCTAAAAAGCTATTCTGGGTTTTGCTTTATAACAATTTATTTTTTTTTTTATTTTACCTTATTTTATTTTTAACCATAAGCTATCTTTTTTACATTGAAAAGCCAAGTTATTATTTCCTGGAGGTTTACACTCGAAACCTCAGATTGTCAGTTCATTTAATGTCACTTTACTTTATGCTTCATGCCAGTTTTAAGGCTCAGCAAGAATTGACAATGCAATCCTTTCACAGCATCAGCTGGCTGTGTTTTCTCTGACAGCAAGATTTCAAATCAAGGATTTAATAAACCAGTAGCTCTTCCAGTTAGCAGTGCAACGTTCTCAATTCCGTCACTTACGGAACATCAAAAAGACCTCAGCTACACAGCAAAGATTATAGCTAAACCAGAAATGCTACTTATTTGCATGCACAGGATTGCCAGGGTTTGACTGTCAAGAGAGGCAGCAGCAGAAGAAATGTAATTCTGCTTAAAATAAGTGTGCACGTGAATGTGCATATTTCTTTAAGCCGACTATGCATACTGAGACACGGAAAGAAAGGACAAGAGATTGGAGATGATGCATGTAGTGGTTAAATTACTCATTTGTGAAGGTGTTAAGTAGGTGAAAGGTGGTCTCCTGGAGCTTACATGCTGAGTTAGCTGGGAAAAGGTGTTAACGCTCCCTCAGATGAGTGGCTTCAACTCCAGACCCTTCAGTGCAGGAGGTTAACACTAAATGCCACTGAGCTGCAGCCCTTTACACCGTCTTCCATCCACTGACTGACCTATCTGCTGTCCCCAGCTTCCCACGTCACGCTTCTGAGTTTGGCCCAGTCTTCACACACCCGGAGGGGAGGAAATGTAAAAAAACTCCACCTGTGAGGCCCAGAGGGACCTTTAAAATACTCAATGAAAAACATCTTGTATGTGTGCCTTTCTCTCCCTGCAGGGACATACAGTCGCAGCTCCACTAAGAAATGTGATGAAGAAGGGAGACAAGTGATGGAGAAGTGCAGAAATTCTTCTTGCTAATCCACAGCCGTACTTCTAAGCTCCTTGTGTAAAGTCAGCATTGACAATGTAGCACTACAGGGATGCTCATCTCCACCTGGTACAGGTGGATTGTGTTGGTGGCCAAGATTGTGCTAGAAAATATCCAATACTGGGGGGTGTGAATCTGAGGAAGGGGGTTTTATAGGATATGTTTATCTGTACCTTTATTTTGGGAACCATGCTGTAGCCAGGGGGTGTTTTTAACTTCCTGAATTGTGTTCACAGATCAAATGTATTGCCACTAAAATTTCCTGGAAAGCAGAGTATTTCCTAGATGTGTTTCAGGTCTTTCTTCCCTGAGCACTTATTATCTCTTATGGGAGAGCTAGTAATGATGACTCTTGCACTGAAGTAACTTTTTCTTCTTTCTGCTCCCAGCCAGCTGGTGCAATCCAAAGTAGTATGGTATTAAATCTTCTCAGTGAGAAATTTTTACTCCTCACACCATTAGCTCTCCGTTGCTGCTCCATCTTGCATCTTAACCAAGCTGTGTTCACCTACCTTTGGTTAGGAGGAATATGCTTCTTGGAAGCAAAGACCTTAATTGTTGCTACTTAACTGAACCTACAGGCCTATCCACATAACAACACTCACCAAAATTAATCTGAATTAGCTTTTTTAAGTGGATTAATTAAACTACTTTAAACTCCTGTATGGACACCCTTGTGCAAAATTAAAGAGGCTTAATTCAATTTAGCTGAATTAACTTTCAAAGTAAATGAAGCCAAATTGAATTATAGCCATTCCAGTCCACATAGGGATTTGAATTCATATGTTGAGGGCTCCAGTCATGTTAATTGAGCAAACAGCTGTAATGAGTTGTTTCTGTCTCCCAGTTTTTTATTACCATTTCGTTACCAGAGATTACTGGTCCTACCATCAGAATCAGCAGAACAGAAGTTATGACTGACTTATCCACTGAAGTTCAGTCAGGAACCTTTGAAACCTTTCTTCACCAGCAACTTACCTAATATACTGGACTGCAAACTGAAGCAGTTGAGGCAGATGGACACATACTCTACCAGCTCTGCTAGAAAGGTTGATTACATCCAATGGGGGAACAGGATGGAGACAGAGTGGTAACATCTTACATCTTCCCTATAATTCCCTAAACTAACCCACGAGAACCCCTGAACATCTCAGAACAACTCTACATAGAGTTCTCATGCAGTAAAACAATGAGAGAAAGTGATAGAAATTTTCCACCTTTTTTTTTTTTTTTTTCTGTAAGTTTTCTTCTCTTTAGGGATGTTTCTTTAGTATATTCTTATAACTGGAATCTTAATCGAGTCAATGCCGATTAAAAGCAGAGAAAATGTAAACAATCAAACAGATGAAATTGTTTTATATAACCTATAATACAAATTCTGAAGTCTTTTTGACTTAATCATTAAGAAGAACACTTCTATCTTTTTTCATTTTCTCTATTTTCTCTTCCTCTCTTCAAAGAATCTCCTTTTACCATGCCTGGATAGCTCTTGTCTGTGAATATTTATTTCAGAGAAGCCATTTCCAAATTCAAAGTCATCTCCAGCTTGCCTACAATAGAAGTAGTTTATCCATCTTCTAAGATGAATTCACCAAAGAGGAAAGGAATGTGACCAGCCAGAACCATCCCCAACCAGAAAGCTGCACTGGACTGGAATGTATAGGGCCTGTAGGAGATGCGAGCCAGCCACTTACCTGCATTTTGTAGAAAAATTATATCTAATTAAGGTTCACCCTTTTTAGTTTTAAGCTTCGAATAAGAGAATCATATAAATGTTTACATTGGAAAAGACTTTCAAGATCATCAAGTCCAACCATTAACCTAGAACTGCTAAGTCCATCATGAAAACATGTCCCTCAGCACCACATCTACATGTGTTTTAAATACCTTCAGGGACGGTGATTCAATCACTTTCTTGGGAAGCCTGTTCCAATGCTTGATAACCCTTTTGATGAAGAAATTTTTCCTGATATCCAATCTAAACCTCCTCTGACGCAAATTGAGGCCATTTCCTCTTGTCCTACCACTTTTTGCCTGGAAGAAGAAACCAACCCCCACTTCAATACAACCTCCTTTCAGGGAGTTGTAGAGAGCAAGGTGGTCTCCCCTCAGACTCCTTTTCTTCAGGTTGAACAGCCCCAGTTCCCTTGGCCAATCCTCTATGACCTGGTTCAGATCCTGCCTTTCACAAACCAGGTTCCTTGATTGCATTTACTTTTGAATAGGCTTTTTACTGAAAAACTGTCTTTGATAGACTGAAGGTCTATTTCACAGAATCATAGAGGTTACTCAAAATCCTGACCAACCTGACCTTGAAGACTTCCAATGATGGAGCAACCACCATTTTTCTGGGCAACCTGTTCCAGTGCTCAGTTGCACTCACAGTGAAAAAGTGTTTCTTGATGTTCAGAAGAAATCTGCTGTGTTCAGTGTGTGCCCATGGCCTCTGGTCTTGGCATTGGGCACCACTGAAAAGAGCCTGGCTCCATTCTCTTTGCACCCCTCTGTTCAGGTACTTATATATATTGATCAGTTCTCACTTGAGCTTTCTCTTCTTTAGACTTGGCTCAAAACTTCTCCAGGGAGTATGCTAACATTTGAGCAACAATGCTAATATCTGAGCAACAATGGGTCAGATCAGTTCTTGAGCATGAGCTTAATTCAGATGAGTACCTCCAGAAAGCTATTTAGCCCATCCTAAAAGAACTCTTTGTGATAGCTAGATGATACCCACCTCTTTCTCCTGATAAAGAGCACATCTAAGCAAATAGCTTAGGTTAGACTCTAAACTTCTCCTTCATTGATACTACATTGCAACTGATGGGGAGGGAATTACTTGGTTTGCCAGTTCACTTTGGGTTGATGTTCCAAACAACTAGTATAAAGAATTGGAAGAATAAAAACTCTTTTTAGTTTGGACTCCCTGCTGTGAATGGTCTAGGATACATAGTTTGTAATGAAAAACAGGTTTCCTTGCTCCTGTAAAACCCAGGAAGGATACCATTTATTTTATTATTATTTTTTTTTTAACCCCCTAGCCTCTCCTATGTTAGCAAATCACTTACCAACCAACATCTGAAAGGCACTCTTTTAACAATATTTGGCTGGCATCCATAACATAAACTGAAAGTATCACCAGCAAAAGTATAATTCAAAGGCCATGTGATTGTAGCTCATTATATGTTGTGCAGTGTTGTTTCTATTTCCTGAGTAATTTATGTACCTATCCAACAGCTCCTAAAGGGCGGATTTTGCAATGAGACAAACCATTTCAAAATTCACCAGCCCTGAATATTAGACCACTGCATGTTGAAACTCGTATTCACTGTTTGTCCCAATAAACACTCAAGGATTCAGGTTTTTGTGAAAAAAAAAAAGGTGCAATGGAAACTGAAGTTAAAATTCTTTTTGGAATTCAAATGAATATTTTGAAGGGAGAAAGGAGAGGGTAATTTCTTTCTAAACACTGATCACGAAGGCATAAAAATAAAAGGCAAACCCAAAACCCTGTTAAACAGAAGTGTAATTCTGTTGCCAGTCAAGTTCTTGACAAGTTTCTATTTCCTTCAATAAGTAAAACATTGCACAATATGTAGTCCTAGGGAAAGATATTAACAGTCCCTTTTTCTTGTGCAGTAAATTGGAACTATTTTCTCCTACCCTCTTTGAACTAAGTTTCGTTGCACTACAAGCTGACTTAAGGGTTGATCCAAAACCCATTTATGTCATCAGGTGTAAGATTTGCATCTCTTAACGTTAGCCAGATAGAAGTGAGACACCTCATCTAAGCTAGTTACCCTAGGCTCCCAGCCGAGTCAATGGAGGGAAGCCTTCTGAGGCAGATTCATTCTATTTATCTTAGGAAACATGAATCACCTTAAGAGGAGCTTGTTGCTCTTCACTGACTACAAATGGAGCCATAGGGTGGCAGATTCAGGTTTTAAGCAGTTAGCTTGCAGACATTTAACTTAGGACACATGCATTTCACCCTGGGAAGCTTCTATTTTACTTCTCCAAGTTGCAGACCTGATCTTACATAACTCCAGTAGCTCCAGTTATTCCTTGCAAGGCACTTTAAATGTGGCAACTTGGTCCTAGCCTTTATATTGAAATGTTTTTCTACTGAAATAACAGTTGTTTACAAATAAAACACCTTCTAGGCCCAAGAACCAAACTTGATTGCCAGAACATCACTTTCTGTCTTTGTTTTTCCCATTCACTCACTCTTCTGTACATGATCAACTTTCTCCGACTTCTATGTGTTTGGACAAGCTGTTGCATGTGCTGATTGCTGGTCTCTCCTCGGAATAAGAGAAGGAGTGATTTAAACTCTCTTTCCCACGGCGAGGGTGCCGTTGGTTACCTTTCCCTTCCCCAGCTGTCAGTTTCTACTAAGCTTGTCAGAACATCATGTCCTTGAGACATCTGTCCTCTCAGCTCACTGCAGTTAAAACTGGAGGTGTATATATGCAGGATATATTCCCTTAAAATTAGAATAAACATGCACTTCCTTGTCATTGATAAATCTGGTAAAAGTTCTAGTAAAGATGCTCTTACAGAGGCAGGAAACACTTCTGGGTTTTTTTTTATTGGTACAATTCCTCTTTGCGTAGATGGTGTAAGCTACACCAACAAACCCTGCAATGCTAGAAAGCACTCATTTTTCTGGGTGTACAGGCAAAACTGCTCTCCTTTCCTACCCTAGATATTCCAGTTTCATCCTCAGTCCTATTCTGCAGGACAGTTACCTTAGCATATTTATTTTTTACTCACTAGGCACTTTTTTCCCCCCTGCCCTAGGAATGTCTGAGTTTGTTATGCCCTGAAACACAAAGCATTAACAGCCTTTTAGAGAGTGCCAACACATGGTGGAGGTGGCTACCTGCTCTGTTTTCCATAAAACGGGTGTTAATAGGCTCTAGAGGGGTCCCTCAGTAAAGAAACGGAGGAGTTCAAGCATTTATTGACTGGCTTGTATCTCGTAGAAATATTCAAGGTGGAACACAGGAGATGTGGAGAAAAGCCACACAAATGAGAAGCTACTAATGAAGTGTTTTTACAGTTGGAGTTCAATGTGTGAGCTTGTAAAAGCTGATTAACTATTATTGTGTTTTCATCTAACTGGTTTGATAATTTGTTGGTTAAATGGCTCAGCTGAGAAACCAGTGAGTGTCCTTGGAAACATGCTGGTGCAAGAGTTAAAGCCTCAAATCCACATGGAGGGGGCAGGTTTATGTTGTGGATCCATGGTACACTTCTCTTTTAATAGGTGAAAGAAAGAAGGAACTTAAAAGTCATACTTAGTTCTTACAGGATTCTTTTTGAGCCTATTGCAGTCAAAAAAATTTAAATGCTCTGTTGATTTTTTTCAATAAAAAGCAATTAACAAGTTGATACTTTCTTTCTTTCTTTCTTTCTTCCTTCCTTCCTTCCTTCCTTCTTTCCTTCCTTCCTTCCTTTCTTTCTTTCTTTCTTTCTTTCTCACTGTCTCTCTCTTTTTCTTCCACCTTCACTAAAGGACTCTGTTTAGAAGAGAATATTCTGGGCTTGATTAACAATTAACTCAAAGCAGTTAACTACCACATTAGAGCAGCAGCAACAGAATAGGGAAGACTTGCAAAAGCAGGTTGGAAAAACTGCAAGCCTCACTTTTCAAAACAAAATTACTGGAAATCTGTAGTAGAGGATGGAAAGGAAAAGATGTGGAAGTTTGCATTTATTATACTTTTATGCTCTGTTTTTCCAAAAAGATTTCCCTTGTTCCCACCTCTTAATTAAAATATTGTAAAACCTGTTGGCTAACATAAGAACTGGGGATTTTATGGCCTTACTGCAGACATATGTCTCTGAATGACAAGGTCCCCACAAATCCTACTGTTTTTTAGTCTGGTGATGGTCTCAACTGTCAGTAAAACTGAGTTAGATTTGGGGGTGAAAAATTACAATGTTTAAATTATGAATGAACAACAAGCCTGTGTGTCAGACATCCCAAAAAGGACTCAGCAGATGGATTTGGTGTAATAAACTCATCTCTAAAAAACGGAACATATCAGACTCTTTTAAGATGGGTTGAATGAAAATCACAATTCAAAAAAATACAAGTGTGTGAAAGACTGGATGTCTTTTCAAAAAAAAGTATGTTGTAGTGAAAAAAATCTCCCACAATAATTTGACTCAGAAAATGCCTGCGGGGCCCTACTGGGGATATCGTGTTTGGGGTTTTGTATCTTCCTCCAGCATGGTTTGGATTTCCTAGTCACATTGAATCTTCTCTCGCGGTGCTCTAAGATGTAGGACTCCAGGACGTACCCACTGCCCCTTATTTTGAGGAAGACCCTGGGAACCACAGGTCATACAGACCACAAAGGCATCCAAAATCCCATGAGGCACTACAACAATTTTTCTCATCAAAATAAGCTGAATTTCACCCTGCTTTTGACTAGTTGTCTGAATTATTAGCTTTATTCCTTTTCCATTTTCCAGCCAATACTACTAAGAAAAAAATCCCTGGAAAAGTCAAACAGCCATAGGTATGTTAACCACATTCATTTACTTTTCTAGACATATTTCATAAAAATGGGGAGTGACTCCCACATTTAGATTAGGTAGAGTCACAATCAGGTCTTAAGCTTTATTCTACCTGTTTTAAAAACAACTCTAAGGGAAAAGAAAGTTAAAAACATGAAAACAACAAAATAATTGCAAAATTTAGTTGGGAATTGATTTCTGGAGGAATGTAATTCAATCTGTGGTATGAATTACAACATTACATCACGTTGCTTAAGGTTTTGTTCAATTTGGTTTTGAGAGTCTCTAAGGATGAAGGTTACACAACCTCTCTGGGCCCAGGTTCCTGTGTCTAGTAATTGTCTCTCCTTTGCTTTCTTTTTGTAAAATATGTGATTTTAATTTCTTTTATTTTAACTTTAGTCTTTCATCTTGACTTTGTGCTTCTCAAATGAGAGTCTGGCTCTGTCATCTCTGCAAAGTCCCATTAGATAGCTGAAGACAGGACAGCAATTAGATTGTTCCTTGACCTTCTCTTCTCAAGGTGGATCAGACCTAGTCTCTTCGGCCTTGTACAAAATGTGCTTTAGTCTCAAACTACCTTAAAGACCTTCACTGGATGCACTCCAGTTTCACAATGTAGAGCTTCCCGTAAGCCAAATAGAGGAGAGTAATCATTTCGTTCAATCTGCTTCTACATTTTTGTTAACGTACCCAGTATGAAGTTGGCCTCCATCACTGCTTACTCACCTTTAGCTTGTCGTCCATCAAGCACCCTTTACCACAGAACTGTTACACAGCCATTAAATCCCCAGCCTATGAAATTTCATTAAATGTTTCTGTCCTGGGTGCAGAATTTTAAGTTTGTGTTTGTTTAAATTCTTGAAGTTCTTGAAAGTGCAGCCCTCTAGTTTAATTCCTTCTTAGTTTCGGTCCTGCTCTCCAAGAGAGAGATCCAAGTATGGATTCTCCATATTGAAGACATGCTTTTCTGGTGTACCACAATTGGAAAAATATCAAGAATGAAAAGGACCCTAGAGAATAAATAAATAAAAGTAACACTCACTTTTATGTATCTTGAAACCCAGAAAAAATGAATCAAAGATGAGACAACTGAAACAGCAGAGAAAGACACAACAAGACTGACTGTAAGTTAAAGACAGACAAATTGAAATCAAAAAGGCGTCATGACTTTTGAGCACTGATATAAACAGCCTGGGTGACTGATGGAGTCTCCATTTTTTGATGTCTTTAGTCCAATTGTCTCTCAATGTGAACTACTTTAGCCAAACACAAATTGCTGGTCTTGACACAGGGAAGAGTGGACGAAATGCAATGGCCTGTAGTATGCAGGATGAGAAACTGAATTATCTAATGGAGTCTCCCAGGTTAAAGCTTTTGAATTTATGAATAATGTCTGGGACAAATTTGTTGCTGAAATGATACAGATGTCTATAATGATCCCTGCTCATTCTATTGTGTAGCTTTTTCTTGCCAAATGTAACCACATAATGTTTCCAGAAAAATGGGCACTGAGGCACATTTCATTCCAGGAATTTTTGTTCCAACAGGACTGACAATATAAACATTGCATTAAATTCAATACAATGGATGTGGACGCATGCAGGGTAAATAGATATCATACTTACACTTCACATTTACTTTTATGTCCTATATACACATGTACCATATAAAACTTATAATATATACATATAGCATATAAAACAAAATGGGGATTAAAGGAAAAAAAGAAAAACACTCAAAATTTAACAATTACTTCACCCAGTGATTTCTATGCACTACATGGGAAGTCCATGTTAGCAGCGGGGATTGATGCCCGTTATCCAAGGCAGCATTCAGCTCAATTTATGGCCACCATTTCTCATCCTCCCATCATGCATCTCTGTAAATAACTTAGCCTCCTAGGACCAACAGGTCCTTCTCAGTGGGGCTGCTCCACAGCCAGTCAGACCACAGCCCTCATGTATGCAGAGGTTATTCATACCACAGAGAAGACTTCAGATTTGCCCTTCCAGATGGCATGAGATTCCTGTGTGGCTGATTCTCTGGCTTGACTAAACCCCTCTGCATGGTAGCCCTGTTCTCCTCAGCCTGGTGTCATCCACAGCCTTGATGACGTGTTTTTTCTTCTTCAGGTCATATCTAAAGATCCTGGGATAGATCTCCAGGTAAAGTACAAACCATTCAGCACTTCATTTTCAGCCTGATCTACCCAGTTTCTCACCTATCTAATCATCCACTCACAACACAACCCAGAACCATACAGCAACCTACAGTGGATTTTCACATTCAACCGAATATTTCGTATTTACCTGAAGAGCAGGTGTACAGGAATTAAAACCAGTCCATTTTTACAGTTCTTGTTCTAATTCCACTTATCTCCTTCATGGTGATGATTTTTCTTTCTTAAGTCATGTCTATATGAAATGTTGTTCTTATTGCAAACAGAACCTATTTTTACAGTTCCAATACATCATTCTGGTTTTAGCCTGAGATCTTTACTAGCAGAAGGATTTCACCCAGTATTGCTACAGAGCCTTCAAATTTATCAGGATGGAACTAGAGAATCACTGCCCCAGTATCAGTGTGTTCCACAACAGGACTTCAGTGCCCCTAAAAAACAGAGGAACCAGCTGCACACATCATGTGTTTGTGTTATAAGCTCTGTTGCAAACAGAACAAAAAAAAAAATGTGTAAAATCTAAAATCTTTGATGATTCGTACTTTTACAGCAATTAATTAAAAAAAAAATAGTTCCTGAAACATGCACCACCACCACCAGACAATCAAGAGTGAGAAAGAGAGGGGGGGGGAGAGGGAGAAAAAGCTGGCTCCATGCAGGGTCTTTTTGCTTACAGCTATGAGACAGTACTGCACTTTCTCCTAATAACCTTGACCTGCTTTTCCTGGCTCAGCAGTAGCATCTGTGTCACATCGGCTTAGCATCTGTTTATCAATCTAACAGCACAAACCTGATTCCTGCTCCTATTCTCTTTAGTGCTCACAATTTTAAAATGACTGAATTAAACCAGCAAAATTCAGGAAGCACGAGACTTAGGGATGGGAACAGCTCTATGGAAGGGAAAGAAAGGGGGAAAAAAAAGGGAAACAAGGAAGAGGGAAACCATATGTAGAAGCTCTGTTTATTTATTCTCTATGGATTTAAAGGAGAAATTTGTAACGAGAGCTATCAGTACTAAAGTCTCTTGTGCAGCATTCAGGGTCACAGGCTTTCAAAACAGAGAAGATAGGAATCATCTCAGACTTTTCCATGGATCTTAAGAAAAGACAAGGCAAATACAATGAGGTAATAAATTGCAATCTGCCTGTAGTCTCTGCTTCCAAGTAAAAGAGCGAAACAACAGTGAATGGGATTTACTGCAGATCTTTTATAAGCAGGTTGAAAGACATTGGGAACTCCCCAGTCTTGTCTCTGTGGTTTATTTTTCCCCTTTTGCTAGCACCGCTGTGTTCTTTCTGGTTTTGAGATGTGTCTGAGCATAACGATAGTCCTGATTTTGAGGCCTTTTTTTCATATTTAATGCTGCCCTGAGAAGATGTGGATTGTGCCCACACACTTAAACCTTTCGGAAGTCCCATATTGCAGGACAGCTTCTGGGAAGGCATAGCCATGTCCAGAGTAGTCACCCCATATGAAACAGCTCCTGACACTAGAGTTGTTTCAGAAAAAAAGGAGAGCTGTCATCTGGGAGCTCAATTCCACAAAGGCAGGCAAAAACTGAGGTGTCAAATAGCCCAGTGTTATTATTTATTGTTTATCATGGCCTCACTCAGAGCAGAACGAAATCAGAGCCCTGCTGTGCTGAGTAGATTTAGCTTCCAATTCCCCACCTACACAGAAGCTGAGACCACAGGGAAAAAGAAGAACTGGAGGAATTCTCTGGTCTGCCGGAAACTGCTTCATGAGTCTGAGGCATTGCAGGCTTGAGTAAAGATCTCATGAGTGTTTAAGTCATAAAACAAAATAGCAAAATAGAGATCCCCCAAATTGATAAAAATGTACACCATCTGCCATATCAACACAAACAGCCAGGGCTTGGGGTTTTGCCTCCTATTCAAAAGAAAGGTTTTTTCCAGCATCACAGAGATAACTGAGTCCACTAATACTGCACTGGAAAAATTATTGGGTACTGATTTTGACAAGTATTCCACCCAGAGACACATTGAACATCCATCTACTGAAGCATTCTAAATTATTCTCTGGAGATCTCCCATACTTGCTCGCCCTGAGAACTCTAAGATCAAAGGCCAAGATCTGACAGTGGTGTGGCTGAATGCCAGTGGCATGTAAGAGGTCCTTTTATGATAACATATATACACATCATTATTTATCCTTCCTTCAAAATGCATTAATGGAAACTTTGGACTACATCTACACTAATGCAAGTCAAGCTGCTCCACCAGATTTTGTCCCTACCTTCACGATTTGCTGATTGTAAATCAGGGGGAAAAATAGATAGAAAGGACTCACTGCAGTTATACAAACTACCAGCTATCAAAACCATATGACTAGATCTCAGTGTGAGGTAAATACATGATTTACAGGCTAATTCACTGCTCAGGCCACCTCCAGTGAACTTAGATTAGTTGAGAGATGAGTTTGAAAGAGAAAACATATGTAAACAATTGCTGAACCTCCAAAGAAGGTTTCTTCCACAGGGAAGCAAAGGACAAAATGATTTGGACAATACATCTGTGAAGGAGCAGACAGCTAACACTAAGTTTCATACAACTTCCACTTAGTTATTTCAGAGTTCTTCCTCATGCATGCAGCGATGATATGAACTTGAAATCTGAGCCTCTTTTGCCTTTTTAATTTTAACAGCTTTTCACTCTCTCCATGGTACTTCTTTTATCTGAGAGCAGTGCCAGAAACTCATAGGAAAACCCACCCAATGTCATCAAGGTTGTAGGATTTCACCTATATTTCACGAAGGAAAACTTTATTGCCTCAGGGTAACTCAGGATCTTTCCCTAACCCATTTTTTTTAAAAGCTGGGCTTGATTCGCATCAGTAGCTGGTCAGACTTTACTTCAGGGTCCCTCACGCCTCAGGCTGAAGGCAGAAAGTGCAGGAGGTGAACAACAGGTAGGGTTTGAGATCTGGCTTTTATGGAAAACTGGCCTTTATCACTACAGGATTACATTTCTATATAAAATAGGATATAGTTTTAAAAGCAGGATAGCTGAACTCAAGAATAGAGCTAACATTTATCCAGAAGACTTTTTGGAGCAGTCAAGAGGTTGTTAAAACAAGAGTAAAATTATCAGGGCATCAGGGAGAAGGTGTGAAAAGGCAAACAGGATATATGGAACTTTATTCCACTGTTAACAAACTCAAGAGTTTAGACAAAGTGTGTGGCAATACAAAAAGGCAGGGTGTTTTTTTAGTTTTTGTTTTTTAATATCTGTACAAGGAGTCTAGGTAAGGTGCCAACAGCTCTCGCTGAGTTGCAACACTTCAGTATAAGTGAAACTTAGGAAGACAGCTGTCTGGAATAGTGTATGAAGGTCTCTGTTTATCACATGTTTATGAAGGAGCAAAGAAGCAAGAGAAGGTGTATGGGTACATAATGGTGGTTTTCTTACTGAAGACTTTCCTAACTATAAGTGCATAAGGAGATGAGCTTCACACAACAGTCCTGCATGTCTTATCTGCCCATTAGGCCTCATCTTCACCAATAGCTTATGAAATCCTTAGCTAACATCTATTTTAACAAAGAGGTAGCAAGAGAAGAAAACATGGCTGCGAAGGCCACTTAAAATATGCCCATATCAAGCCAAATTCAGCAAATACTGATTGAGCAGATAGACAAGCTGGAGAATAACAAGAATGAGGTACTGGGACAAAGCTGGGATTGATATGTGGGAGGACAGTATCCCAGAGAAGAACTAGAGATATTACCATGGGGCTATGTGGGAGGTGGGGCCATGGTCTTGGTCATACAGGCACAGAGAGTATGGGCTGGTTCAGTAAGTATGGGCAAATCCATTACAGGTTCTGTTCCATTTAGAATGGATGTTTTGATATTACCAAAAATTTAGAAATTCAGGATCTCAACTGCCTATTGATCATGCAAGTATGTTCTGTCTCCATATGCGTATCCGCTGTCTTATAAAGTCTGGCTGAGCTATTTTGAGAAAGCAGGAGATGTCACAGATCAGTGAATCAAACAGTCTGAGTTAATCCCTGAGCAACTATCCATAATGAAAA
>VXBJ01002737.1:42158-96290 GCA_013400055.1 Nycticryphes semicollaris | reverse complement strand
AAAAAAAAAAACACCAGAAGAAAATATCTTTTTAATGGGGGACTTCAATTTGGGAGACATATGCAGCCAGCAGTAAGCTTCCATTCAGATTTAAGAAAAATATAAAGATGAATTAATTATGGGCTGGCAGTTGGTGGTAGCCTAGGGACCAACTGCTATTATCAGATTGCACTCCATACAGACGGAGGACAGGACCAACCAATAATAAACACAGTTGATGCTCCAAAATAATTAGTTTCTCAAAACTGGGAAATTAGAATGGGTTTTAATAGGTAGGGAAAAAAAAATCAGGAAAATAAGAATGAAGGTTGGGATTTTTTTAAGAGGAGTTTATGAAGATATGATTCCAACTTTGGGTTAAAGTAAAACTTTGTTCAAAGGCAAAGGAAATGCTCTAATTAGAAATAAGAATGCAACATGTGACAACGGGAAAGAAAGAGACCTTAACACACACAGCAATATAAATTAAACATTATAAAGTGTAGAAAATTGATAAGGGAAGCTAAAGACATCAAAGAAAATCCCATGGTTAGGAAGATTAATGACAATGAGCTTAATTTTTAGGAATAATTAGGAACAAAATAAATCCTACAAATAGCACAAGAACATTTAGTAATGGAAACTGCAAAACTCTTTAAACTGTACAGAGTGGGGTCAGGTCTCCGTACATTTCTGTTTATCTAATAAGGCTTGAACAATTTGCATCCTCAAAGAACGTATACACTGAGGAGTAATCTATATCCTGTAATTTAAAAAGCCATTATTAAATTAGTCTTATGGCAACTTTTCTAGTATTTTTCCTAGGGTAAACTTCAAAGTAATCAGTCTATCCTTCTTGTCAGTTCATTTATCTCTGTTTTTAAATATACTGATATGACACCAGCTTGTTTTCCTTTTCTAGAATTTCTTTGTTGTGCCAAGATTATTAAAAATTAGCATCAGCAGTTGACTGTGTGATTCTGTGATGAAGTTATAAGACCATTTGATAGACTGTGTAGGTAACTTAATATATCTGGAGGCATTTAAGATTACTACCACACCAAAAACAAAACAAAACAAAACAAAAAAAACCCACACTCTGAACTTTAAGTAAATTCTAAAAAGAAAGCAAGCATTCAATGTAACAAAAATTGGACAATAAATTTTTTTTTAAAAATCATAGAGGAAAAAGCACTGAATAAAGGATGTTTCAGATTAATTTTGTGAAGAAAAAAAAAATGGCTATTCAAAATTACATGGTCCGAAAAGAAATAGAAAATGAATGCTGGTAAAATACGTTAAAAACAACATAGAAAGGCACAAAATGATAGGACCAAGCAACCAGACTGAGCAACCTGAATATCTTGATAAACCAAGTTCAAAAAAAGATACATCTCAGTACTGTTGCATGGAAATATGTGAACAAGGAGTGAGGACAAATCTGGAGAGTGCTGTCTATGTCCCAGCAAGTAGCGACTGCAAAAAGGACCCAAAATGTTGCTGAAGCAGGAAAATGGGCTTTGGCAAAATGTTTAGGCAAACAGAAGTTATAGCAGAGTGAGAAAGGGTTGAATGCAGTAGTCTGTGAAATACCAAACCTTAGTCTGGGTGATCTAATGGACCCTTCTGGCCCAAACTGTGAATGTTGATGAGACTTATTTCATCTGAATGGATTTTTCTGTTCCCTCTTAGACATTCAAGGATGTTATTGCTGAATGCAGTGAAATATGTAGTGTTTCATAGCAGCATGGGTTTTCTAAGCTAGAAGGGACCATTATAGTCTGACCTCACGTATAATGGGGCTACTCTAGCTATTTTGCAGCCTGTGGCCCAAACCATGTTGCTGAACCTGCTAAGTGAGAACAGGAACATGCCATTCAGGAAATCTGAATGTGATCTTCGACTGCTAAACAAACAAATCAGTCAGAAGTCCATAAACAAAGATTAAATATCTCAAGAAAATGCTTCCTTTCTACCCCTGTTGGTGTGGACAACAGCCAAATCTCCAGCTTTTTCTATAGGATGGACTAGCCCTAGGTAATATAAATCGCAATGGAAATTATTCCAGTGTTTTACAACACTTTTTTACCAAATGGCTCTTGTTTCGAATCAAAACCTTTTGCCCATTCAAAGCACATTTTTTAACAAAGGATGCTAGAGTGGGATCCTACCTAATTAGTTTAGTCCTACTCTTTTAGTTATCCCTTAGTTTAATCCAATGAAATTCCAAGTAATTTTAGAACTTTCCCACCAGCATCCACATTCCCAATATAGTCAGCAGTTAGAGTATGTTTTTGAATTTTTTTGTCCCAAATGGATGTTTGACATCATTTAACTTTATTTGACAGATATAGGTAGGCTTTTGAAGAAGGAAAGGCTCAGAAAATTAATTTTGTACTTTTTTCTGAACTGGCATCACCATGTCAGCATTCAGAACTGTCTTTTGCAGTCTAATTTGTGTCTGGTCCAAGAACAGAATAGTTTCATAAAAACTTTTTTCCATGTTTGAATAGTCTCAAAGTCTTCGTGTCACCAAGGACCTGACCGTACACTAGATGCCATAAACTAGATCATCCCCAAAGCTACTCCAATTTGCATCATTATCCTTACACAACAAGGAACTTGTTCTAGGTACAAGGAAAGTGTGCTTTGAAGGAATGTCCCAGATAGTGTTATTTTACTTATGTTCTTGACACCAAAGAGTGGTTTATACAGGAACTACTAAGCTTGCTCTTCACCATCTGGAGATTTACCCACACAGAAGAAATTCCCAAGGGGATGGTTAAACTTGATTTCCAACTGTGAAACAGCCTCCGCAAAGACCAACATCTGGTCAAGTATCCTGTCAGGGACCTATGCTCACTGTGCATGATAAACATGGCTCTCTATTATTCTTGGTTTATTTTCTTATGTCACTTGAGATCACAAAGGGAATAAAGCAGCAGATAGGAGAAAGGCAGGCAAAAATAATGTAGGAAAAAATGCAAATATTTTCAGAAATTACAAGTTTTAAATGGCATAACCTTCCTTCAGAACACACAGCAGCAACATTTCCTAAAAGACCTATGGCTTTGTCCTAGAGCCACTAGTTAATGTTCATGATGCTGTTGTGTTATCTCCCACTGGCAAACTTCAGCACACCACAAATATTGTTAACTGTTCTTAGATTTTTCATACCTGAGATTGTCTTCGTTTTCTGACAGAACTGGACGAATCTGTTCATCCTTTCTCGCATTTCCAGTCACCTGTTCTCATCCATCAGAAAAAACACTTCATCTCAAAGAACTTTTGGAGGCAGCCTTAGTCATCTTACTTCTGATTCACAAACAGCACTGACTGAAATATCCCATCATTTCTTAAATTTTTGTTACCTACAGCTCGCTATAGCAGATAAGATTTTTATCACACTGGGAGTACTACAGTACTCTGATGCACAATGAACCCAGCTCGAGCATGCTATACTTTATGCTTATCTCCAGCCAGTTTAGTCCTCCTAACATGATGAACAGTTTTGGGGAGCTAGTGACACATCCCAAGCTCTGAAGAAGCATCTTTTTTGCCCTATTTTTTTATGTGGAAAGATCTGCTTGTTCAAATAACTTGCTCCTCCCTTTCTTTTCCAGTCTCCTTTTGATGAACAACCTCTAACTTGCTGCTTCCTTTCCACAAAAGAAATATTCCAGGTAGTTCTTCTCCCATCAGCCTGGGTATCTTTCATGTTGGTTCATTAGGAATATATTTCTTGGCTCCAAAGCTTGATCTGTAATTCACTTTTTACCCATCACCTATTTCTCCTGTTTGTTGCCTGACACCTTCCCAGCCCTCCAACATTCTCAGCCATTCTCTTTGGGGAGCATGGCACTGCTTTTATGCTGACTCCCTTAAATCTGTCTTCGTTCAGATTATCCCTATGGTGCAACAGCTGCAAAGTGAAAATTCCTATCTAAGTATTGCCACGACTGTCTTCTGTACCTTAAAGTAGATTTTCAACAACCTTACCAGTCTTCCAACAGTTTTTTCTCCATCAGCCCTTTCACTGTTAAAAATTCCTATATGTTTCTAACATCCAATGTTATCAGTATCTTCTATGTTCTCTTTTTGGTATTATTAGATAGGCTTGTGCATTTTCTTATTATTATTGCTGGGTATGGTTATTTCTAGGTGAAATTTTTATGAGAATAACACATACCAAAAAAAGGTTTTGTCCTTTTTTACTTTTAATAACCCCATACTTGGGCAATACCTGGGCTTTTGTTTTTCCTCTAATGGGGTATTTATTCCTCTGAGACACTGGTCAGCTAGGAGAATATTTATGTGGTAATAAAAAACTTTAACAGAAGGTTGTTTGGACCTAATAGTCTCAGGTATTTCAACACATCTTTACTTGTCATGTGTCATGCTGAATTACATTGTGGCCTGCATGTGACAGGAGCCCATAATGTGACCCATGTAATATAGTTTGAACTGTAATGTAGTGGGAGGGGGGGAGGGCTTAAAGGGAAAACCCACTCGTTCCTGTGGGATAAAAGCTGTAGATTCAGAAAGAAAGCAGCTTCAAACTGTTGGGTAACTGGAAAAGATTAAATGACAGCTTAGCAATGAGCTTACAAAGAAATCTGCAATAATAGATTAAATGATACCTGTAACACATTGCATTAATATTAATAACTTTCATTAATATTTTTCACTTTTACAGCATAGATCATTTTTCGTCTGAGTCATCAAGACACTACTAAATGTTAATCTGTCTATTCACACTTGGCAAATAATAAATGGCTTATCATTAAATACGAATACAGAAAGGTAAATAAACATTCACAGAGGATAAATGACTAGCTGGGACACAGCGACAGAGCCATGGAGAGAAACCAGGTGACCTGAGTCTCAGGAATGAGCTTTAGCCTTTTGATAAAATCCCTTTCCACCAATCATACACTCATACAAATATACCCTGGCTTCAGAAAATACTTTCTTCTTCACTGAATATTATGGCTATATTAAGGAGGAAAAGAGAGAGAGGGTACAACAGATTTCCATTTGAGGTAAAGGAATGAAAAGCTTCTATTCTTACAGAGGGTCTGGTTCTCTGGGAAAATGATGCTATTTTCCTAGATGAGGGGAAAAAAACCACCTGTTTTTTTCTGGCAGAAATGGTGAAATTTCACCCTTCAGCAATTTGGTGAAAACTGATAGCTGTGGACACTTCTCAGCCTGGGTAGCACAGCACAAAGCTGCGCCATGCGAACTGGCAGATGCAAGGAGAGAGAGAGAAAAAATAAAAAATAGCACTTTAAAACTGTGCACCAGGCTGTCCAGCTCAGTTAATCTGCTCTGCAATCCTCCCTGCTCGCACAGGGCTGGTGTAAACTCAGAGAGGAGAGAACTGTGCGGGTTTTTGCCAGCTGAGAATCCAGCACATGATAAAACAAATCACTATGAACCACTGGTGAAGGGGCTGTTCTTTAACCCATGCTCAATCACGGCCTTTCTTTCCTGCATGAAACACAAACAGGATTCATAGACTTATAGAATTGTCTAGGTTAAAAGGGACCTTTCTGATAGAGTCCAAACATCAACCTAACCCTAAAAAAAGCCATCACTAAACCGTGTCCCTCAGCACCACATCTACATACCTCTTAAATACTGCTAGAGATGAAGATTCCAACACTTCCTTGGGCATCCCGTTCCAATGATCGATGACACTTTCAGTGTAGAAAGATTTCCTAATAGCCATCCTGAACCTAAACCTCCCCTCCCCTTGAGGCCATTAACTCTTGTCTTTTCTGCCTTTTCCTTGGAAGAAGATACTGATTTCCCCCTCTCTACAACCTCCTTTCAGGTAGTTGTAGGGAGTGATAAGGTTTCCCATCAACCTACTTTCTCCAGGCTGAACAACCCCTCTTCAACCAACCTCAGCCACTCCTTAGAGGACTTGTTCTCCAGACCCCTCACCAGCTCCATTGCCCTCAGACCCTGTACCAGCAACACAAACAATCCCCTCAATCACAACACTGCTCAGACCAATTAAGTCTAGCTCATTTTAGGAGCTGCAGATGGAAGCAGGGCCATGATACAGCTTCAAGAGGGAAATACAGTCTAAGCCACCAAGGAGCATGGTCCTAACACAGGACAACATGTGCATGCACTATTTTGAAAAAAAGCAAAACTGGAAAATAAGTTCAGTTTTAAAACTGGAAAAAGTTACTGGCAGCTTACCATCAGAAAAGGCCACTGAATTTAGATCAAGAAGCTTCAAGTGGACAATTCTATACTGATCAGACTTCTCTTTCCTTTGAATGTCATGATGAATTAAAAGATTAATGTTATTAACATTTAATTATTGCATCACAATTACTATATAATGCCATATACTATTTTCAAAGCAGAGCATCTGATTTGAAATGCTAATATAAAATTAAAATGAACATTACAGTCTATTATTATAATTATTAATATTATTATTATTAAATTTCAAATTACATTTCAGAATTGCCTGGCTTTAAAACAAGAAAAAAATTCCAAGGGTTTTGCCTTGCAGAATGGAAATGTGTGTCTCTATTTTTTGAGAGTCCATACCTTAACGTAGTGTAAGGCCACTGTATCAGAAAAGGGGTAGCCATTTCCCAAAGCAACAATGACTTGTCGGGAAAGGACAAGACTCCTAACAATGTTTAATTCACCATTTAGCTCATTTCGGGGGGTGCCCCAAAAGGGAATGCTCCTTTTGGTGATGTGTTGCGGTGAGAAGCACCCCAGAATATAAGTAACATCACAGGGTTAATATTCAGGAATACAGGAATGTCAAATATGAGTGAACACTTGAATGTCCATTTGAATGATGTTATAGGAAGCTATAAAAGAACCTGTGTATAATAATGATATGCTCAATACTCTCAAATAGCCTTGTGCTATTTTAGATGCCCCATAGTACCTGAGACAACCTGACAGATATGTCCCAGGCTCTACAGGAGACCAGTGCCCAACTGGTCTGGCAGTTGGAAGCCGGGTGGAAAACCTAGGGTATCTCCGATGGCACTGAAGACTTAGGTTTAGAAATATAAATTGAGCTTCCTGTTTCTCTCCATTGACTACAAAGGGAACTGGAGGAAACTTGTTCCAATATGGACACTTATAGACCTATTCATTCACTCACACGTAGGCATCTTGTGCCATCTGAGATCTCATAGGTTCCCCTCCTGGCTTCCAGCTGCCACTCCAGAAGGCTGCTGGTTTCCATCAGTCCTATGTCATATCTGTCAGTGTTGTGCAGATGTCTTGGATATCCTGAAGTACCTCAAATGGCACGAGAAGCCTACGTTAAGGCAACCAAATTGTGCTGCTATAATAAGATTCAGCTTCAGATTTAGACAAAGCTCCAGATTTACTTATTAAACGCAGGCTTCTAGTGACGTTTGAGATGCTTCAACATTCCTGAGACATCTGCTCAACACTGGCAGATGTGACAGAAGCCTTACAGGAGACCCATGAGGTTTGGAGCAGAAACTGGAGGCCAAATGGAAAACCTTACAGTGTGTGTAGGTAACTGAATCTTTTCTGAAGTCATCATAGCCAACAATCCAGTTCACTGTCCAGGTGATCAAATGGAGGTTGAGAGCAATCTCCAGGATGAGATTGCTACCTGCCCAAGCTCTGTTGGTTGTATTGATAAGATCTCCCTCGACTTAATGGGAACTTCAGTGAAGGAGTGTGTATGTTTGTTGTTTATTAAGGAACAGATTTTTTTTCTGAAGAAGGTTTCATCCTAAAGTTCCCACTCTTTCCATCGGTTTCTCAGGCACTCATCCATAAATAATATGGGAAGAAATTATGTCTGTGCCTAGTCCAGCTCAGAAGTGGACTTCTCGCTAAGGCCTCTGTTGCAGATTCAGACAGTAATGCTTTAACTGAGCTAATAAAGTCTTTGCCAGCAATTTAAATCTCCAGACCTGGAGCTCAGCAGAGGTATCTTTTCTAGCAGATTCTGCACATCACACTTTACGCTTCTGTAGTTAATGTAGAGATGTGAGTCAAAGCAAGGTAGCTCTTTAGTGTATCGACAATAGGCTGAAGGTGTTGCTTTGAGAGAAAGGGTGTGAAAAGTAATGTAAACCTACTCTGTAGCCTGGTAAAAGGTAATTCTCCCTGGGAGTTAAGGTAATGTCATGTTCTGCTGAGCATCAGTGCTTTTCAAACCTTTCTGCCTCTGCCTTTAATAGGCCGGATGTCTATGTCGATGCTTCTGCAAAGGATAAAGTTGGGGAAGATTTGATATGAATGTAACTTCCTACTCAAGTCACTAACCTTGCTGAAGTGATTATTTTTTTTAGATTTGGAAAATGTTGGCTATGACTTCAAAGCCGTTCCTGCCTGGCCTCATATTCTCAATCTGTCCTCTTTGCCTTGTCTCAACGTAACATGATAAACATCAGGAGGCAACAGGGCCTGTGATAGGAGGGCCCAGACATCACTGGCCACAAAGGCTGATGGGATTTGTAGGCAAGTTGTATAAATGGGAAATTTGGTCTCCAGGGACTGAGTTTAAGGAGGACACGAGGGTAATAACTACTTCAAGACCTCAATCTGCACATATGTAGCCAATGAGATTTCAATATTGACTAAAAGACTCTCTTTGAAATTCCATCTACCCTGCCTTTTTCTTCCTTTACAGCATTTCAGGGGTAACACAATACCCAAGTAATGCCATAATAACAAAAATAACTCTAACAAGCTACGCTTGATTCCACTGCAGCGCAGCCTAAAAGGGCAATCTTTTCTTTCTTTTAATAATGCTTTTATTGCACAAATTTAACAGAATTATGCCCTAATTATAGTGGATTTTTTTTTTTTATTTGCCACTGGGAGGAAATACAGCAGATGAAGCTGTTTGAGAGTGCATGGTTCATACTGCTGTATTAAATGCTTCCAACTGCTGTCTTTATGGTTGTTAACAAGTCAGGACCAGACATGCATGCATTTTCTGAGTGCCTTTGAGGATGGCATGGATTATACTTGTATGTTTATTAGAGCTGCTCAACTCATTCACTGAGAAATAACGTCTGACCGCGCTTTCAGAACTGTCGTCCATAACACAATGAGAAATAAATGGATCCCTAGAGACAGTCAAATCACATTGTGCATAACTTGGGGTCTAAAAGTTAGTTGTCTGTATCTAGTCTAGACCACTTACACTTCCTTTGGCATCAACGCAGGAAAATAAGCAGTTCCTGAAGGGGTTCCTTTCTCCCTAAAGGAGACATATAGAGTGGGCCACCAAATGGACTGTCAGAAGATCCCTATTTCTTTCTATGAATTTTAAAGAGAGCCTGCAGTGAGTATTTCACAGATAGAAATCTAATTTTTAGATATGTAAATTTGGGTAAGATGAATCCTACACCAAAATTTTAATTCTTTTAGAGTATTGAGAAAAACTGAACAAATTCAATGGGAAACCATAAACATTCTTTAGCAGGCAGAGTGGGGAAAAAAAAAGGCAATCAAGTCTCCTGATCTTACTGACTTCTGCACCTTCCTCCTCCCTACCTACAGACTGAGCTGTTCATTCCTCTCCTGCTGTAATCAGTGCATGCATAGTTATACCCACGTAGATCAGATTACAAGCTGGTAGCACGGGAGTCTAGATTTGGAATCACTTTGGCCCTGTGATATTTTGAGTGCCAAGTGTGAAACAGGTGCTTGATTTTCATAAAATCATGATCACACATGCTAACCCACACCAAAGCAAATAAAGTAAAGTTGCTATCCAAAACCAGAGACATCCAAAATAACTGGTTTTCAAATATAGATTTTCAAAAGCCATAGCTTATATCACCATCTCATGTCATTGGTGTAAATCCAGAATAACTTGAATAGTTTCATTAACAAAACAGGTGCTGGGTTTTCGACTGCTAGCAAATCCAATAGACCAGCTTCAGATTACTGATAAGTCTCAATAAAGTTTTAAATATTCAAATGTTTTATCTTAATTTCCAAACTATGGATCAGCAAACAATTTACCTTTAAAATAACATTTGGGGGATTATTTTTTTTTCTCTCTTTTACTAGATTGTCCGTCAACAGGAGTTTGCACATCAACCTCAGCAAATGCTTGTAACACCTCAAGATCATTGTGGCACAATACAGTCTGGAAGAGATCCCAACAGGAGTACAGTTCCATTTAGAAATTGTCAGGTGTTTTTCATTTTCTTCCGAGTTGTGCCTGATATAACAGGAACAAGAGGTGGATAAGATCAGCTAGTTAATATTAGTTCTCGGATTCCCAGTTTTGCCTGGGAAGTTTGTCCTTTTTTATTGAAGTGTCCAGCTCTCAGGGGGTGTGTGGGGGTGGGGGGCCCAAAGCAGGTGGCTATTAACCCTAGAAAGAATTTTGAAGTGACATTTATGATGTTTGCAAAAAGTGAATTTTCTTGTTAGAACTGATATATTGCCAATAATGATAAATCTTTTTATTTGTTCAAGAATTTGCTGAGGAAAGAAGAAAGTTTGTGGGGACTGAGGAGAACCAGAAGTCTGTCTGCCAAATCAGAACAACAGAATAAAACCAGTGCTACATGAAGAAAGACGTTTTCCAATTCCTTATACAGACCAAATTAGACCAAATAAGAATGTTCTTTTGACGTTGCATTAGGCTGTAAGGCTTTGACTTCAATTCCCATCTCTGCCCTATAATTTCTGTGTGACTTGGTTCAAACATTTACTTTTCCTGTATTTTTGATTTTTTCATATTTATGGTGGGAAAAATAATAGTTCTTTTCCTCATGAGAGGTTGTGTAGCTCAGTATTGTTTGATAGCTGTCTTCTGGGGATGTTTTAAGTAGAATCGTTTGCCTCTTGAGGCTAAAATGACCTCCCCAGGTCCCTCTTGGCCCAATTTTCTAAGCTTCTGTGATTGCTTTTTAGATGCTGCAGTAATAGGGAGCATGTGATGACCTAGACAGACTTTTAAGTGACTCAACCAACAGAGCATCTGCGGTTACCTCTGGGAGACTCTTTCACAAATGATCTAACAGACACTTGAGAAGTTTGTCTAGATATCCAACCTCATTTTCCCTTTGCTCAATTTCATCTCATTGCCCCTAGTTATGAATCTGTGAACCACCCTCCACAATCCCTCTCCCTCCTCGCTGCACACATCCTTCAAATGCTCACAGAACTGCGAACATCTTCTCAAAACACAGTTGGGGACAGCAGGGGAGAGGAGCGGACGAGCACCTCTTTCGAGCCCCCAAGCACTCAGGAAGAGAGCACACAGCCTGCAGAGATGCCCATGTGGATTGCCTATATTAGAGCAGTAAGCACCTGAGGAGAAACCCACCTGGTGAGTGAGCTTGCTTTCATTTAAAAAAAAATATATATCATCAAATACTGTTTGCCTTACGATCTTAATTCAAGCACTTAATTAAAGCCAACAGAGGATTCTAAAGTAAGGAGAAAAATTAGAGCAACAACTTTTTAATTACGCTGTAGGCATTTTCTCTCTTACTTATTCTTTCTCCAAAAATCAAACAACTCCTCCTCTAAACATACATTTAGACAAAGATGATGGCAGAGTGATATTATGGGCTGGAGCTTGCTTAGTGCTTAACAAGCAAATACTGGAGGCTGCCTGCCCAAATCCTTGACCTGAATAACATGGTCACCCCTTATGAGGGATGTCGCCTGGGTCATTCCTTAGCATCCTTTTCCCCAAGCCATGGGAAAGGAGCAGAAGAAAGAAGGGACAGGAGGTAGCCAAAATGATGGTTCCTTCCAGGAATGTCTACCAAGTGGAAAAACTTTCTAGTAGTACAGGACTCCTATTCTTTCAGTGGTGTGCAACTTCCTGCCTGCCTCCAGAAAGCTGGAGAAATGAAACGACTTCTGTCATCTCCTGGAACACCATAGCTCCTGCCTCTCGACAGTAAAGAAGAGCTGAAACCACATCACCTGCTCTTTTTCTGCTCTATTACTAGTGGCATAACAAAAAAAATTTGTCCTTAGAGATAGGAAGTGATTTCATATTACTTGGGATGGACACGGACATGGTCAAGCTTTAAAGGGAGGTACTGCTCAAGTCTGACAGAAAGAGCAGGATCCATCACAAAAAAAGAAAAGGATGTTCTTGTTATAGCCCTTCATGTAAAGATACGTATGGTGGAGTTACTTCCTTTGTGAGTCCAGATTCTCCTGTGACTTTATCAATCCTGCCTGCTTAAAGGCACCTTATGCCAGTCTTCAAAGGAGAGGGAAGATACATCCCTCCTTGCAGAAAAAGTCTGACTTAGGAAAACTATAATTTGTGCTGAGCTTCATTCAGGAGGGCACATTTATTGAAGTCTGTGAAACTGGGAGGGTAAATCTCAGTAGATCATTTCCACAATCGCCTCAAAATAAAAGCATATTAAAGAAATGAGGTCTTGGGAAAATTAACTTTGCACCATGCAGAAGTGCTTAACCATTAGTTCGGTATAATCCACACAAAATTTGTGTTCAAATTTCAAATAACCTTCTTGCCTACATTCAATCTGCCATGAGTTACTGGAATGACTAATTCCTCAGTTGGTGGTTGTGGATTTTTTTTTGTCTTTCTTTTGGTCTAGGAGGCAAAGAAGAAAAACAAAAACTGAAAGAACACTTTAAACATTTCCTAAAGTAGTCTAGAATCATTTACAAAGACAAAAGTTAATCAGACTACGTCTTGCTAACAGTGAGGCAAGAGATTATGGTCAGGATTGCAGAACTGGATCTAATTGGCATTCAAGTGCAAGAACTTTGTGTGAACAGGACCAGATGTCTCATGTCTCAGCCTTTCTAGGACAACAGGCTGGAGATTTTTCTTGGCTTGACTTTCCTTTGTGCCAAATGGTTGGACTGGTGTGTCTACCTCAGTTAGCCTCTGCATTCAAGAGACCCCAGATGGGACTCCCAGGCTGTAAATCCCATCACACATTGTGAGATGACAGGGAGACAAACCACTCCGAAACTTCTGAGTTTGAATGTGATTTTTCACAATTCTTTTCTGACAAGAAAAGTCATATTCTGCTTCATTATAACCTTTGCAGTGTCAAATGATGGAATAAAACCAATTATATTTAGCTAAAGACCAGGATTTTGAGTTGTCAGGAAATTATAGTGTTCTTTAAATGTCTAAATTGGCCTGAAACAAAACCACTGCAATATTTCACATCAATGAGAAACCCCCTGTGGCTCAGAGAAACTGAAATTATTTCAGTGTTGCTGCTGAAAGTAAGAACAATGAATTAACAAAAATGTCCTCTTCATGGGAGATATAAAGGCAACTTCCAGAACCCCACAAAGCCTGGGTGTTCATCAGAGAACCAATTTCAGAAAAACATGTTATAATGATGTGACCTTCTAGGTCAACTAGCTACTAAAAAAAAAAAAATCACTTAAAAATTTTAAATCTGTATTTAAATACAAACACTAAAAATAATCAACCAACCTTGTTAATATCTCAGACAATTCAGTGTAGCAGCATTTTCTCATCTCCAGATCTGTCTGTCACCTGAAAACCTCTGGTTGTGTAATATTTTTTTGAATTTTCCATCTTTGTATTTTTTACAGTGTTTTTGGAGGAGACTTAGGAGACAATATGCTCTACAGACACTGACTACATTGACCTTAACCTGCAACTTCAACACCTTTGACTGGGTATTTGACTGACAGCTGCTTTCTCCTTCTCATTAGCATGTCAGAAGACTGTGAGGAGTGTGTTCTGAAGGGATGCCTTTCTTTTTTTATGATCTTTGCCATTAAAATAACAAATATGGATTATCTATCAAAATAGTATGGCAATTTGCATTTTTTTAATGTGAGAAATAATATTAAGAACAGGAGACAGTACATAAAACACCCAACCTGGGCCTTAAAAAATTAGCATATGGTTTCTGACGAATCTGAAAAATTTCATTTTTTGTAATGTTACTATCAAGAATAAATTCATGACATGAAACCATCCCCAGAATTGACAGGTGAGACAGGGACTAGTTCTGTCTTGTGGATGTGATTCACACAAATATCTGAGGCTGATTTAATTCTACTCTTGGTCAAATCAGTGGTAAAAGTCTCAATCAGAAAAGGATAATTTTGAATATTTTTGAAATTTCCATTCAGTGCTTTGAATGTGCTGTTTCACACACCAGCCTACCTAGCTGCTGCTTATAGGGGTTCAATTATTATCTGACATTAATCATTCATGGATTTCTTCTCTCAATAGGCTTGTGACCATGAAAGCAAATATTTTTTTCTGCTTTACACAGACACACCAAACTAAAGAAAGGTATAAAATTGTCTGCCTTTGAGACTGATGTCCCCATTTAATCACAGAACATGGGAAGGAACTATAGTCATCTTTCCCACATTGTCCCAAATATTATACTTATATCCTAGCGCTTAGGATCAAAGAATATCTCTGTTCCTTGCCCTCATATCCTCATTCAATCTTTGGCTTTGATGATGGGTGCACCAGAAAGGGCCCCTCATATTCCCAGTCATAGGGATTACTTTTGTCATATTAACATTTGTCCAGAAGATGCTAAACCAAGAATGCTTATTTATTCCATGCACACAAGTTAGATATTACTCTCACCCTCCCTCAATCTGATTTTTAAAATGATCTTCAGTAAATAAAGTATGGAGAGCTTTGCAATAAGATTAACTTGGGAACAGCTCTTAAAAGAGAATATCTCTTTTCCCGCTAACCCTTATCTGGCCAACAATCATAATGGTTTGGGAAGTGAAAAGGTAGGATTACCAATGCTGAGAAGTAAGAAAGTGCCTGTCGCACTAATCTGAAAGTATTTGGATTATTATGTGGATTACTTCTGTAAACTTGTGTACGCTGAGCTGGCAACAGCATTGCGTATTTATACCCCAGGCAAATGAATAAAATCACAGGCATAAGCAAGCATGCACACTGCCGTAGGAATCACAGGGTAAATTGGTTCCGTACAAATCAGAGGAATCAGAGAGGTACCTCTGCACAGCAAAAGAAAAAAAAAATACAAAAAACCACCCCCAAACTAGACTCTTAGGTGCCTAACAACCTTAAACACACAGAACTGATCAATAAGAAAGCACATCTCCAAATTGAAAACTGAAGACAATGAGACAGATGTTTCTCTGGTTTGTGCTGATGTTATTTATGAGGAGGTACTGCTGGACTGAAAAATCTCTCAAACCGACAGCACAGCTGAGGTCTTAATATTTCCCCTTTTTTGCTGGACCCCATGTGGAAAGTTATCTTTGATCAGGGCTTGACCTGGAATATTCATAAAATAAAAAGGTGGATCCAGATTTCCTTTTATATCCTTCAGGAAAAAAAGGTGCCTACATCACAAGTTATGGATAATGCACGTGCAATTTTCCTGATGATTATAAGCCTGAACTAGGCTATGGCCATACATAAGGTTTTTATCCCAATTTTCTTTGCTATGTTATCAATCAAACTTCATTTCTTTCATTTCCCCACTACTGTCTTGGATATTCCCATGTTCTATTTCCCACTCACTTCACTGTTTTCCTCTTAGGGGAAGTAATTTGGCATCTCAAGCCACTCTTTCTTCTGCTGCAAGATAAGCTTTTCACTCCTTCTGGAAAGAGCTGGCACATAAAATGCTGCTGCCCCATGGTTGTTCTGCTTTATCTTTCAGTGACTTCCCTGCTTCACCTGGGCATTTTCAATCTCTTCAAAAATGTATTCCCAATCACTCTCATTAATATCATCCTATTCCCTGCAGTTTTTCACAGCTGTCCCCAGGAAAAACAAAACAAACAAAAAAGAAAACTGAATTTCTGGACAGATTTAACTTTACCTCTAGGATTTCCCAAAACTGATTATCCCAGAGAAGACACTCAAATCCATTTTGCCTACTTTTTGATGTCTACATCACACTTCCAACTTCGATACCATAGATTCCCTTTCCTTTCAGTTGAAGAAAGCGGTTTTAAGGGTGTGATTCATCTGACCCACTTTCTAAGAATGAACAAAGTCCTGCACTAGTGGTCTCTTTCTCTCTACTGCTGTTATAGAGGGTCTAAACAGCCAAATCTAAAACAGCCAGATGAATGCCAGGTTAAACTTGACAAACATCTACATTGGTCTGTTCAAATGTCCTAAACAACTAATGAGCCAAATTCGCCTCTGTTTTACACTCCTAGACAAATGCATGACTCCTAGCAAGACACAATCCATCTGATTTTGAAAGACCCACACCATGTTAATAAAATCAAAGGCCAAGTTTTACTGAGTCATAGCAAGAAATTTGATGTAGCTTTGTTTTGTATTTTAACCTTATTGCTTTGAGTCCATCCACACTGAACAGATTATGAACCACTGCAACTGAAGAGAATTTCTATCGCATCACTTACCTGCAGGTTAAGATGATAATATAAAGATATAAAGGAGAGTCAATAAATCCCTTTCCTTCATCTGAATTTTAACTGGAGAAACTCAAATGCTCACAGCATTCCCAAGTGTAACCTTAGGGTGTTCTTGGGCTGCAGCAGCAAATTCTGGGCCAGCTGTGAGAGGACTTCCATTGAACAAAGCCAGCCCAAATGCATTTGTCTTTATCCAGCTCTTCTTTCCATTTCAGCTTTGGCTATGTTTTTTTTCCTTTCCTGAGAATAGTATGAAAGTTCTAGCAACGTCCTTGGAGAAATACCTTGCCTGAAAGAAGCATTTGGTTAAAATTACAGCGGAAAACAAACAATGCTATCTGCTGCCATGGTTCCCTGAAATCCCTCATCTGCTATTAAGCAAGAGTCTCATATCAGCAAAGAAAAGGAAGACTCATTATGTGGGGGTATTATTATTATTATTATTATTATTATTATTATTATTAGTGTTATTAGTGTTGTTATTATTATTTAAATTTAGTTTATATCTCTGGAAAAACTTATGGTTTTACTAACCATTTTGTGGAGAAAGTATAGAGTATGACACAGTGAATTTGCTTTCCTCAATTAGTTTGACACTGCCTGGACAGTATTTTAGGTATTGGTGCTTATCAACTCTTGTCACTTTTCCCCTAAACTACTGAAACTCTGACAAGCAATTGCTTCCCTTATCTGCTCTCTATTACTTTCATTCTTGGATCACATTTTCCAGTTTATCACCTTTCCTGAATTTAAATTTTTCACTTGCATGCCTTAGCTCTGTGTCTAGATATCAAATTTTGGATTCATGTTACCAAAACTAGCAAAAATTTTAGTTATCCAGGTTNGCTGCTGTCCCATGGTTGTTCTGCTTTATCTTTCAGTGACTTCCCTGCTTCACCTGGGCATTTTCAATCTCTTCAAAAATGTATTCCCAATCACTCTCATTAATATCATCCTATTCCCTGCAGTTTTTCACAGCTGTCCCCAGGAAAAACAAAACAAACAAAAAAGAAAACTGAATTTCTGGACAGATTTAACTTTACCTCTAGGATTTCCCAAAACTGATTATCCCAGAGAAGACACTCAAATCCATTTTGCCTACTTTTTGATGTCTACATCACACTTCCAACTTCGATACCATAGATTCCCTTTCCTTTCAGTTGAAGAAAGCGGTTTTAAGGGTGTGATTCATCTGACCCACTTTCTAAGAATGAACAAACTCCTGCACCAGTGGTCTCTTTCTCTCCGCTGCTGTTATAGAGGGTCTAAACAGCCAAATCTACCCCAGACATCTGCGTTATGGATATATATATTGTGGGCATCTATACCTAGCCAGATGAATGCCAGGTTAAACTTGACAAACATGAGCCATTGGTCTGTTCAAATGTCCTAAACAACTAATGAGCCAAATTCGCCTCTGTTTTACACTCCTAGACAAATGCATGACTCCTAGCAAGACACAATCCATCTGATTTTGAAAGACCCACACCATGTTAATAAAATCAAAGGCCAAGTTTTACTGAGTCATAGCAAGAAATTTGATGTAGCTTTGTTTTGTATTTTAACCTTATTGCTTTGAGTCCATCCACACTGAACAGATTATGAACCACTGCAACTGAAGAGAATTTCTATCGCATCACTTACCTGCAGGTTAAGATGATAATATAAAGATATAAAGGAGAGTCAATAAATCCCTTTCCTTCATCTGAATTTTAACTGGAGAAACTCAAATGCTCACAGCATTCCCAAGTGTAACCTTAGGGTGTTCTTGGGCTGCAGCAGCAAATTCTGGGCCAGCTGTGAGAGGACTTCCATTGAACAAAGCCAGCCCAAATGCATTTGTCTTTATCCAGCTCTTCTTTCCATTTCAGCTTTGGCTATGTTTTTTTTCCTTTCCTGAGAATAGTATGAAAGTTCTAGCAACGTCCTTGGAGAAATACCTTGCCTGAAAGAAGCATTTGGTTAAAATTACAGCGGAAAACAAACAATGCTATCTGCTGCCATGGTTCCCTGAAATCCCTCATCTGCTATTAAGCAAGAGTCTCATATCAGCAAAGAAAAGGAAGACTCNTTCACAGAATCATAGAACTGTAGAACCATAGAATGCTTTGAGTTGGAACAGTCACAGAATCATAGAATGTTCTGTGATGGAAGGGACCTATAAGGGTCATATAGTCTAACTCCCCCGCCATGAGTAGGAATATCAGTCAGCTAGACTGATCTAGTTGAGTTGAAGAGTTGAAGAGTTGCTCAGAGTCCCGTAGAACCTTGAACAATTTCCAATGATGGGACATCCACAACTTCTCCAGGAAACCTGTTCCGGTTTTGAACTGCTCTTATTGTAAAAAAAAAAAAAATTCACCTCTGTTCTTAAACTCTGAAGTGCCCCAGTGTTAAACTCCCAACTCTTTTGAGTTTGGGCTTACGTGGGCAGAAACACAGCAGGTTTTTTCTGATTTGGGCAGAACCAAAGCAGGTTTTTCTGATTATGGCAGAAGATACACCAAGTCAGATTGAGCTCATTTAAAAACTAGATGTTAATCATGTGTGATTTTTTCTATAACCAATGCAGACAACAATTTTCATCCTGCTTTCTGAAGATACAGTTTAATAACAGCAGCAGGAACCTACTTTACCGGTTAGATGGGACACATCCATTGTTAAGGCTGCAAGAACATCACAAAGCAGTTGAATAGACCATGAGACGCTACAGGATGTGACCTGAGAAACTGCTGGGTGTGACAGGTAGCAGTGTAAGAAGCTGAGGAAAGCTACAGGGATGGGACCTCCATGAGAGATGGCTGGACTTCACAGGTGGTTAAGAAGAGGTGATGTGAGAAGCATCGAATTTCACACACAATTGGAGGGAATTATTGGGGACATTTTGGTTCACTCAGACCAGGTCTTTTGTCTAAACATACCATGAGTAAAATCTGTTTCTCTAGTCAATAGTAACAGAGAGATGGATGCGATGGGATGCGATGGGATGGGACAAGTAAAGTGCTTTACCTGGATTGATACAGATCAAGCATTCTTTTGCCAAATAAACCCCCCATCATTGTTCTCTCTTTTCTGTCTCTCTTTCCCTGGAATAATCAATGTACTTTATTACATATATAAAGGAGAACAACTTAAGCTGAGAGAACAGATGGATCCATCCTCAAATACAAAGTACCACTCCATGATTAGGCTTCTGCCCTGAGAAGCTAAAATACTCCTGTTTCATAAACAGGCAGGAGAACTGAGCCCAAATATCCTAACTCAGCCACAACGTTTATGTGTATACCACTAAATAATTCCAGGTCCTTCTTTCTGGCCAACTGCACAATCTGGTCACTTCCATATCATGAAACCCACATAGCCTTGAATAAGGATGGCTGCATCTAGCTTGCTTGTTAGCACTGGTTTCAGGAAATACAGGAACTATGCCTTGGAGTTATTTAAAGAATGCTAGTTTTCCCTGTACAAAACTGTACCAGGGACCAAAATGAGTTTTGGTACCTGAATCTGAGCCTCGGTACTGTCCAGTTTCCTAAAATAGGTATAATCAAAGAAATTAGTCTTTTGAAACCAGGACATGGCTGTTATTTAAAGAATTTCAACCCCATGCTTAGTTTTTAATGCAGTTCAACACCTGGTTGTGGGTTTTTTTGGCTTAGTCAAATTCCCCATTGACCTGCAGTCAATCACAAAAGAAAGAAAAAAACCAAAAAGCAATCTGGTTTAACCACAGTAATAATATGATTTGAAGAAAGCAAGCATGACCAGGGAAGACAAGAGGGCTTCAGCTGCCTATTGATTTGTTTTACGCCAAGATCACCATACTGCATCAGTTAGTAGCCTCATTTTTATCATACCACATATTTCATCCTTAATTATTTCTCCTTTTCTCTGATGTGACTGAAATAAAACCTGGGAGAATTGGCTTCAGCAGGGCAAAGCCTGGTAGGAAGAGTACATTATAAATACAGTCTAGAAAGATGTAGCTATTGCCTTTATTTGACAACCTAACTGTTCCCCAAGCACTCATCCACCAGCCTTATAAAAGGAAATGTAGTTACTGAGGTCCAAATTCACCGTTGGCTTAAGTGTGTGCAATTCCAGTGAAGTCAACGCAATTGTATCCGTTTACTTTCATGGTGAGTTGGGACTCAGGGTCAGTCAAACATACAGGCAAGAGTCCAACTTCTCATTTTAAAAAAAAAAAAGCTGTGGCTTTGCTCAAAGTTCTGGATATAGATGATAATATCAGTTAACAAATGAGCTGAACAGGCAACAAAAGAATAAGGAGTGGGGTGTATGTGTAAGAGGTTTACAGAGGTTTATGGGTGTGTGTTATGTTAACCGAGTCATGGTAAACAGGTATGTTTTTTTCACCAAATGCAGAGAAATATGTCTTAGTTTATTTCATGTTGGAACAGCAGGAAGGTGATAGTGAAGTTGACTACCTTTAAAATAATATGCAATATTTGCAATAGAGACAATACAAATCTGACAGAAATTAGTCTCTCATACGCTTATGTACAATTCCCTCTGAAGTAATTAGGTTTCGTTACTAGAACTGAAAGCCTAAATTGACCCCTGAAAACAACACAATGCATGTTACAGTCCCTCCATTGGGAAGCTCATGCAGTATCTATAGTTTTGTCCCACCAATCATGTCCAAGGTAGCTGGAGTGATAGCATACAGCTAGAAAAAAAAATGATGAGTCCCACTAGCTGGCTCTAACTTGGTCCCATGGCTACAGGGTCTCATTTACTCATATTATTATACTGTTCAGGAACACAACAGGATATCAGCTAGGATTCACATTGTCGAAGTTCAATGTATAGTTAGGAAACTAGTTTAAACAGCTCTATGGACTGTATAATTAGTAAAAGTGATTACCATCCTGATAGCAATTCTCCACAGCAAAGAGATTTGTGTGTTGCCTGTAGCACAAATGGAAGAAGACATATATGCAGGAGGACTTTGGAGGGCAATGCAGGGGGTGATCCACAGAGCCAAAAGAAAGTCACCAATGTCCAATAACAATGTTGATAAATACACTACAAAACAAGCTTACAGCAGTGAACCTACAACAATATTATTCAGTATCTTACCCACAATTCTGGATCTCAGCCTAAGACACCAGAAGGTGCTACATGAAACAAATGCCAATTGTGTAACATGAGAAGAAAGCAACAAGGACATAAACAAAACTGCAATGATAATGAAACTTTCAAAATATACTTAACTGATATTTGCTTGGCAATAGAAAATGATGTGTCAAATCTGAATAAAGTGGATCGAATTCTTTCAAAAGTTAGGAGGTTGGAGATACTAGTTTAAAATGGGTAAGCCCAGTTACTATGGCCATATAAGAATAAAGATGACAGCAGATAGGTCTTACACAATTTTGACAACATCTCAATGTCCTTTGCAAAGATGACATTCTTCTTTGCAGAAAAGGCACTTTGAGTTAGCAGAGGTGAGACAGAAGATGGATCCATGGCCTCCCTAAATGGGGAAGAAATCTGTTCTTCAGCATCTCAAATTAGTGCTTCAGCCATCAGACCTTATAATTTATTTAATCCTAACTATTTCTATTCACTTCTATTAACTTAACAGGGGCTCTCTGGAGAAGCACCAGTTGGCCTAAGCTGTGAACCATGCAAGAAATTTAACAATATTGTTGACCTAATTGCAAGGTCTGGACCTATATTCTGGCCTTTATTAGTTTGCTGTTGGCCTTAATTTTTTAATTTTGCTGCACAAAGATGTAACTTATATATTAAATCAGAGAGGAAAGAATTTCAGTATAGGGCAAGAAAGTCTTTAATTTTAATGCTTAAAGTAGCAGCAGATTCTCAGAGGTAAGTGATTTTATTTTATTATAGCTTTTACTTGCAAAGACTCAGGTGCAATATGTAAAAATAGGCAGAGAAAATAGGGCTGGACAGGACCTCAGGAGATCATTTAGTCCATCTTCTTCCCCCAAGGCAGGTTCTTCTACATCAAACTGTTTATGACATATGTTTGTTTAACCTAGTCTTAAACCCTTCCAATGATGGAGATTCCATCGCCTCCCCAGGCTGATCTAGCCCACGCTTAGAAAGTTTACCTAATGACTAACTTAAATCTTCCTTTCTACAGTTTAAGCTTTCCATCCTATCCCCAGTGAATATAGAGAGCAAGTTATTTCCTTCATCTTTGCAGCAACCTTTTCCTTAGCTGCAATCTGTTGTCCTCTCTCACTTCTGTTTTCTTTGCTCATAGAACTAATATCAATGCTAAAATAAGATCATAAAATATTTAATATCTGCATTAATACCACAGACATTATGTTCATAGAATCATAGAATGGTTAGAGTTGGAAGAGACCTTAAAGATCAAGTTCCAACCCCCCTGCCCTGGGCAGAATACACTTCCCACCACACCAGATTGCTCAAAGCGCCATCAAACCTGGCCTTGAGCCCCTCCAGGGATGGGGCAGCCACAAGTTCTCTGGGCAACCTGTTCCAGTGTCTCACCACCCTCACAGGAAAGAATTTCTTTCTAGTATCTAATCTAAATCTCCCCTCTTTCAATTTAAAGCCATTACCCCTTGTCCTCTCACTGCATTTGCTGGCAAAGAGTCCCTCTCCAGCTCTCTTGTAGCTCCCTTCAGATACTGGAAGGCTAATATTAAACAGGCTATTTGTAAGGGTAAGAATTGCATATGTGGGATTTGGGCAGCCATGTGTTTGTTTTACACGCATTATTTTCCTATTTTCATTTGGGAGAGGGATTGTTTGAGTCATGGGGGTTGTTTTTAAAATATTCTGGTCAACCTGTCTTTTCCTCTAACCCTCAAAGGGTTAAGTCCCTGGCTGATAATTCCCTTTGCAAGGCAGATCCTTCCTTACAAGAGGACATATTTCATTTTTTAACTGGAGCATATCTAATGATCCGGGGGAAAGCCCTGTCTCGTAACATTTGATCTAGCCTCAGACAAGAAGAGCAAGGTGGCATCAAGCCTCTTCCTATGTAGTCACGAGCCAAGGAGCTGCACCAGTGTACAAGTGCCGAGCAGAACACATGCATCAAAGTAGCAGCTCAATCTGTACTGCAAATAACACTCTTTCATGTCTCAGCATGGTTGCTGGCCCTGAGCTGTAGTTCCAGTAATTGACATAGTTGCCCAATGCTAGAAAACAAACTCGGAAACTATTCTCATTAGACGTCCCCCTGGTTTGCTGCTCCGTTATTGTAAAACCCAAACACTGAGCTTCCTACCAGCGTGGCTCTGTTTTTAATTAGTTCTGATGGCACTGGGCGACGCGCCAAGGAAAAAAATGAACTTCCTGTGATTGAGGCTTGTTGCTCAGTATGTTGCTTCCTCCACACAGAGATTGTTTTCACAACATTTTCTGAAAAGGAGCTACTGACAGAAATAATATAAGTTTTTACTGCTTTTGATATTTTTTTATTCTGCCTTCCATGCTTATAAAATGCAGCTCAAAGTCAAAGATCCTTAAAGTTACTGTGTCGTTATTTTGCCTTTGTGTGACTTGGCTGATTAAAGACATCCAAGCAGATTAATTTTTTAATAGAATAAGCACAGGCTCCTGTTAAAAAATTTAAGACCTAGGACTTTTTAGTGTTTTAAATAAATTAATTTGTATACATTCAGGCATGGTGTGGGAAGGGAGCTGAGGCTTATATTTAACAGCATAAGTTGTCACAGTGTGAGTAGGGGTGAGTGAAATGACAGATGGATGTGATTCCAAAGCAGTTAGAGTCTGCATGTGGGGATGTGACGAGGTATTCAGTGTCTTAACAATCTCCCTCATTTTCTTCTTCTGAGGCTTTTCAAGTTAATTTCTTATGAAGGAAGGCTCAAACGTGATCATTTTGTTCCAGTGCGTGTCTGTAGGTGGGATTCAGACCAAGACACCTACATTTACTTGCCTCAAAAGTGCATGTCTACAGTTGTGCTGTCTCTCATTTGGGTCAGAGCCAATGCAGATCCAGTTGATACCACCAGTGGACTCTAGGGAGTAGCTGACCTGATCAAATGCACATTTCTAGTGTGAACTGATCTTATTTCTAGGCTTCGATGACTTGTATGGGCAGGATTTCTATTCATTATAATAGTAGCATGGACAACTGGAGCAGATGAACAGATNCAGTGCGTGTCTGTAGGTGGGATTCAGACCAAGACACCTACATTTACTTGCCTCAAAAGTGCATGTCTACAGTTGTGCTGTCTCTCATTTGGGTCAGAGCCAATGCAGATCCAGTTGATACCACCAGTGGACTCTAGGGAGTAGCTGACACATTTCTAGTGTGAACTGAACTTATTTCTAGGCTTCGATGACTTGTATGGGCAGGATTTCTATTCATTATAATAGTAGCATGGACAACTGGAGCAGATGAACAGATCTAAATTTTAGATTCCTAACTACAGACCTATATAATGGTAGGCATCTGCCCTCAGCTGCATGGAGCTGCTCTCTGGACTCCCATTGACAACACTGATGAAGGTCTTGATTTAGCCACCCTAACACAGGTATCCTGTGCCACCTGAGGTGCCCCTAGGTCTTATGTCACATCCATACGCTTCCCTAGAAAGTGTGGATCTCCTGTAAGTCCAGTGTTATATCTGTCAATCCCACAAGGATGTCTTGCAGACCCTTGGATGTCTCAGGTGGCACCAAAAAACTATGTTGAGTCAAACTGAATTGAGCTCTAGATTTTTGTTGACAGAAATTAGGGCTTAGGTACCATGTACAGATAAATTGCCACATTGCAATCATCAAAAGTAGGCAGCTGATCCAGGGGATGAATCTCCCTTGCCATGTGGGAAGGATGAATGGATGGGCCCTGAATGGTTGGATGGATGCTACTCTATTTGATACATGGATGGCTCTCTTATTGCTAACTCTGTGCTTTATAAATTTCATTTTAAAAGATGCCTTGGCAGAAAAGGGACAAACTCAGCCTGAAAGCTTCTGAACCCAACTAGCACAGTTGAATGCAAGCTGTGGCAGGTCCCATGGATTTGTATACCTTCATGTTCTTCAGATGGCCCTGAACCTGATCTTCTCCCACAGTAGGCAGTCACTCATTCTCCCAGTCCCTTCCTTTGCCTTCTGTGACTTGGGCAGTGCAGCTAGAGCCCTTTGCAAGCGAAATTTACCATGATAGAAGCAACCTAAGGGACTACATCTGTTTAACTTGGTCACCAAACAGCCCTGCAGTGCACCTCCAAGGGTACCTCCACAAGATATCATGGACCAGATACCTTGTAAATGCTGTTTGAAACTAAGATTCCAGCCAATAAAAATTTTCATTACTTTCACTAAGCCAGGAGGTTATTTCCATTTTCTCAGTCAGTTTCCAGTCAGCCCACAGCCTGTACTGATTCATGGGGTTATTCATTCCCAGGTGCAAGATTTCTCATTCCTTCGGTTGAACTTCATGACGTTCCTTTCAGCTAATTTCTCCAGCCTGACAAAGTCCCTCTGAATGGCAGCACACTCATCTGGTGTACCAGCCACCCCTCCCTGTTTTGTATCATCTGCAAATATGCTAAAGGTGCACTCTGCTCCATCGGTCAGATCATTAATGAGGAGGTATTGGTCCCGGTACTGACTCCTGAGCACATTTCTAGGTATCAGCCTCCAGATGGACTTTGTGTCACTGATCACAAGCCTCTGAGCATGGCAGTGCAATGTTTTCAGTCCATCTCACTGTCCATTTAGCTACTTCATGTTTAATCAACCTGTCTATAAGAATACTCTCCCCCTATCCACCAGTCTGTTTCCTCTGTTCGAGATGTTAAACAGAAGTTTATGAGTTCATATCTTACTATGTCCCATGCCTACATCTGGACTTTGGTCTAAACGTGAGATCCAGGCAGTGGTGGGATTGGAGGCACCAAGGTCCTGCTTAGCAGAACTCACCCTCTGGCCTGATGGTCTCTCACAGTAAACCATTACTTACCATTACTTTATCTTGTGAAATGGTACCTGGGTTTTCTATTTCAAAGAAAAGCAAATACTTCTCAACAAAAGCAATACAACCTTAAAACATTGGTGATTTTCCTGATTAAAAGAAGATTACTTTGTTTTCTTCTTTTTCCTTTCCCTATCCAACTTTTGGCTCCTTTCCCTACAAAAATTTCATGGAAAGGCCCTTCCAAATCACCCTTTTCCTGTCCTAGTTCTTTCAGGACTTTGCTGAAAGATCTTGTCTTTCTGATGGTATTTTAGGTGCCTAACCCCGAAAAGCATGTAATCCTCTCAGTTTCCTTTACAAATTTCAATTTTCAAATGGCTTTATGCATCAGAGAGTGGGAGCTATACAAGTTGGCTTAATTAACAAGGCTCCCCCGACTGAACGGACTATCAGAGTCTCATCTTTAAAACCTGCGAACTGATACTTAGCTCACATATTTGAAGACAGGGTAGGTCACCATCTTCAGTGCTGAAATTCCAAAGTAGGCACTGGAGTTACACAAGGGATTAATTTGATTTTGTATTTAGATTAACGGTACACGTATAAATATTGAATTAGAGCTGATGTCAATCTTTTATGCTAATTGCTACTTAGACCCCGTACAAAGACACACTTTACTTGGACCACTTTTATAAGATTGTTATCTATCTACTGTGGAGAGATTTATGCATTTGCTTTCCATTAGCATTAATAGGAGCTGTCCACATAAATCACTCATCGTCAGTAAGAAAAGATAAAGTCCTACCAAGTTCAGAGAACACAGGCTTTCCCAATTGAAAAATCTAATAATAATAAAAAAACCCTACAATGTAAATATCTGCCATCTGAACTGTGTAGTAACACTGTGATAGGAAATAAAGTGGCCCATGAAGAGATTGCTTCAAGGGGAAACAAAGCTTGACTATTTCCAAACCCTTTTTTAAAACCTCATATAACTCCTCTGGTATTGGTAAAATCATAAACAAAGCAAATAGCCATGGAGGAAGGAGGAGGAGCATAGTAATTTCAATTGTTATTTTTATTGTCCTTTATTTTTTTCTGCAAGTTAGTGGCAGATCCAATAAAACACCTTGTTATACATGCAGAGAGGAGAAGGACAAAGATTGTTAGAAATAATACAAAATACAGCTCTTAGCTAATCCAGATGTAACTGGGTGTCAGGTCATTTAGGCTAAGAAGCTAAAGGTGTCCAGATGTGATGCTTGCTGCTTTTTACGAAATTGATGTGATTTATCTCACTAGGCCAGGAAAACACATAGATCATTGGCCAAGGCTCCCTGGTACTTGGCACTGGGCCAGCCCTGATTATGATCTGTGTAACTGTACAATATGAGCATATATAACAAATAAAAGCAAAATGGTTTTTCCCTTTCTGGTGATCTAAATTTGGACGGTTCTATTGAGGTTACGATAAAGTAACAGTGAATAATCAAAAGAACCAAGTGTCATCAATCACATTGCCAAAAGCCTTATCTGTGCTTCAATGTACACACACATATCTATTGCTTTGTGCTTCCTTCTATATTTAAGAGGACAACATTGAGCATTATTTAGAAGTCATTGGTACTGCACTGTGCCATTAAGTCACCTATTAGAAAGCAAACTTGATGCAACGTTACATTTTGTAATTAATGCCTAATCACTTGACACTAATGAAACTAGCAAAGTGAACGCTGCCTCCATGGATGGTACATGAGAGAGGGGAATATTTTCTCTTCAGAAAACACCATTTTGTCTGAATTAAAATATCTCATGGGATAGTACCTATTTTAATTTTTTTTTTCAGTTCCACGAGTGAGTTTCTAATAAAACTATCTTGTTTTATTTCTAATTCATTTCTTAAAGGGAACACATAGTCTTGGTTTTCTCATGCCACAGTGTTCTCTGCCACTAAGCATATTTTATTTGACTTCAGCACAACCCAGATAAGCGCCTACCATGACCCCAAGAAACTGTAGTAGAGCCTGTCTCAGGAAAGACATACAGCCTTAAAGAAATAAAATCTGCAGAAACTACCGTTTCCCCTGGAAAGTTATCCAGATGGATCCAGTGAGCTCCTGGCTAAAAATCAGAGGTTTCAATTTGTCTAAAATCACTAGATCTTATGCCTCTGTTTCTTTGTTACATTAAAGAGCCTTTCAGTGTGGTGTGTAACCTCCCCAGGTAGGTAATTCTGGTTGTGCTGATACAGGTCATGAACTGATATACTTCATTTGAGGGCTGGCCAAGGTTTTACCACTGGCCTCGATTATTAGTTGGAGAGGAACAATTCCTCTCTCTTAAGGAACACTGTGGCAGCCAAAGGTTACATTGATTTTGGCTGCCACAGAGCAACATCTTTCCAGTTTATCAGATGCCTGATAAGCTTGGGTTCACACTCAGTACTCAGTCCAAACATCCATTGAATGCAGATAGGAAGTTGGTTGGAAAGAAACAATCATAAGTGATAGCAATAACTTAGAAAAAACTTTTACACCTGTATGAATGGATGGGCAGGGTGGGAGTGAAGTGTTACACTTGGCAGGGAAGTGAGAACAAAAAGAATGAAAACTAGGAAAATGCTGGGATATCATGACTTGCAACTGAATAACTTGCTGAATTGTATTCATTATCTTTTCAGGGCTCTCTGCCTTGGGATGAGATCTTCATAGAAATAAGTATCCCTTGTTCCTTATCTGTACAGGACCCATCACAAGGAAATAAAGGTGGGCAGATGGACAGAACATCTTTGTGGTCTCATTTATAACACAGTACTGTAATGGGGTTTATAGTACAGCGGTGATGTGCAGAGCCCTACATGTAGTCTACATAGTTAAGAAAAAAAGGTAAACAATATGAAACATTCTCAGCTATAGAAAAGCATATGAATGGGTTTCTGATTGTAATATTTTGCTTTGGAAGCTGTATTTGTTACAGACACGGGTTTGAAGATGCACAAAAGAATCCAGCGTAACAAAAAATAATAAAAATAATTATTAGGATGAACCTACTGAAAAAGAAGAGGCTGGCAGTGAAAAAGAAAGCTTTTTTTTTCCTGTGAGCACTAAGAATAATAGACAGAACCTTTAGAAAAACTGTAACACTGATGTTTTATATCTAAACACTTTCAACTGATAACACTGACACCCTCCATAAAAAAATAAAACAAATCCTCCAGAAAACGCAGTGATTATATAGATACAGATACATACGTGTAGGCAGATAGATGTGATGAAAGAAGAGATACTGTGGTAGAAGGAGAAAATCAAAAAAGAACAGAAATGGCTGATTCTTTCTTTGTGACATATTTTCTCTCTCATCCTTGCATATTTGCATTAAAGTGATTGTGAATAATGTACATTTGACCAGTGCTGTCTGCGGAACTAATGCCTATTAAAGTGATGGGAAGTAGCATATGTTGTGCCTTGGGCAGAGAAAGTCCAATCACCCCCACTGTGTGCAAGTCTCCAACTAAAATGCAGGACAGCCTGGGTTTTATCCTAAATGAACCCAGCAGGGAGAAACAGGACATAGTCTCTCATTCCACATTTAAGCTTCTAAACTAAGGTTTAAAGAGTTAGATTCAGAAAAAGGGAACTGTAACATCCATCATTTAATTTACACTTGGCGCTAATGCTATTTTATCTTTGACTGGTGCTGTCGATACAAAGCAAAGAGGTAAAGGCAGGGGAAGTGGACTTTTTTTTGGTTGGTTCAAGAACTGAGATGTATGCCTGACAATGGTACCAAAGGAAAGAAAAAGGAAGGAAGGAAGAAAAAAAAAAAAAGAAACTCTACTGCTCCAGTCCTGTTGTTCTTCCACATTTTCTGCCAGTGCAGGATTTTGTCAGTAATTGCAAAATGGGTTTGGGTTTGTTTGGTTTCACTTTTATGTTCCTGCACTGTACTAAAAATGTTCTGCTATTCGAACAGTTTGTAAAGCCCTTTTGAGTCGTATTACATAATCTTCCCAACGACCTCCAGCATCAAGTTCAGATCTAAAGCAGTCTTTCTTCTACCTGTGTGAACTTGATAGCTGGAGAAAAGAAAAAAAAAAAATAAAAGAAAAAGAAAAGGCAATTACAGAACTGTGTGAGAATAACAAATTCAGCTGAACTAAGGAAATAAAATTTGCCGAATTGTCATGTTTAGATCTGTATCAACGAATTTTGCTTCATTACCTTCAGCATTACAAAAAGGAGAGGGGGCAGGGAAGGGGTGGAAGAGAAAGGAAGCAAAGCCTTTTTTTTTTCTTTTCTTTTTTTTTTTTTTTAATATAGTATTCACAGGAGGAATTTCTTTCCTTTTCCAGTGAAATAAATCTGTCTTAAATAGAACTGTATCTCTTAGTGATGTGGAAGAACATTTGCTGCCAATGTAAATCAGGAGCAACTGCAGTGAAATGAATGGATTGGCATGGGATCCCAATCACAGCGGTGCGAGTTCTGAACGTCCCACAGACTTGGGAGTAGTGGACAGAAACGAGACTGAAATTTCTTCTTTTTTCATCATCAAGGTAAACTGAAGAGTTAATTTGATTTATAATCTTGAGAGGAGATTAATAGTGTGCCTTAAACATTAATTATTACTGGTTGAGGGTTTCGGGCTTGATCCTTTCAATTATCTCTTTATAGTCTAAGCTAAAAGTTCTGACACTAGTTAGAGTCAAACCCTGTATTAGAGCTACCACCGAAATTCACACCCAGATTTGTAGTCTGAAATTCAATTACATTCCAGCTCCAAAATGCAAAGAATTGAGCTGCTCATTTGCACTTCTATTCAATTAGTGACTGTAGCTAGGAAATATCCTTATTTTTTTTTTCTGTTTATTGCTCATGCTATTTAACTTTAAAAGGTAATGGGTAAATAGAAAAAAAAAAAAAAAGAAAAAAAAAGAAGAAGAGAGAATGTATTGCTGAGATAATTACAAGAAGAGGCTATTCCCATTAACAGAGCTTAAATTATATGATTAGACTTCCATTATTTTCCTCACTGTTGCCTAGGAAATCTAGACTGGCTTTGGAGGAATTATTTTAGCTTTTATTTCTTCCTTTCTCTTATCTTCCCTGAATAATTCCTTGATAGTAACCATAATAAAAGTAGTATTAAATACTCAGAGAGCCCAGCTGGATTCCACCATGCATCCTACATCATTATGCTGTGGCTCACCATTGTTTTAAGCCACCATAAACACATACGGCCACAAATTTGGCAGCTTCACCCAAGGCCAAGCTGCTCTACCCCTTCCTGTGCTGTTATCACTTGGGACTTTGGAACCTCACTGTGAGCTGAATGCCCAGACTGGTGTTGCTAAAAGAGGAAGAGGAGGGGGGGGAGGATTAAAGTTCAGGCAATGAAAAATAAAAAGCAACAACAATAAAAAAAAACCATGAAAGAAAGGCGAAGGAAGATGTGTGGGTGTGGGTGGAGGGTCATCATGCTACAGTCCAGCAGACTAGTTTGACCAGTAAGAGCAACTGTGAGATCACAGCTCTAACAAAATCACAACTTATTCCAACGTCTGCCAGATCAAGAAAAAGTGCTGGTTTCCCTTTGAAAGGTGGAATTGAAGCGGTTGCAGACCTGGCTTTGGCCTTACCTGTCTGTGTCCAATCCAAGTCATCTTCACTGGGCCTGATCTCGACCCTGTTCTCAACTGATGGTTCATGTCCCCATCTCCATGGAGGTGCCTGATGCCTTTGGCTGGAGGTTGCCTTCAGCTGCTCCCGATCCTGCTCCAGAGGTGGGATTCAGTTCAATATTAAGACAATCAACTTTGATTTCTATGTACAGGTGTCTAAATAACAGGAGGTGTTTCTGCTGGTGTTGTCAGTTACAAATATAACCAATGCACTCAGTAGAGTCATGCAAGGATCATTTAGCCAACATGCAGAGTATGGCCACCTATACAATTTAAACTCTCCTGGCCTCTAAAAGGAGAGGGGCAAATCCAAACTTCCCTCTTGGGAAAATTCTTTGGTCTGAGCTGATTCACCTGAGCCTAGAAGATTTTGTGAGAGTATAATCTTGACCTCAGCAAAAACCATGCTACAGCCCTGGGCCGCAGCAGCGTTCTGTTTTCTAGAGCAGGTGTTTCTTAGATGTCTACCTTTAAGAGACGAATGGCTCTCTAAGCTCCATGAACTATTAACCAAGAGTTTGATGGAAGTACTCACCTATAGGTGTCTAAAGTCACATGTGATGTGATTCATTGGAAGAGTTCAAGTCTCCTATGTCCTGTATCATATCTAATAACCTTACTTGGATGTCCTGAATACTTAATAACATCCTAATAACCTAATACCTAGTAAGCTAAGCACCCTAATGACACAATGGACCCAGGTGACTCAGTCAAGCCTGTATGGGGATTTTACCATCTAGACATAAGCACTACCATTTTTACCATAAGCACCTAAATTCAGTTTTATTAATCAGAAAAGGAATACTGAGCTCACCACTGCCTCCACCACCTCAAGGAGACAGGGGCAAAGAGCTCACCCCCACAGGTCCCTCAGTCAGAATTTGTTAAAACTGCAGTAACTGAGTTCAAGACAGAGCTGAGTGGTTTCTGATGATGCACTAGCTGCAATCATCAGATACCAGCTCCTGAAGTGGTTGGTGAGAGTAAACTTGAAATGAAAGCTTTGCTGTAGTGAGCAATTAAATACGGTAAAAAATTTCTCTCCTTTTACTACATTGTGAGTAGGGCCTTCACCTCTCAGAGTTACCAACAACCTGAATCAACCCACCACTATCTTAAATTTAAATGTTGTTGCAGTCAGGTTAGAGACTCACAAGAGGCCATTTGAATACCTCCACCTCTCTTTCTCTCCCCTTGTTTATTGCCACAATACCTAAACATGTTCCCATTCATCTTGTACAGATGGACTCTAAAATTTAATAGTGATCAAGGAGCAAAGTCCAGAATGAAAGGTGCGTGAAATGTAAATAATACTAGGCATGTACTTTGTTCCTGCTTAAAGGACAGTCGTTCTTCCCCCACAGGAGTGGCTGGTCAAGTCAGACACAGATTGTGGCTACTCCAAAACCACAAGATACTGTTGGTCTCAGTGCATTTTAAATACAAACTTCACCCAGATCATACAAGATTTGATGTTGAAGATGACTCTTCTCACTGCAAAAACCAGAGGGAAGGGGTTTCAGGTGTCCTGAGTGGCGCTAATGAAAGGTCTATTGTCCCTCATGAAGTTACATCAGTTCCTACTGGCCTGTGCCATGCCTATCTTTGAGTTTAGCCTTGATATTTTAAGTGGCCTCATTCCCTAGCTTATTTTGACTGTCTCTCTGCAGTCTCTGTTTTTATGTACTTATCCATTATTAGTCCGCTTCTCATAATTACTGCTCCACTTTGGATGGTATGCTTTAACTACTCCCCTGACACTGGAGTTCAAGCATGAAATAGCCTCTGTGTCCCCTTTTTGGTGCACATCCACCTTAAGTGGTTTTTTCCAAGTTCTGAGGTGTGCTTACTGCTATTTTCATTATGTTTCCATCATGTTTTATGTCTTTCCCTCATTTTGAAGTCTTTATAGTTCTCAGTTAAGAAACTGGGATGGGATGGGAAGAGAAAGAGGACAGGTGTGAATTACAATCTTAAATAAAGAGATGATTAAGACAATAAGGAATCCTTACAGTCATCCAGCCTGACTTTACGTATGCATCTGAAAGTTATGGAACTAACAGGACTGTTTATGATAGTCTTCCCCAGATCTATCAAGGAATGTAATGATGATGACAAAATTATTAAATAGAGATGAAGGGTTGTGAAACAAAGCCAGCTCAAAATTTCAAATCCAAATTCAACTCTAAGGAAAATACATTTTTGAAACAATGAATTTGCAACCCTTAGGTGCTGCAGCATCCAAGAGAACCTCAGAACTGCGTTAAGTGATTAAAATCTTGTCCTTTTTTGAAGTCAATGAGACTTTCGCCCTTCACTCCAGTTGTGCCACAGTTTCTTTCCTGGTACTTTTCGTACATGCAGCGATACGGTTCTGAGGAAAGGTATCTAATCTGTGACAAACTTATGAGTTGACAGAGCTCATGGCTTGGCTTTATGCTAGAGGGAAATTCTGTGCAGTAGTACCCTATGGGAATGTGGTACCTCACTGTTAAAAGGCTTTATAACAAAATGTGGGAGGCAGTACAAATAGACTCCGTGATGTTACTAGGTCAGTCAAAAAATAACTAACTCTTTCAAAGATGGCTGGGCAGCACCCCATATTTGTACATTTGTACATTGTGCTCACTTTTTTGGTCTATTTTTATTGCTAATTTCAACATGTATCTATTTGTCCTGTGAGTGGGTATGTTTGGCAAAGGAATTACAAGCAGCTACCACCGAGCACAGCTGTTCGTTGTCATCATTGATAGCAACAAATATAATCAGTCCAAAGCAAGATCACTCCTCTAAGGGGAAAGCATATTTAGCTATCATTCAAAATCCTCAGCCTGATATCCTTGATAGTTCAGTAACTCACTGTTTCGCCAGTGGGGTTGATAGAAGTTTCTTTGTTGTGATGGATGCATTTGCCATTACTCACCATACCAGTTCTTCCCTCCAGCTGTTTTACTCTGGTACAATATCCAAAACTCATGAATCTTGCAGTATCCTAGCAGCCCGGTCTGTAACATTCCGGCTTGACAAAATTAGAGCTAATAATTCAAACAAGCTAAAACATCACATGGGCAAGAGTCAAAGGAGACTTTGCAGTAGAGGCATTGACTATTGGGAAATCTGGGAGATAAATGGTGATCCAGTAATCATCCTTGTCAAATCCCAAAGTGCTAATGTATTGATCACATCATTATAATTGAATTAATTACAGCTGTATCTCCCTAGATATTTAACTTGTGGCCTGATATTAGGACTTGTCTTTCTTGCCAGAAAGATGAGGTTTTGTTTCAAGGCCCTCAGAACTTTGTTTTGTTTGGATTTTTTTGTCACTATAAATTGCATGTTTTGCAAAAGGATGCTGACCTGGAAAATGAATCTCTGCTTATCCATGCAAACAGATACAATATCTCTGCAAATTTCCAGTCTGCCAGCTCCTTCTGAGATATTTCTGTGAACCATAGCTAGAAGAAAAAGGGCTTTGCATGTATTTCACTGGAATCAGAATGACAATATATTCCAAGACATGATGGAGTCTCAGGCAACAAGCTATTCAATAAGCCAATTTCTCTTTCTACGATGTTATGACAACATCACTTATGTATCTGGTTCTTATTTTAAGCTACTGTATTTTCTACTTTTATCTTTGAAGGTGTCCTCATAATTAAATATAAAAACTGATATTGGATCTTGTCAGCTGGTATATCAGAGGAATCATTAAGAAGTCCAGCACTGTTATTCTTCTCAGGCTAATTTGATTTTGTTTCAATGATGTAAAAAAACACTTGGAGAAGAAAACAAAAATACACAGTTCTCTAATGTTGATAGGTGTAGGTCTTTTACAGGTGTGTATGATTTTCATTATTTTTACACCAGGAACAAGGTAAGACCTTTTTTTATATTTTTTTAAAGGTAAATTTGTTTTCAGTTTGTGAATTTAGGTTCACGCTAAAACAGGAAGAGATCAAGCGAACGTACATTTTTAATTGCCAGGTTCAGCTGTGAAAATCATGTTGCCTTGTGGTTCTGCCTCAGCAAAGAGGGTCACATCACCAAAGTGTTTCAAATCCCTACTTAACTACACATTCCTTCATCTGGGATTCATTCACAACTTCTTTCACCTTAAGTACCTTTACATCTCTCGGAAGCTGAGTCCAGTAAGATTGCAACACCGGTAGCTTCTCTGTGTGTAGAAATCATGCTCAGTCTTAGCTCCATGAAGAGTGCAGAAACCATGGGCTCTAAATCAAAAAACATGCCTTTCTCCCCAATATAAATGCCGGACAATCCTGTTTGTTAGAGAGGAAGAGAATGATTATCCTTTGAAGGATGCAGCCTAAGAAACCACAACTATGCAAACGGTTTGATAGCAGAGGGACAGATAAGTTCAGAAAACCATATGCATAATTCATTGTCTCTAGTTGCAAACCTCACCAAGGCACATAGTTCTGCTTCCTGATTGCTATCTCTTGAAAAAGGCATATACAAACTGTTTTATTCCTAAATCTAGGGACACCGCACTCTGTGGTCCTTGAATCAGAACATGGTATGCAACAGGAGCTGAATAAAAATGCTTTTTGGCTGTGTTGAACATATATCTACAATTTGCATGGCCACTGTGTGTTTTCAAAGAGTAGTAAGACAGACACTTCTGAACCCAGATCTTTATAATAACACCTCCCATCACTTTCCTCAATTTCTTAATATCTCTGGTTTTTTCTTTCTTTTTTATAATATGGTACAACTTGTATAATAATAATAATTACCTCACAAGAAAGATATGAAGCTTAATTAAATAAAGGCTGATTATCAGAAACTCAGAGCATGTGCAGAGCCTGTGTGCCATAGCCTCTCTGCCGTTAAGCTTTTCTGCAGATCAAGCCTGGGCTGTACTAGAAGTGATATGAATCATCTGTATCAAAAGAAATATGAGTCATTCAAGGCAGAGCCATCCAAGACCACAAATGAGGCATTATTCTGATAATGAGAGATTTATAGAGGAGACACAGTGAGAAGGATCTCCTGGTTCTTTCAAACCAGCCCCTGTTCTAGGCCTCTACACAATCTCCTTAAAAATGTACATAATCTTCACTTGAACATCTTGACTGAAAAAGACTAGCCAGCAATTCATAAAAGATAGAAAGCAGATGAGCCTCAGTCATTTTTACACCTAAACTCAAACCAGACTTCATCGAGTCCCTCTAATGTTCTTTTACTGCTGGTCGCAAGCTGGGACTGGAAGTGGAAATGCCAAAGCATCCCAAAGATAGGCAGCCTCTGTGATGGGATGAGAAGCAGATGTTGAAGAAATCTCTGAAGAGATGATCTTCTCACAGAAATATCAGACCTTTTTTTGCACAACTCAAGTCCAGGACTTCAACAAACAGGTGTCTGCAGCCTCCACTCCAAAAGACCTCTGATTATAGTATATCTAATGTCATATTCAACAGCTCTATAGTCATTTGAAATATCCTCAAGTGTCTCAAAGGAATCAGGAGCAACACACGAGTCACTAACTCAAGTCTTCAGTGTATCTTGCTTTTACTTCCCAACTGAAGATAGGTCACGAGACCCATAGTTTAAAGTAACAGTGCTCAGCATTTCTTTGAAAATTATTACTTTTTTATTAGCCACCTTCAAAACGAGGGCCTACACCAATACTGAGGTATGGAATAAAAAAATTAATAAAAAAGTCTAAAAACCTCAAAGATCTTCGAGAGAGTAGGAAATGTAGTTTTCAATGAAAGACAATCGGCTTCTGCAGCGCTTTGAAAATCCCACCATTCATCCAGAACACAATCACACAATCCACAGCAGCACATTGCTACCCCTATACCTATTATACTGGATTTCAGCATCATTTAATTGATGCTCAGCAGCTTTGAAAAGCTCCTCAGACAGTAAAGAGAAAGAGGGGCAGCAATTACAATGCAAGTGTAATTGAGAAGGGACCAAGATTCACCCCTCTCATGTATCTCTGCCTTTCTCTGAGATCTTAAATAGGATGTTGGGCCTGAATCCTTAATATGCTTCAATTTCCATGGAATTTAAGTGTCTTCCTGCCATCAGCAACATCTAGTTGCAGAGAAAACTACACTGAAGATTGCCCAGCTTCTGTCATGAGACGTAATACGTAAGTATTATAGATCAACAGGGTCAAATAGAGAAATCCATTGTATTGCCTCATTTAAGAAAAGGAACCCATAGGTTGTATTTGTCTTACCTGAGTGTGTTTAAAGTCTTGAACACTTAAGTTACACTGACGGATTTAAAGGTATAGTGATCACCTGCAGTAATACCTGCAAGTTCCCTAAGAGAGAAAAATAGACACTTTGAGAAAGTCGATCACCTCAGCTGTGTTAAATTCCTATTATAGGTCTATTCAGCTCAGAGATAACCTCTCTTCTCCACTGCGAATAAAGGGAATCCAGAACAATCTCCTTAGATTTAGATTTTTAGTCAGTAAACATTTAAATTCCATCTTAAAAAAGCACCGAGGAATAATTTAACATTTTTACCTCTAACCAGAAACCTGGATACAAGCATCTTCTTGCAGAATATTTACAATAAGATTTTTGTTCATTAAAAACTACTTCGCTTTTTAAGAAAAAAAAAAAAACAATTTTAAGAATGAATGCATTACATTTTACATTTTATGGGTCTACAAGGAACGAACAGAATGTAACATTTTGACTAAAGAGGTTTTTTTAAGGGCAATCAAACCAAATGGATATTAAATGAGGATAGTGTAAACATATTCATAAAATATTATTTCTTTTTACTTGTGCACTATCTTTATTGTTGCCATATACCTGAGTATTAGCATTTTTGCCTCTAACTCTTACAAAATCTCAGAGTGCTTTACAGTGATTAATTAATTAATTATAGCTCAAACTCATTCTCTTGGATAGAAAACTACCTGATGGGTTCCCTGAGGCAAAGAGTCCCTTATGGTTAGAGAACAAGTGGGTGGAAAAATTAAATCTTTCTGCCTCCTGCTTTACCCCCAAGAAGACACTGACATAGTGCACCACTGGGCTCAGGCTACAGTTTTTCACCCCAACCTGTTTGACCAGTTACCTGTAGATATTTGAGGCTGTGTGTTACCACGGGGGCTGATGGGAGGGTTCTCAAAATGAAGAGCAGCTTCACACTCCACCAAGGGCTTGGTTTTTAAAATAAATTGATGCTTTACTCCCATTTGTTAAAACCAGAGACAAACTTACATTCATTTCTTAAAGAACTGGAGATTTCTCAATAAATTTGAGGTGTTTATATTTCTAAAGTAGAGGTGAAGCTCATGTCACTAACACTTGTTAACGTTGGTGCTAATCACACTGAAGTCTGCATTAGGCACCTGGGACCAAACCAGTCCTCCAGTTTCTGTGTATGGGGTCAGTGCAGAAGAGGTAGGAACCTCCAGACAGTGATTTATTCAGTCCTAAAACAGGTTGCTAGTTGATTTCCCAGGACTAGGTGTCTAATCAACAGACAACGGACATGAATTGAGCTTAATCCCTTCACAAACAGCCAGCTACTGCTGTAGCGCAAGTCTTTCCCAAATTAAATCGGTTTCTGTTAGTACCAAGTTGACCAGACCACTTGTCTCAAGCCCAAATAAACATCTCCGGTAACAAGAAAAACCAAATGTGAGAATTACCAACATAAACGCTTGTTTTGGTGAAAAAATAAATCCCTGTTTTCTAAAGCTGTTGGGCTTAAATCAAACACCCAGCTAACCTTTGAACCAGCTCTGGGAAGTTTCCATTCCAATGAGAGCTTTAGGAATGCATGCCAGCAACCTACACTCTATCCCCAGTTGGCAGGAGGTTGGCAGGGATACAAAAAAACATGTTAACAATGATGCTTTTTTTCTATATATACAGTAAACCTTATGTGTATCAACACACTTGTTTAAACAGCTTTTTGAATCTGACTCACAATCTTCATGAATACATAAAAAGTTCCAGATGTTAAAATGTCCCAGGACGTGCATTTTAACCAACTTTGTTCTGCATTTGGAGCCTGACATGCAAAGGGGGCATATTGATTAGAATTACTGGCATACTTACTGCTTCAGTTTTCCTGCTTCCTACTGAGTGGTATTTGCCATGGAATGACTAGTCTTTGTGCTATTTATTCCCATCATGGTGCTCTTGGGATCCTGGATGCTTTGGAAATTCCCTTTGCATCAGTCGCTGGAGAGTTGAACAAGGAAGAAGCTAAAAAAGCAAGAAAAAAGGCAGTCTGGGACTTCACAGGTGCAATAAAGAAGAGGTTGAGGGGAGGAAGAGAGGGGGTGAGCGAGAAAAGCTGTTTCTTCTTCTCTACCATCACGTACAGCTCAAATAGCGATCAGGTAATGCCCAAGTCTGTGTCAAGGTAAGAGACAGCTCAGCTGTGCTTCACCGTTGGCATGCCCATTGCAAAGCCCTTCGCACCGGTGCAAAGTCACTGCTTATTTTAACTCTTACCCGTTATTAAATGTAAGACTCGGAATCCCCTGCAGCCATTTGCCTTTATTAACAATGAGCATGTGTGCACCGCCGGAAAATCCAAGGCCTGGGAGAAACAGACAGCAGAATGTTACAGCTTCAGAGAAAGCCCGTTAGAAACAAGGTATCCTGGATGATTTGCATGGGAATTACCATAAAGGCTTAGTGGAGCTTAAAAAGCAGATTTTGTGACTGTTTCTGACCTTACTTGCATCGACGTTATACCAGAGTCACTTTGCTGATTTCAGGTTAGCTACTTCTGACTGTGAATAAATAAAGTTTAGGTGCATTTTCCTGAAGTGCCCTCACTATTCTCCTTCTTAAAATGATGAAGCACTTAGCTCCAGGTTCATAAAGGATTGATGGAGCCTGTGCCCCTCTCCATTTAGATCCGGATCTTAGAATCTTATCCAGATCATTTGCTACAAACATCCAAAACAGGCATCACGAAAACCAGCAGGTACTCACTCAGTGGGGTGATCCAAATGATGACATTTAGGCTACCTGAGAAGTCAGCAGGCACCATCAGGAGTAATAAAGAGCTCTCCAGGGACTCTGTACATGTTTTTTCCTATGACTTTTCAGTGCATGGTACATACATGGTGGCAGGAGCTCGAGTATTCCATCCCAGGGCACAAGCCAGCTGCAGAACTTTTTTCTTCTTGTTCCCCTGGTCCCATGAATTTTGCATTCCTCCCCACAGAACAGCTTATGCCTAGCAATAGGAACTGAGGATAATTCCCTATTTCCTTCCTTTTCCTCTTTTACCCCAAATCTCAGGCTATAGAAGAGCTCTTTATGTGAAAGTTCCTTTCTGGGTAGGAGGACCAATTGCAGAATCATAGAATGGTTTAGGTTGGAAGGGACCTTAAAGATCATGTAGTTCCAAACCCCCCTGCCATGCTGCCTTCAAGGCCACGATGTTTTAGCTGAACTCACTCTGGCAGAGTTAGGAATGACCTGTGCAGGTCTGGTTTTTGGGGACCTGACACCACAAGTCAGGCAGGTAAAGACACACATAACTGAGGGCATCATTTAGAGATAAATGAGAGGTGGGTAGTGGACAGGTGGCAAGAGCTACACAAATTTAGTTACAACTTTGAGTGCATGGGGTTTTTCAGGGTCAGGGGTGGGACAACACAACCTACATCTGGCCACTCAAATTGAGTCTCTGGGATATCAGATTAAAATTAAATATAAGTGTGAGCTGGCACCCCCTCTTTGCTCCACTGACAGTGTTGACTGCTCCCCACAGTAGGGCGTTTAGTACTTGGAGAGCCCAGAGGTTCCTGCGTGTTAAAACAACATTTAAGTGCTTTAACTTCTAATTAAATCTCACCTTTCTTTATCTCTGAATGATACTTTATGTATCTGCATGCTTGGTTTCATCTGGCACTGGATTGTAGGCAATGCCTAAAAACAGGCATGGGATTTAGGTTTTCTCCAATTAGTGGGAAGGTGGCCACATGCCCCATGAGTTTGACTAATGGTGGCAGAGAAAGGGCAGATGAGGGAGAATACCATAGCAATACAAATAATGCTTAAGGACTGGAGGAGTGCAAAAGCTTGAGTGGTTCAAAGCATTTGGCTTTCTAATATTTAGACTAGCAGTCTAACCTAACACATCTCAAACACTAAAGCAATGATTTGGGTTGGAGGTGTTAACCTGGAAGTACAAGAAGAGTGAATTCACCTCACCTAACTTTAGCCACCATAAAGTTAGACATTTGTCTACACTATTTAGTCAGTTCCTCTTATAGTCAGTGAAGAAAGATGCAAACCTCTAGAAATGGCCTAATCCATCCTAGTATAAGTGAGACAAACCACTCTCTGGAGGATCCTGTCTGCTCCCATTGACTATTGAGAGATGATCAACATCTTAGACAACCAGCTTAGATTAGGTACCTACCGTCTAGACATTTAACATTACATGAGACTAATCTACCCCCTAGATATTCAGTATCTCTTTAGAAATCTCAGGAGTGCTGTTGCAGTAACAAATACTGCTTTTTCATATTTATGCTTCCCAGAAGCAAGTTTTGATTTGCTAGTGTATCTCTTTTTCTTCAACAGCGATTCATTGTCATTCTCCTCTTCCCCTGTTTAACCACATGTATATGTGTATATGGATGCATAAACACAGTACTCATATGAGCTAATTGTATCTGCATATGTAAAGCAGCAGGCATGTATTTTATGGCATTTGGGTTTGTTTAGTTTCTTACGAACAGAAAACTGGGAAACCTGACAAAGTCTACAACTTTCTGCGTCTGAATTCTACACATGGTATACTTTTTGTACTGGCTATTGACCAGGGGAAACTTCTGGAACTTAGAAACCTTACCAAGTTATTATTAATTTTATATGCTTAAGGATTATTTTAAAACCACAGTCTCCCAGGTGCTAAAGTTAGCTTGGCCTGGGGTACTTAAGTCATGTTAACCCTTGAACCTGTCTCATCTTTTCTTCCAAACTTAGTCAGCTGAGGCTTTTAAAGTGCACACTTAAAATTCTTGACTGTTAGGTGAGTATCTGTCAGCTGCACAGCTGAAATAATCAGCTTTTTCAGCATTTGAAACCAGAATAATAATAAATAAATAAATAAATAACAATACATATGCAAACTGTTTATGTCCTAATAATATCAGATGGACCTTTTTTGCAGGAAAATAAATTACCAGATAAATTACTTGCTTGGATACTAAACAGATTAGCCCTTCATGCCATTTAAAGGAAGAAAACTACTTTGTAACAGGAAAATTATTTTTATATCTCCTATCTCACCTGGTGCATTTCCCTTCCATTCTACTGATAATTTCAACATAGTTTTCATGAAGAGCAATTCCAGACCCCATTATTGTTCCAAGCTCTGACATTCACATAGGAAATGAAAAAATGCCCTAACCTTCCTTCCTGCTCATAAAGTCCTGGAAGAGGTGGATAAGACCACAGAATCTTTTGACTTAGGGTACAATTTTTTCTGCATTTGCATAAAACCCCCAGGCAGGCAGGAAGAGACAATATTTCAAACCCAATCCCAAATATTTCATTTGGAGCGGTTATCTCGTAATTACAGAGCTGCTGCCAATTAGCAAAAAGGGAAACCTGTAGAATAATTTTGTGCTGTTAGACATGGAGGAAGGGATGGGGCTGTTGGGCTTTAACTTGCACTGTAGGTAGATATACAGTCCTGAACTAAAATGGGCAGTCCCACAGAGTGATCAATGATTTCTTTGCCTGGAGGGTACACATACCCTGTACACATCGATCGAAACACCTTTTCCTCGTGAAGATGTTTTCTGTTGTGGGACAACCATTGCTGCCACAGTGATTTAACAGAACAATGCAGTATTATAGGCAATCTGAGGCACAGCATTTCTTCACCCACCAAAAACGCACGGAGAATTTAGAGATAATATAAATATCTTTGGCAAGGGATTAGTGTCCACATGCAAAACTTCCCAGGAAGCCTGGCTGCTGCAGAGAGAGAAAAAAAAAGCCTTTCCTTTAACGTCACCTGAAACACAGCATCTGCAATAGCAGACACTCACAATGTCACCTGGATCCAGAATATAGTGAAATGAAGAGGGTTACTTTTGGGCCATCTGCAGCTCCCACGGAGAAACTTCCTCTTAAAACATCTCAGACTCCCCGTTTCCTCACCAGCAAATCAAACTTTGTGATTTAAGGTCCTTGATACCTGATTCCTGAAGGTTTCTAACCCACTTATTTGCTCATCTGCACACGTCACTTGAGTTTTTAAAACTGATAAAAACACAGGCTGCTCAAATTTTTACAGATGAATGTGGGGACATAGTAAGGAGAGGACGGGGCAGGAAGCAAAACTGAAGAACTCTTCTACCATCATGATATATTTACCATTAATGAACCAGACATGTCCTATGATATCCCTCTAAATAAAGAACCTCTGCAGCATTTTTTGCAGGTGAAAAATTGAGTGTGCTTTTCCTCACTTAAACAGCAGACCCTGTCTCTTGACACAAGGTCAGGGTTCATTTGAAAAAGTGACCACCGGCCTTTTGGCCAAACAAAACTGTAAAGGTCCATCTTATCCAGTATGAAAGGTCCACTCACCGCTTCTCAGGCTTGGGGATGAGGAAGACACCTCTCAAAGTACAGTCACATCTGCAGCAGGTTACAAGTGAAGCTGCAATGAGCACAGGATATTGCCTGTCCTGTGTGCCTCACTGTGTGCCACCTCCTTATAGACCACTTCTGTGCCCCTACACCCCCATGCATCCAAGGACACGGGCTCTAGCTTTGCATGGAGATTCAGTGTCAGAAGGATGAGCAAATGTAACCTTCAGTGTCACCTCAGGGCCATACAAATTATCAACTGTTGCTGTACGAGATCCCTTATGTAGAAGAAGTACCATGTCACCACGGCTTGACAGCCATATCACTTATGTCCCTGTCCCCGACTGCTTGAAATGAGCTGGGTCTCTGGATGTAGTTGGATAAGAGATGGGTAAACTCCATAGTTTTTTTTGGATACTGCCCGGTGCATAACTAAGTAGGTTCATTCCTGCAATGGGCTGAGGATGTTCAAGATCATATCCAGTACAAATTTGATGACTGCAAATATGTCAGAGTAGGGAGGATAAAAGAATTCTGCCTATTAGCCTTCCTTAATTAAAGAAGGTTCACCTGTGGGTGTTTCCATCCCTACTTACAGTGATGGTTTTTCTGCCTACTAATTCTCTGACCCTATGTGGTTTTAACCAGAATTTGACTTGGTTACTTCCAAAAAATCCACTTTTTTTCATAGAGATATATATATTCTCCAACAAAAGTTATTTACACATGCGGATAATAAAAGCACATCATTGAAAAACATCCTACAACACACAGATTCTGACCCATCCCAAATGACAAGGGTGGGTGGTCCCCTAGAAAATTTAAGGAACGTACTGTGTTGCTTTAAAAGGGCAGCAGTGTGAATCGATTACTTTACAGTGGGCAGCACTGAAAAAATTGAGGCCAGGCCCTGTTCGTACTGAAATCAATTAGAATTTTGCTACTGATTGAAATGAAAGCTGAATCAGACTTCATAACTACTTCTCTGAGTACTTTAATAGCCAACCCTGTGTTTTTATAATGTCTGTATTTAAACAGCTTATTCATTTAACAACATCCTTTCTCCTTCATTTATGTTATAATTAAACAGAAATTGTTAGGCTGATGCCTAAAAAAGGGGGGGAAAAATGTAAATTTTTGCTACAGTAACAACTGAAAAATCGGATTCACCTCTGGCCCTGCATTTCTTAAGGATAAATTGGGTCCAGCAGTTTTTATTGCACTCACTATAAAACAGACCACACACTAGTTTCTTTTAGAAATGTTTAATCAGAGCTTTAAAAACATTTGCATGGCTCCTAGGACCTGTAGCACCCTTAGGATGTACACAGGGTGTCTACTGAAGAGGCTCAGCACTGACCCTCCTCATCTGCTCAAAGAAATACAATTGCTGGTAGGATTACAAAGAGCTGATGGCGTTGCCTACTGCTGGCCTGACACCAGAAGGTGTGATATTGGCTGCTTTTGCATCAAAGTCACCCAAATGAAGAATAATCTGCCCCATATGGATACTGATATGACTAGATTGTGCCATTTGGGCCTGGTGCCAAGTAAGTGGGGCCTGATAGCTCCAAGCTGTCTGCTGTAGAGGATGGACTTATAACTCCTTATGTTGGAAATATCATTGAGTTTCCTACTGTTTGGATTTTTTTTATGTATTTTTTTCTTTTTTTCTCTTTGATGGCCAGAAAGGATCACCAGGACGGACACAACCTGACTTATTTTTCTCCTTTCTTCTAAAGATTTTCCAATATCTTTTCCACATCTCCAAGCAAAAGGATGGTTGGCTAGATGCCATCCTGCTTTTTTTTTTTTAAATAGACTATGAAAGTGAAGAAAAAATAAATTGGAGGGGGAAAAAAAGGAAGGAAGAGCAATGAAAATAGGAAATTAAAATCCAAACAGGGACAAGATTAGGAAATCACTAGGACTGCCTGCATTTTTTTTCACTTTTCATTTCAGCTTAGTAGAAGGAAAGGAAGAAACAAGATGGAAAGGCCAAGAAATACTTACAGCTGACCTTACTACTGCTTTTCCTCATATCCAGGACATGCTTAACCTCTTCCTTGTGCACTGCATCTTGTTGTTCTGCCACCTGCCAGAGCCATGAGTTAGTCAATGCTGGAAAGCAAACCAAGTACCTGTTGTTCTATGTAAGTGTTAAATGCTGTTGTTCTCATGTGTAAACTGCTGCTCCATCAATCTTATAAGACTAAAAGGGAGCCTGGCCTGGGTCTGGTTGGGGACACAGCCTGAGTGGCCAGGCTGAAGTCACACACATACTGTTGCGTAGGTGCTTAAGGACTCTGCCAAAGCAGGGTCTATAAACCCAACATATGGTTCCAACCCATGGGTCACGGCCAGCCTGTGGAAAACTTGCTCATGTTTCAGCCTGCACTTTAACCAGGGAGATTTGAGGGAAGGAGGGAATCCTGTCCCTCTTTCTAGCGCAGCTGCCAAAAGCTTCTGTTGTACTTTGCACCTCCAGAGACCGTGGGGGAAAAAAACACCTCACAAATTTTCAGCTGGTGAGTCCATCAGGAAAGTCTCTCCCTGTCTCAGTGCCACCATTCACACCCAGAGTTATAGGTTAATAACCTTTCACATGGCCTGAGAAAGGCCTGGCCAGTTCCTCTGTTTTCCCCGTAATAAGAAAGAGCAGAAGAAACTTTGCATTTTATGGACACAATAATCTCATTAAAGCTTCACCGTGGCTTCCAGAAGTTTTAATAAACCAGCTGGTTAATCACAATAATATCCCTCCCCCCCTTCACTTTATGGAAAGATCCTGCGGTCAGGAAATATAAAACTCTCAACACGTTGACCACAGCAAGGATTACAGCCTCATGCAGTGACACTTTTCCAACTGTAGATCTTGTGTGCTGCACAAACCTCAAACAACCTCATAAACAAGTTTGAAGCAGACCTAACGCCAGGCTTGCCAAGGAGAACATCAAGAGTGATTCTGTTAATGAGGTCTGGCTGGAGCTGAAACACCTCTCCTAAGTGTGTTATTTTTAATCAAGTCATTTCCAGCAGGAACCTTTATAGAAGTGTGCAGTGATTCATTCCTTAAAATTTACACTTGAAGGCCCCAGTCCTGGGCCACTGATGTCACTGGAAGTTTTAGCAGTGACGGATGGGTGTTGAATCAGACACCACAGGCTTGACACTCAATGACTTAACACCCGCAGATCAGACTAGAATCCATGTCTTCAGTCTCATACCTCAGAGACAATACTGGGAGCATGATCCAAGACCTGACCTCTACAACAGATAAGGGAGTTAATAAAAAATCAAAGAACTATTCTTGCATTCTGTCATCACTGTCTTGAGCTGAGGACATGCCACCTGCCTGAAGCTCACAAGTGGGGTGCTCCCTGAGGGGCCCAGTCCTACAAGTGTCCTCTGGTCTGAGCAGGGTGAGTGAATAATCAGTGATGTCACTTCCAGTTCATGACCATATTTATTCAAAGGGCAGCTGAAGCAAAAGCTGCTTTTGCCCAGGAAGAAAGAAATTTAAGGTCATGACTCTCCTCATGCAAGATTTTGGGCATTTCTCCCACAATAAAGTCCCTTGAACTACTAGGCTACTTTAGTAGTAGTGAGCTGCAGTGAAACCAAGTGTGAGGAAACAGGAGGGAGTATGTGATACTGTGAAGATTGAACTCACATCCTACCCACTAGGCCACAAAAGCTACACCCGCCTAGGTCAAACTGAGAGGATCTCCCTCACATATTGCAAGTTAAATCCAAAATCCACTTACACAAAGAAGAACAGGACAAGGAAGGAGGAAAGCCTACAGCAGCAATGAGAATTCTAGGGTGGGGAAGTGCTATTTTTCACATCTGATGGTCTCAAAGTGCTGCCCAGCGTAAAGAAAATAGTGACAGTCATCTTTTACCACTTTCCTGTACCTAATTTAGCAGCAGTATCAGATGTGGCCTCTTAATTCATTAAGTGTACCCCTAAGCGTAAAAAGCAACTCCTACCACCTCTCTTGAGTCCTCTGGGTCCCAGACAAGCCCATTGAGAAATGAAGACGTAAAGATGACGTCCATCCAGCCTGCCTACATCCTCATGTCAGGATGGCACAAGCCAGCTTGGAAGAAGCTCTCTCCATCCACGTAGAAGGAACCTCTGCAACTTAAATAGGTGCCTACCTTATAGCCAAGTAAAATCTAGTGAGATTAACTTCAATCACAAAACAAACAGCCAGAATATGGCTCCCTACCTCTATTTACATATATAAAAAATGAAAGCTAAAGCAGCTGTTCCAGAAAGGTTGAGAAGAGACTGCCTTTCTTCCTCTCTCCCATGCCATGTCTCTACTCACTGAGCCACAGTGTTTCTCTAAAGATTTTCTACTCCTGGAAATGTACTATTGCTGGATAATGGTTCCCAAGTAGTTGTTTAATTAAAGCCCCCATGTAACCAGTTTTATTCCAGAATTCTGGAATAGCTATTCTGGTAAATTCTGAAGTGTCAAGAAGCCCTAAGGCATGTGAAGAGAAGTGTGTGCCTGTCTCAATGAGAAGCTGTTAAAAGGAAGGTGAAAATAATAGGAAACTTGCGTATATTGGTAAATGGCAATGAGAATGTTGCTGGTAGCATCATTTTAAATCATTCTGGCACACAAACAACTAGAGCTGCACACTAGTTTGGAGGGGAAAAAAAAAGGATTGAATTAATTCAACTTCTTTTTGCACATGGTCTTCAAGGTTACAATTTATTCATTAGCTGAATTCACATTCCAAATAATTTCTTTGAGGCATCTTGGTCTCAGGTCTATGAGCTGTTCACTGCATATGTTTGATATATGAAAATCAAGCCAGCCTAATTAGTTTTGGTTAGATGCATAGTTTATGATGTGTTAGCTCTTTGCCTTGATTGGATTAATGTAGTTCTTAGAAACACGTGTTACATGTAAAAAAAAAGTATTTGAACATACCTCTTCCACACCTATTTTCTAATAGCCATTGGAAATTCCTTGTTTGTACAAACTTTCCTGTAGCAAACTTATGGATTAAACTGTACATAAAAAAAAGGAAAAAAATAATATATTGGAAGCATGAACACAGAAAAAAAAATATGTATAGTATTTTATTTGAACAAGTAATCAAAGTATTGTAAACTAACCCAGCACCGTTCACTACTGGGTTCGTTAATTACATCCACTAATTTTGTAGTCCTTGCTCTTGGTACTGAGCACTTAGTCATGCCTGTTCAGCCACAGTAAAGTCAACGAGATTGCTTGTGACTCTGAGCACACCAGCAGAAGGGCTGTCCCAGCTAACACCGCAATTTAGACAACCCAGGCTGCATTTTGATTAGGCACATACATCCCCCATACTCCCCTCTCACATCCCTCACTCCAGGAACATGGACTTGGACACGGTTTCTTGTGGCCCCGCTGTTGCCACCCTGGTTTCTGGGCGTCCTCCGATCACACACCAGCTCCATCGCAGGCACACTCAGCCACAATCACCTTCAGCTTCAATCATGCCCTGGTCCCTCCACTAACATGTACTCACTCAGACACTTTCACATTTGGTTATGTACCCAACTCCTGGCACTCACATCCAGTTATGTTCAGAGTGTCACACCCACACTTAATTACAATCACACCCTCACACTCCCCACTCAGTTACACCACCAGTGCTGCCCACCTCCCCCCACACTCAATTATAATCACATGTGATTAAACCTGCAATTCTCCACCTACGGAATAATCCTTCACTGGCATTCGCATCCACTTATGCTCAACAGCCTTCACTGGGACGCATGTCTGCTCATCACATTCGTGCACGCATGGAAACACCAGATTTCTTCTTTCATCCTGACAGCGGAGTGGGCTTTAGTTTTTCTTTCAGCAACACAAAGAGCACCCACTTTTTGCCAAGGAACAGAAAGACTCGCTGTTTCTGTGGAACGTTGCCTTCCCAGAAAATCACCTTGAAACCTTATTCTCCTGAAGAATGTATGCTGTGGTTGTTTTTCTTTTACTACCTGGTGGGAATGAAAATCAAGGTACCATTTCACAAAAGGCTTGGCACTTGAAACAAAAGACAGTTACTACATTAAAGAGGTTAGGACCCTATCTGTCTTTCAGGTGGAGAAGGTGATGGAGTTTCTTGTGGAGGAATACTAAGGTCACCTACTGAACCCCTTGTTGGATCTATAGAGATGTTATGAAGGCAAATTACTGATGATCCGTAACAGATGGCCACCACTCACCATTACAATGACTGGTTGTCCAAGCAGTCTGCAGTCACCTGAGATGATCTCTATGTATAGACTCTTCCACACAACTGCATGGTCACCTTTTGCAGTTCAGCAATGGTGATGTGGAGGCAAAATCCTTCTTCTCCTGAAGTCCACCAAAATGTTGTTTCAATGACCATGGACCTATGGTCTTCCTGATGATAAGACCCACCTCAGATGTATGTGAAGCCCACATGAAATCGTGGCTGTTATGGGACTCTTTTCACCAGTTACATTCAATTCCAGGAACACTAACCATGGTCATGAATATTAATGAAAGATCAGAAAGAAAAAAGGATATAGACACTTTAGGGGCATAAACAGAACAAGCGTCATCGGTACCAACCCAGGAGCACCCACATGCACAGATACTTCATTATATTTTCCAGTATTTAGAACCCACAGTCAGTCTGAACCAGATTAAAGAGGAAGCTCTGATAATCTGAAGTGATTTCTAAGGCAGATTTTGATTTAAAAAGATAGGGCAAAACTCTAAGAAGCCAAATCTCCAATCGGATATTCCTGACAGACACTCGAACATGGTTTTTGTTGTTTTTTTTTTTTTTAATCAAGCCATAAAATCCCAATGAAATTCACAATTATTCTTCTAGAAGTAACAATGGCGGGGGGAGGGAGGGAGGCAGGGGGGAGAAGGAGGAGGAAAAAAAAAAATCAAAAAAACAAACCCACCCAAATCTAAAAAACACGCTGCAGGGTGAGACAGAGCCTATGGATAAGTGCCTGCTGCCACAATAGGATACACATGGCCTGTTCAAAGATGCCTTTGCAGGGAGCCAGGCCACAAATAAAGACAGACATGTGGTTTGGGGTTGAATTGGCCACTTTTTTATTAAATAAACAATTGATCCAAATCAAGGAACTCTAAATCATTTAGGAGGTCTTTGTTGATCCTGACCAGAACTAATACGTGCAGATAACCTGCACTTGGTCTTATAATTATCATTCCCTGCACGGCTACCACCTGTCAGAAATCCCACTTCTGTGTATCTCGGGAAGGCAGAAGATGAGAGAGAAGATAAGAAGGGATGCAAGCAGGAGGAAAAGTCTCTTCTCATCCTCCAAGCATCTTAAGCAGTGCCTGAGTCTGAACAGACACAAATGGAAAAGGGGGTGGACCAGTCCCAGCACCAGCGGCAACCCCGTTCTGCGGCCACCGCCACACGATGTGCTCAGGGTTGCAGGCAGGGAGGACTAAAATGCCATGACTGCTTCTACCATAACTCTTGGTGAAGTCGACAGGAGGGGGTTAGAAATGCAGGAAAGGGTAAAATGCTCACGGAAGGATTAAAAGCCAGATCTTTGCCGCAACCTGATGACATTAACGATGTTATTTCTGACATAAATTATCTTGCAATATAAGGGAAATGGAGGGTGTTTCACAATGGCAGTTGCCATAACCAACAAAGATCAAAAGTGCAACACAGAAAGAATATTTTGCCCAAAAGTCTTGCAAAACTCTCCTCTTTGAAGAGGATGAAATTAGGGCTGGGTTGCTGTGAATATTCCAGGTTCACTCACGTCATTACTGTGACTGCAGATAGGTTATTTTGCTCCACTGTTCTTGGATCACTTTTACAAGTCAGATACCTTTTGGTCAGTATTTTTCAAAGCTGCATGCTCCTCATTCTCTTTTTCAGAACGCTCATTATCTTGTCTAGACCATGTTGTTCCCAGGAAAAGTTGGGCCAGACGATCCTTGTGGTCCCTTACAGCCTGGCATTCTATGATCCTATGGTTTTAGCCACCTTAGAGAACAAACCCTTTTTTTTCATTTTTTTTTTTTTTTGAAGACATGCCAAATGTCACCATTTGGACAGTCTTATGTGTCTTGCAAAAACGGAAGCATTTAAGCATTTTGGAAAATGCAATTCGGTCGTGATGTAACTGAGATAAAACCTGTAAGTTTCTGCCACACGTAAGGGAAGGACTAGGGCCAAAAAACAAACATCTGGATTCAGAGGAGTGAAAAGCATGGTGGGCTATTAACATGAAACCAAAATTTAAATGATGTCGCTGGCTAGGAGGTGTATTCTTCTTCTCAGCTTGTGATCCATCAGTGCCTAGAGCTGAAGGTGGTGTCAAAATACAAAAAAAATGCCTTCAGAGTTTTCTGGAGACTTGATCCTGATGGACCAGTCCCAACCCTGAGGGTCCTTTAGGATCTCAGCAGAGCTTCTGTGGCACCATTGGCATCCCAGTGCTCACTTAACCTACTCTTGTGAGTGTTTTTGCGGATTTACAACCAAAATGATCCAAATTTGATGTTCAGAGTGCCTCATTTCCTATGGAGTAAAGGAAGGGAGAAAAAATAAACACCACAATCTGTGTCATTTTTAAAACCAAAACGATAACCTGGATAGAACAGAGAGAAACTTTGCAATAAAGATATCTCAATTACAATTTTGGGTTTACACCTCTCAAGCAGCTTGTGGGGAAAATAGTATTAAAGACAACAATAAACACAGGAGCAAGGAAAATGTGGGCTCCCGATGCCTGCGCCCACAGTGAGAATAAAAAATGCAAAGCCTGGGCCACCTCGCCTTTAATTTCCTAACTGCTGTTTTGTAAGGCTGTGTCATGCTTCTCAGTTCAAACACGCTTTGGCTCTTTATTATTCATGGGCCTTTTTCTCAGTCAGTGGTGTTGAATAATAAAACAGCCCAGGATCAAATGGGCCAATTCTCCACGCCTGACACCAACTGCTACTGTTCGCTGGGCTCTGCCAAGCGTTGCCTCTGATAATGAGTGGGATTTGGTTAAACAGTAAATTAATGAATAATGAAATATCCAGGTTGATCAGTTAGAGAGCACGCTTGCTTTGCCCCCGGCCAAATGCTCGGGGCAGAAATTACTCTCAAACGGCACTTGCCTGTGTGCTGGGCTGGATAACTATTTTACTGCCTATTGCTTGACAGGATGTTGGGGAGGGGGCGAGGGGAAGGGGGGAGGTCGGGGGAGCAAAGCGGGCAGGACAAGCTCCTTAGGACCTCGCAAGGAGGAGAGAAGGGACCGGTTTGGGGCCGGGCAGAGCCCATTTGGAGGAAGAAAGGGTTGCAGAGCTGAAGGAGCTCGCTATGAGGTTGGGGGAAGGATGAGCTCCCTCCTAGGTCTCCTCTGCCAACTTTAGCAGGGAATTACCTTGACCCTGGGTGTCATTGCGGGTAACCCAATTTTTCTCCCACCCTTCTTACCCGCATTAGCTGTCAATTCTCGCCTTGTATTAGCATTGTCCGAACGTCTTTCTGAGCAAAGGCCCGTCCCCACTTCCCCCCCCCCC
>VXBJ01002737.1:20144-30912 GCA_013400055.1 Nycticryphes semicollaris | reverse complement strand
TTTGTCCTACCTAATAGAATTCTTCCAAAGCCCAATCCAATATTTTTAAAGCTAAAATTAAGACGGTTTTGTTTTAAAAGATTATCTCTCTCTCTCTTGTCNTGTTTGCTATATATTCTCCACAATATTAGGCTAAAAATGTACCTTTTACTTTAAGCAATATGTTTAGCTAACCCATCCGATCTCTCTCTCTCTCTCTCTCTCTCTCATTTTCTGTGTTTTTCTTCCTTGTCTCCAGTTTTACTACCTGGTCCTTCGCCAGATGTGTGCCTGTTAGCAGTGTTGTTGTTCAAGAACATCTTGTCCATGCCTTTGAGAGCTTCAGTCAGGTAGTTTTGAAGGGCCGTGAGGGCAGCGCAGATAGCGGGGGCCCCAAAGCCGTGAGTGATGAGGCTGAAGTGAGTCAAGCAGCTCTGAATGCCCGGTTCCAAAATAGGGGTGGGCCGGCTGTTTCCAATGGGCGTCCTGTCCTGGGCCAAGAGATCTGTAAATTCTTTACAAAGTTGCCTGCATGGAAGAAAGAAAAGCAAAGAGAGAGGACAAGGGGGAGAGAAAAGCGGTGGTTAGGCTCATCTCACACTTCTCCAAGACAACCAAGATTGAAGGAAGGGGCAGGTTCAGGCCAAACCTGAACCCAATACCCAGAATAGGATGATTTTTGCCACCTTCCATTCCCCCCAGCAGTGTTTGGGGACCAGCCACGGGGAGCCAGCAGCTCCCTGCTGAGAGTGATGTTCTTCAGGAGAGAAGTTTCTGCAAATGCAGGATAACACCAGGTCTGGGGGTAGAAATCTCTCCTGCAGCCACAAGGATGCTTCTGGGGAGGCTTCGATTGGACATTAGGAAAAATGTATTCACTGAAGGGGTTGTCAAGAATTGGAACAGGCTGCTCAGGGAAGTGATTGAGTCACCATGCCTGAAGATATTTAAAAGACAGGTAGATGTGGTGCTGAGGGAGATGGTTTAGTGGTGGACTTGGCAGTGCTACATTAATGGTTGGACTTGATGATCTTAAAGGCCTTTTCCAACCTGAACAATTCTATGATTCTGAAGCGCCGTGAAAGCCCAGACCTGCTTGGCTCTAGAAATACTCTGGGTTGAAAGGGATGTGCGTCGTGGGTCTGTCAACCACCCATCTTCCCAGAGACCTGACCAAGCAGGTGCCACCAAAGCTATATCCCAAAAGAAAGCAGAGCCAAGCGCTGAGAGCTGCTGAGTGGCACAGGGACATGGTGCAAGGAAGGGCCAAATTGGAGCCTCCTCTGAAAGAGCTCAGGCTGAGCCACCTTGTCAAGAAAGGTCAGGACTTTGGGACTCCTTGCTGGCTTATTCATTGCATGAGGAGCAAAGCTAGAAGTTCTTATTTTATTTGGGGGAGGGGGTAGCATCCCAATTAACACGTCAGTGTTGGCATCTGGCTCTTGTTTGTTTACCCACATCTTTGAAAAATCAGATTTTATTTCAATAATTAATTCCCACACACACACACTTCCTTTTTGCATTGCTCTGGTCCAAAAGGCCTTCAAGTCGACAAGTGCCCAGGCAATGTAGAAACCCTGGGGGGCTAGTGGCATTCCCAAAGGAATAGTTTCTTTGAGGCAGATGTCTGCCCAGAGACTAAAGAAAAAAGGGCTGGAATTTAAAAAAAAAAAATGGAAAAGGAAAAAAGAAAAAGAAGCCCTTAAAAGCGTTCAGCTCTTATCCTCTGAAATTCTCTGAAATTCCCAGTTGGTTAAAGGTTTCAGAGGGTGGGGAAAGATAAAGGTCTACTTCTATGTGTATTATCCATTAAGAAAGTGCAAGAGAGGAAACTTTGAATTTGGAGAACAAACAGTAATGAGTCCAACATTTTACATCTTCAAAGAGCAAAGCAGGGTCTGTGAGCAATTAAAGTTCTGGGACATTAATATCTTCTGACCCTGCGGAAAAGGGCAATCAAATTCCAATCACGTCTAAAAAACATCTGGACAAATTTGAGCAAATGATTTCTCAGCCCTCCATATATTTCTTTAAATTACACTGTCATCGGAGGCGAGCCACGTCCCAGAGCATGAAATAAAACGAGAGCTGTTTGGGATGGTATTTTTTTTTCTTTCTTTTTATTTTTTTTTTCCCTTCTTTTTTGCAGGGTAGAGAGAGACACGTGGAGACACACAGCACCTGAGGCTGAGGACCTGAGCAAACCACGAAGTGCCCAGCTAGTGGGAGGCACAGCCAAATACAAATCATCTGATAAAGCATATCCACAGAGAAAGTCCCAAGGGAGAGAGATGGGTTGGGGGGACCAGACCGAGGATCATTAGGAGAACATGGCAAGGGGAGGGGGGTGTGTGTCTTTACTCTTTTTTTTCCCTTTCTTTTTTCTTTTTTCCCTTGCAGTTATTTTTCTTAATTATTAGTATTATTGAACCATATGGAAAGACATTGCAGTTTAGCAGCAGACAAGCAGGTGTGTGAGAGCAGCAGGAGGGACAGACAGACATGCTGTGGAAGGAAAATAGAGGGGTTTGGTCCCCTTTCCATAAAGATTTATTTTTTTTTTAACTGGGAGGTGGCTTGGGAACGATGTAGAGTAGCTAGGGGTACAGTCGCCTACATCCTCTATAGGGACCCCACTGCAGAGGGATGACGAAGCTATAGGATCTACCCTATGGGGCGATACAAGCATCCTTCAGCCCCGCGGGGCTGGTATAGTTTGGGGACTCCGTCTATATTCAAAACGAGCTCAAAGGAAGGGTTTAAGGAGGGGGAGGATTTTCTCTGGGGAGGGCAGAAGGGGAGGGGGTTAATCAACTTCGCACTCACTTTGTAGCAAGCAGCATGTTTTTCCTGGAGTGGAGGTCGCTGGGGTCCGTGTGCTGTCGGTTCAGGTACTCGGAAACAGCTTTGGCTGGGAATTCCGTTTCGCAGATGTACCCAAAATCCCGAGCTAAATGAACGGCCTCACCTGGAGGGAATGAGAGGGATATTAACACCTCCGGGCACCTCCGGCCCCAGGCTGGGCTGTTCCCACCTGCCCTGGGCTGCTGCTCATTTCTCCCTCCTGGAGAGACCAGCTCCTTCAGGCCGGGTTTAGAAACCTTCTAACATCCCTTGCCCTTTAGAGACAGGCTCCAGGTACGCGTTTTCCCTCCGCAAGCCCTATTTTGGGGGCAGCAGTAAGTGGATGGAACAGATTTTCAGGTGATGAGAATTGTCTTTGCGACAATGCACTCGGGATGGTGTGAGCCCATGCAGTGTGGGAAAAGTACACACACACCTATACATACACACATATAACTTACATACATACACACATATACTTTATAAAGGGACTGGGGCGGGGAGAAGGAAAGAAAAAAAAAAAAAAAAGAAAAAGAAAAGAAAACCAAGAGGAAACTTTTAATCCCGTAAAACCGAAGAATCCAAACTTCCTTTACACCATCTCAATTCACCAGAATACCGCCCCAAATTTTCCAGATGTGGGCATAATGTGAATATCAACGTCAGGTCTTTGTGGGACGTTTTAGATACAGGTTTGTTTATACGGGCACGCAGAGCACTTGCATCGTTATCACAATTATCGCCACATCTGCAAAAATGATGGAGAGAACTGCATTTCCGTCGCCCGATGGGAATTATTAATCTGCTTTCTTAACTGACCGTCATTCAACAGGAACTTTTCTCTGCCAGGTGGAAGGATAGCGACTAATGGCAACCTTTTTTTTCTGTGAAAAATAATAATTATTCTAACTCTAATTCTAATTGTCACTTTTCCTGCCTGCCTGGTTTCAGGTTTCTTGCCTCCAGAGGTTCGTGTCATCCAACTCCTACTGATGTACTTCATGCCACAAGAAGACGACAGTAGCTGCAGAAAGGAGGAAAAGAGGAGGGGAGGGGGGCGGAAAAATCCTCAGACTCTAGGGGGATTCCACCAGATTATAGCTCAACCCTTCCAGAATAAAGCATTAAACCCTTTAAAGCACCGCCTGAGGGACCAGGGGGAAGATTTCCAACACGCAAAACAGATACGTCTAATAACTCCAGGACCACATTATTTTTAACGATCAGGAGTTGCTTTCCAACGTCATCTTCTGCTTTCCAAAGGCTTCTCGCTAATCACCAACCCGTTTAATGAAAGCCAAGGCAGCCGGCGGAGCCCGGGGGGACCCCGCCGCCGTCACCCCGCGCTGGGCAGGGTCCCCCCCGGGCACCGTTGGGGTAATCCCGGCCGGGGCTGGCCGGAGCCTTTCTGCTCTCGGCGATAGAACAGCAGCTAAAGCCTGGCTGGTGGCAGAAAGAAAAAAAAAAATAGAAAAAAGAAAAAAGAAAAAAAAAAGAGAGATAAATCCCCAGCAGGTGCAGCCTCTTCCAAAAGGCGGGAGCTCTCTCTCAAGGGAAACTGTTGATTTGTAAGGAAATCAGGGGAGAGGAGGGTAATGTACACCTTACTATACACTTAATATAGATTTTAGCATCACTATACAACGCCACGAGGTTTTGAAATTCAAGCCAGCTTCGGGGAAGGGCTGATTTTGCTACGAGTAGGGTGCATCGGTTTTTACACACGTAGCGGGGGTGAAGCTGCACTAACCCCGGTGTTAAAGGGCAGTTGTCACACCCGAAACGCTTCACGTCTCCTATAGCGCGACCCTATAGCCGTAACTACGGTACTACAGCGTAACCTATACGCGGGTACCAGGGGGAGCATCCTTTCCCTAAGTCTTTTTGCGAGCCTGCCTTCAGCTCTGCGTGCGGTGAGCTCTTATCACTCGCGTAACTCAATCAAAAGAGTTGAAAAGTTAATATCTAGCACAAATGTTTATGCCTGTTTATATGCAGAAAAGATAAATGGATTATTTATGTGCCTCTCGGTGTGTATGGGTAATGCAGATACATATAATTCATAATTGCACCCATACTATTCCGGTAACGCTTCTTGGAGTGGGTCCAAGTTCTCTTAGCACATATCCTAAACATATTAGTGGTTCTAAACTTTACTTTTCAATACAGCCACAACAGGTCAAAGAAAGAACGCCGAACACACCAAAATGAGAGTAGTTGACTTAAAATGAGGCGAAACTTCAGTCTCCCCTTCCCTCCTTCCTTCCTTCCTTGTCTCTCTGTTCAGTTCCAACCACCTTAAGGTAACCCGCGGTCTGCTCTGATTTCTTTAAAAAAATCATAAAATGCGGATTATTGGCTTATTTCCCCTCATTGAGTGTCCTGTAGTGCCTTAAATAAGCTCGGGAGGAGCAAATTAGCGGGTGGATGGAGTAGACGTGGAGTCTGAGAGCACGATAGCAGTGAGGAAGGGGACAGCCCTGCAGAATCACGCACACATATACATATACATATACACACATATATGCACACACACACACAACCTCATTCTCGCCACCAAGAGGGATCAACGACCCTCCAACCAGTGATTTCATTTTGGGGAGAATGGGATCTTTAACCCTGTTGGTGTTCATTCAGCCTAACCCGCCCTGAATTTCACCTCTGCGAGGTTTTCCCACCTGATCCCGAAAGTTGGGTGGGTTTGCGTTGGGTTTTTTTGGTGTTGTTTTTTTCTTTTGTTTGTTTGGTGGTGGGTTTTTTGGTTTTGTTTTTGATTTTGGGTTTTTTTTTGATCGTTAAATGTCAGACAGGAGTTCAGAGCAGACAAGGGTGTGAAGGGAGCTGAGACCTCGGCTTACCTTCCACCAGGGAGGTGAGTAAAGTGACATTTGCGGCCTTACGCCTGCCGGCTGGTAAATTCAAACCGATTTTTTCTAGCCTTTCTCGCAAAGATCTCCCCCCGTTTTTCGATTTGGCTCTAGAATTGCAAAGAAATTAACATCGTGATTAACCCCGCAGTGTTCCTGGAAGAAACGTTTAGTCAGTGGAGCCTGGGAGGGTTTTTCACTCGACTTTAAGGAGATTGGGTGTCTTGATCTGTGCTCGGATTTACTGAGATTTGCTTAATTTCTCCCAGGGGTGGGAATGGGGATGAACCCACTTTTTTACCCAAGGAAATAAATGAATACCAGATAGCAATAACTAATGGACAGAGTTCTGATCTAGAAAGGAAACGGGTTCCTATTGCGTGACAATTCGCATCAGGTCAGGATGAAGTGAGGAGATGGAGAGCTCTCCGAGGAGAATTAAATTCCCAATTAATTCAGGGAAGAGCCAAAATGGGAAGAAGAACGAGGAGGGGCAAAACCCCCACAAAACTAAAAGGCTCGGAGGGAGAATGTGTGTGCCTGTGGATAAATAGAAAAGGAGGGAAATATTTATGAAACTTCAGGAACAATTTCGTGCATGTGAGTGCCTTCTTGTGTGGAAGAAAAGGCGATGCTGAGGGGGAAAGCTCACCTGAAGGCAGAGTGCGTTATACAGGGGGAACTGATTGCCTGAAGGAACCTTTGAATATCTGTCAGAGGTTACTGATAAGGACAATAAAAGGATGAGTGAGCTCTATAGGTGGGAAATACAGAGCTATTGTTCGGACGCCTATACATATGTAAAACCCCCAGGGATGAGATCTTGCCACCTACCAAACCAGGGAGAGTTTTGGTACGAAGATCGAAGTCTACCCCAAATATCTCTTGGTTCTTACTGAAAATTTGTTTAAGAATTAGCAGTCACACTTGGCGAAAGGAAACCAGGAGCGACAGAGAAGCCAGGCTGGCTTCCCACTATTTTATATCAAAGTACATAGGGCTAGATGGGAGAATTGCAAAAGAGCAGCTCTCTGTATTTCATCTGCTCTGAACCAAAAGCTTGTCTAAAATTTAGATTCAAGATAGGAACTGAAGTCAGCAGCAGCCAATGATTATAGCTTGGGCCACCTCCAGAAATCCACTGAAGTTCAATAATTATGTTGCTTTACCTTGATAATTATATTTTCTACAGGGTATCTCTCGGATATTCTCCCTGGTCCATTTGTAGCTGTACAGAATGAGCAGGCAGGTCTAGCATCTGTAACTAAAAATCTCTGCTGCTCTCCCTGGCAAGGATCACAGTTGAACAATGATTACAGACATTCACGTGGAACAGCGTCTATTTTAGGAGAACCTAATTCTCACATGTATTTTTGGGTGGCTGACTGCATGTAGCAGGACTTTTCCCCTCCTCTCCAGACACGGTGCTGGAACCCCTGACGTCATCACAGATTTTTTTTTTTCCTCAGGGGTAAAAAAAAAACCCAAACAAGACCCAAAAACCAAACAACTCCATCTTAAAACACTTTAGAGTCAACCTTGCCCAGTCGCTGCTGCAGGAGTTGGCAAGGTAGTTCCTCCTCTAAGGTTAGCAGCTTTTAAATATGTTCTGAAATTTATTCAGGGCCTAATTAATTGCACGTTTCTGTCTCGAAGTTGTGCTTTATTTTCCAGTTTGGCTTACACCTCACATGTAGGAAATGAAGCCTTATCCCCTCAGCTTTCCATCGGTCTGAGTGAACTGGTACCTCATGCCCATCTTCCCTGTTCTGACTGGAGTCAGAGCCTCAGCTCACCTTTCCTACAGACAAGTCATACTGACAAGTCACACTGTCAAGAAGGTAAAGGCCTTTCTCTCTAATAGTCCTTCCACCTGATGACCTTGGAGCTTAAATTCTTGTTGCTGGTACTTAAACGCACAGTCCCTCAGTTGATGTGATGGACTTGTGACCAGGCCTCCAGGTTATCCCTCGTTCCTCATTTTCCTCAGTACCAATAACGAGGTCTTCAGCAAAATCCACCAGGATGTTAGCGGGTGATTTGCACAAACGTTAAACAACAAAGGCCTAAAGACCGACTGTGAGAAGGTTTAGCAACCTTCTCTAGATGAAGCACTAAATTTCGGACTTTCATTGTTGATGACTTTTCTGTAGTCAAGTACTTACCTACTTTAGAGGCTGCCTATTAATCGCCTGGCAATTTCAATAACATCCTGTGTGGCTCCAAGTTAATTGCCTTACCTAAACTTCACAGATTTCTCCAGGAAACTCCTAAGAAATACATCAGGTCCTGGAACACCTCAGGTTCATCCTACAACATCTAAGTGCCACGTGTCCACCGTGGCATTTCATTTTGTCCATTTGCTAAGAAAGAAGTGTGGGGAGGAGGAGGAGAAAAGACAGAAAGCGTGTGCGTGTACAAGAGTGGGGGAAAAAAACCCAAAAAACCTTCTTGTCTCAGTTCCTTCATGTTGGGATGCTTTGATAGAAACACATACATGGCCAAATCTTTCTCTAGACTCCACACGTTCACCTCATTGCCCAAATACAGCACCTTATTTTCACCTTACTCTGAACATTAGACACACGTGGTATGACAATAGGATTAACGCATATTCGCCATCACCTTTAACATCGCCCCAATATTTCTGGGGCGTGCCCGGATGCCCACACAGGGGCACGTTCTCACACTCCCCCCAACCTCTTACCTTCTAAGTACTCCTCCTAGGAGGGATGCATTCAGACACTCCGGAGGAGAAAGGCGTCTTTGAACTTCTCCCACAGTTACTTTATACTTTGAAGTTGAACTAAGCAAAGACAAGCGGCCAGGTACAGAGCAAAACACCTCTCCGGTATTGACTGAAATTCCACCCAGGAAGCCATCTTTATTCATCATCAAAGAAGTAACAGATTTTGGTGGAACCGGAACTGGAGAAAGAAAAGGGGAAGAGGGGAGAGAGAAACCGTCATGCCACGAAGGAGTCCAGGACAACCACAGCCTCTCTGACATGCACAGAACAGCAAAATGAAAGGGAATTTTGGATCTCTGGCTACTTCCAGCAACCTAAAGGGTGCTGCTCCCCCAACCTCTAGGAAACTGCTCCATGAATGATGGATGGGGAGAAGGGTGGTGCAGTACGGCCTCTATGCAGGGTTTGATCATTGGGAAATAAAATACATATTGGCAAGCACCTGGCAACTTTCGGGTTTGAGCCTGTGTCTCACCCAGAGCCCCCCGATGCCTTTTGTACAACGGACAGCGCCTTTCTGGAGGGGAAAAAAAAAAAAAAAGGAAAAAATTTACTTTTTTGTGCTAATGGTTCCATTACTGCTAAGCTGAGCCAGGAATAAATTCAGTAGACGAAGGGAGTTGCTGTCTTGAATAAGTCTCAAGGCTGGAGGATACAGCAACCAGAAGACAGCTCTGTTATTGCTTTGTGTTTTTATTAAGTCTGGTTTATGAAATAAAATGAGTCTNCTCTCTGCTTCTAAATTGCAGGGGAAAGGTAGAGAAAAAACAAAACAAAAAAAAAAAACCAAAAAAGAAATCTGATCTACCCATGGTGTTCTCCACCTCGATCATATTGTGCTGTCCGTGCAGTAGTGGGAACTCTCCCGCCCCCAAATAAAACTGATCTAGTTACTGTAACACATATTTAAAGGAAGTTTTAAGGAAAAAAAAATCAAAACAATAAAGCGAAACTAAACAAAATAAACCCAGGTCATTCTGCCCACGATAAAGCGAAATATTTCTTTTCTCTGAGAAACTCGTGAGGCTATTTTAAGGGTAACCAAGGGGATTATAACGAACAAATTCCTATAATAGCAACCAGACACACTCAGAAATAAACAAAAAGAATTGGCTAAACTAAAAATGAGAGCAATTCCCCCATGACGTGAATTTTTGTTTACAAATGAACTTAAATAGCTCCCTCATAATTGTGTGTAACCGTTATGATTTACAGCAGGTGCTCTAATCAATCAACCAATCACTTTAATTTATAGGGAGCCTCGCTGCATTTTCCCAGTTGTTTCATTTCTGCAAGTAATTGATAACAAACCGTACTTAAGGTATGTTTTATGCAGGAGTTAATAAGAGCTGACAGCTGCTACTGCTGCTTCCCTCCCAGAATCGCGACAACGTGCCTTTCCTTATAGAAAATATACTCCGAAATTGGGGTTTTTGCTGGTGGTAAAGTCCTGGCAGTCCAGCGGGCATGTTTCAGAGGAGAAGACTAATTGATTACACACCCTCGTCGAGCAGATAGTACTTCACAGCCTCCCATTTCCACTCAATCAATTGCAAAACCAATTCGGCAAATAATAGGGTTCTATTATGCACATATGCCAGCTATTTAGGTAGTTATAATACATGTCAGTTAAGTCATAAAAACCCTGTTTATTTGCGACATATCTGGAGAATCAAACCATTAGGGTTGAAGGGGATATTTAAGTCGTCTGGAGCTGCTAAACAATAAGATCGGGTATCCTAATATATTACCAAGTGCTAACTACTGGGCAATTGCCAATTTTATAACCTCAGTGTATGGAATAGACACAACCGTGTTTCACTGTTTTTATTACAGATCATTTCCTACTGCCAGACCAGACCCCCACAATAAAAGCTCTATAACTGCTAAAAAACCAAAAGGCATGTCGATTTTAGATATACATATTGCTTCGTATGCCTTGTACATAGTCTCCAGTATAAACAAATTATTTTGAGTGGCTTTACTTCAGGGAATCAGAAAGTGAAATGGATTCCTATTTCTCTATTATTTTTAGCTAGGCACTTTATGCAGCTCATAAAGGCGGTTTCAAATAGTTTGAGAACAGCACAGGAACAGTTATAAAAGAGTTAGAGGCCCCCTCCTTCTCTCGTTGCTATTAATAGGGGTTGGGGGTTTTGCCAGCGATTCTATAGGAAAAGACTCGTTTGGGTTATCAGAAGTAGTACTGGCAGAGAAAAAAAGTAAGTGCTTCTCTCCCCCCATTATCCATAGACTCATGACTTATTGCATGAACGATGTTCGGCAGCTTTCATTCAAGTGAAGCATCAAGAAAGAGTTTTTGTTGGTT
>VXBJ01002735.1:74532-87480 GCA_013400055.1 Nycticryphes semicollaris | reverse complement strand
ACTAACCCATGTCTCTAAGCACCCGGCCTTTAAATCCCCCCAGGGATGATACCTCAACCCCTTCCCTGTGTAAACATTTTCTCCAATACCTAATCTGAACCTCCCTGGTGTAATTTGAGGCTGTTTCCTCCCCCCTGGCTACACCCTCCTTTCAGGGAACTGTAGAGAGCAGTAAGTTACCCCAGCACAGATGTTCTGCTTGTCAAGCACATAACACTAAACAACAATCAGTGCCATACATGTGTTTTCCAACACCCCAGGTGCAAGTCACTGGAGCATATTTCCAGTCCTCCTCTCTGATCTCCTGTTACTTTCCCACAAGGACCAACCCCTCCAGCTCCGGGGCCGACAGAGCCAGGCTGGCACCTCTGGAAAATGGGCTTTTAACTTCTCCAGACCTTGTTGCCAAAGCAGAAGGGCAGCGCTTCAGCCTCAGAGGGCTCTGGGAGAGTGTCTTTACAGAGGCCTCCACGGAGGGGAGAAGTTTCCAAGCCAGAGGAGCCCAAAGCCAAAGGCTGCCAGTCTCCCCACAGCGGGAATCACCCCTCCAGCAGCAGCTTAGGCACCTGGCTGCCAACCCCTCTCCCACCTGCGAGGGTTTAGTGTCCGAATGACAACAGCCGGCTGTCCCCGAGCAGGAACCCACCCGGGATCCACCTTGCTCCGGCCTGGGCCCCTGGGAACCAAATATACCCACGCCCCCTCAGCCGGGTCACCCCCCCACCCACCTGCAGGAGCTTGAGCCCCACCAGCTGCAGCCCCTTCCTCTCGAACCGCCGGATGATCTCCCCGACCAGGTGCCGATGGACCCCGTCCGGTTTGATGGCCAGGAAGGTGCTCTCGCTGGCCCCGCTGAAGGCTGCAAGGAGAGGGCTGAGGTGTAAAGGGGGGAGGGGGGGGACATAGAGACCAACCCGGCCCCTCAGCCGCGGGGACACAGAGGGACCCCCGACACGGAGATAAAGGGGCAGCGGGGACCTGGCCCAGACCCGCGGGACGCAGAGGGGGAGCGTGGTCCCGGTCCGGGGGTAGAGGGGGAACCCAGCTCGGCCCCGGGGGGCACAACGGGAGCTGGGGGGGCCTGGGACCGAGGGGTGTCCCGGCCGAACCCCAGGGGAGTGAGGAGGAGAGGGGTCCCGGCCCGGCCCTGGGGACGGGGGCAGCAGGGACCCGACCCGGGGGCAGTGGGGGTGGGGGCCTGTCCCGTCCCGCACCGCTCTGGAAGAGGCCGGCGAAGAGCCCCAGCACCAGGCAGATCATGGCGGCGCCGCTCTTAAAGGGTCCGCGACCCTGCCCCGCCCCGGCACCCGTCCCCCGGCGGAACGATGGTGCCGGGACGCTGGAGCCGGAGGGGCCCGTTAGAGGGAGGCGCCAGGCCCGGCCCGTTGCCATGGGAACGGGGACAGCGCCCCCCGCTGGTCCTCGGTAATGGCTGGGGCCTGGTGATGACTGGGAGTCGAAGCCCGAGTGCCAGCCCGAGCCCCTAGAGCGGCGGCGGCGGCCACCGGCTCCTCTCCCGGGCGGCCGAGGCGTTGGAGGGTCCCCGGGGAGGCGGGAGAAGCAGGAGGCGCTGAAGAAGCGGCGGCCGGAGCGGTGCCTGCGGCCGATGGAGGTGTGCGGTGGCCTGGGGAGACCGGTCCCCAGGAGGTCCCAGCTCTGCCTATGCAGGGTGGGACACTTGGGGCCTCCCGGCTGTCCCCGCTGAGCTGCTCCTGGGCTGTGTGAGCCGACACGGGCAGGGCGTAGGAACAACCACAAACCCGCTGGTGAAATGCAAAGAGTGAATTTAATTTCGATACCTCATGAACCAGGGGGATCTCTGAAGCAGCAGGCAGGAACACAGGCAACATAAAGCTCAGTCCTTGCTGGAGAGAGACCTTATATATGAGGGAAAGAGTTATAAACCTGTTTTTTTCTCACCTGTGTATCAGGGATTGAAGCAAGTGTAGTTTTTGCTTTGATTTTCTCCGGCAGCAGGGCAGGAATCTCGGGGTTTTTCTATAAGGTGCCTCTGAGTGCATCACAGGTCTGTGTTATCCACGTGTAAATGCTCTACTCGTTGAGCATATAAGACTAATCAACAATTAGTGTGATGCATGTGTTTTCCAACACCCCAGGTGCAAGTCACTGGAGCATATTTCCAGTCCTCCTCTCTGATCTCCTGTTACTTTCCCACAAGGACCAACCCCTCCAGCTCCAGGGCCAACAGAGCCAGGCTGGCACCTCTGGAAAACGAGCTCTTAACTTCTCCAGACCTTGTTGCCAAAGCACAAGGGCAGCACTTCAGCCTCAGAGGGCTCTGGGAGAGTGTCTTTATAGAGCCTGTGTTTCTGATCTAGTTCTGGGGCTCCCGGCTGTTAATTTGCTCATGTTCTCAAGGGTTTTTATGAAGAGATAAGATCTGTAGTTCCGCTCTCCACCGCCTGCTTGGGCTGAGCGATGTCTGGAACTCGCTGCCTGGAACTTGCTTCTTGGTTCAGCTCCAAGATAAGCCTCGGGAAATAGCAGTGCCCGAAATACATTCTCCAGGTGCTTCACCAAGGGCTGGGTCTGCTTCCAGACCTGCTCTGCCTGGTCAGGGAGGATGTTCAAGGTGTCAGGACCCCACAGGTCACAGTGCAGAGCTTTGCCAGCAGAAAATGACGTGGCTTATTTTGGCAGGGGCAGAGTGACCGGTGTGACAAGGGTGATATCGCGTCCTGATCCCCAGCAGCTGTAATCCAAGCTGCAGCTCATCACCGTGCGCATATAATTAGGGCCATAAGTGTTATATCTTGAATTGCTCTCTTCGTTAGCATCTGTCATGCACTACTTTTTGCTTATTATTCTGCTGGTAGAAAAAATAAAAAAAGCCTTTGTGGGATAAATACTGTCATTTGTTGCATTGTGGAATTCGGTGTGAAGTAGTGGAGGCTGAGGTAGGCTGTTCTCTTCCTCACCCCCGGCACAGGAATTTCAGGTGGAGGCGGAAATCTGTTTCTACCATTGCTCAATAAAATATTACAGAATCACAGAATGCTGTGGGGTTGAAAGGGACCTCTGGAGATCACCCAGTCCAACCCCCTACCAGAGCAGGTCCCACAGGAACGTGTCCAGGTGGGATTTGTATGTCTCCAGAGAAGGAGACTCCACCACCTCTCTGGGCAGCCTCTGCCAGGGCTCTGACACCCTCAAAGTGAAGAAGTTCCTCCTCACGTTTAGGTGGAACTTCTTAGGTTCAAGTTTGTGCCCGTTCCCTCTTGTCCTGTCACTGGGCACCACTGAAAAAAGCCTGGCCCCATCCTCCTGACACCCACCTTTGAAGTATTTATAGGTGTTGAATGGAAGGGGGAGGGAGGGTTCATCCCAAACTCCCTTCTCCACCCTGAAATAAGGCTGTGTGTGAAATAAGGTGGTTTGAAAGGAGAGAACTTGCGGGAGCGGCCATATCTTGAGTAACAGGAGGTGGTCTCTAGGGTTTTAGGCAGGCTCCTGTCTTTCACCTTGGGGGACAGGGTGCTTTTCACCAAGCTGTTTTGGACCTTTCCAGGAAAGGAAAGAAAATTATGAGGGGGAAACAATATTAGTCCTGGGCAGAAAGAGGTTTTAGAAGGAAGCCAACTGCTTAATGCTAGAAGAAGGCTGCAGCGTCTGGGGTCTGCAGGCCTGTGCTCAGTGCCCTTGCTCTGGTTCTCAGCCATCTGTCTGTCTGTCTGCAGGAGGTGGCAGGAGTTGGAGGAGATGCCTTTCTGTACTGCTAGGACCTGGACCAGCAGGGTGCGAGTGGAGACGGACAGCACAGGACTCTGGTGGGCATGGAAGAGACGACTCCAGCGGTTTAACAATCCGCCCTGGAACAGCAGGCTATCCCTCTCCAACCTTCCTGTTACAGGTACGTCCTCAGCAATCACATTAACCACATAAACTCTTTCCATTAGATCAGGAACTGTGACAGAACTTTTGAAAAAGAGTGTCATGTAGTCAATACTCTCCTTTTCCTTCCCTTGGCGCTTTGATCTCTATCCCCAATGCAGCTGCTTCAGGAGAAGCAGGATTTACAGCTCTGTCCTTGTACGCTGGAGGGGCAACGCACAACTGTGTGCGTGTGAGGCCTGTTTGCAAGTGGTAGATCTTATTTCATCTGGGTTTTTATATCCTGATGCATTTGGATAAGGTCTTGGTCATGGACCTCACTGTAATGATGGCATTGAGCCTTGCAGGGAGGACTGGAGTCTTCTCTTGGAACATCTGTGCTTCTTTTGCATGGTCAAAGGCAGGGGAAGAAGCCAATTCTGTTGCTGCACAGAAACCTGCACATCAATAAATGTCTTGTTACAGATCTTTTCTTCAGCCTCTTGGCTCTCCTGTCCTATTTCTTTAGTTTTCTGTCCCCCTGGCTGGAAAGCTGGCTGTCTCCTACCAGAGCTGGGGAATGGTTGGAGCAAGGGCTGGACGTGACAGCGGTAGTGACCTGTCCCTGAGCAGCACAGGATCAGCTCCTCTCTAAGTCAGGCCAGTTGTTGAATGAGCCACATACTTTCTGCAGCTTGTCCTGAACTTTAACTTCCTGCTCCCCACTGGCTCCGTGGTGAAACTGGACCTCTGGGACTGGTCCTGCTGGTGGCTTCCTTGTGCAGCTGGGTCCTGCTGGAGTTACTTTGGAAACGTTTGCCAACCGTCAGAACCACCTGACCGGAGAGGAACCACATCCTTGGGGTAACACAGAGCACAGAGGAGGGGGGGGCTTGTTGGCTGAGCTCCCAACATGAGGAAAGAGAGAGCTGAGCTCCAGAAAACTCCCAGCAAAATGGTGAGTTAGGATGGGATTCTCTTTTCCCAAAGCAAACACTGGGTTTTTTCACTCAGAGACAGCCACAGGCAGGACAGCAGGGGGTCAGGGATTCCCCAGGGTCTGTGGGTTTGGTATTGCTTACTGGGGCCTTCCCCAGTGACACAGAAACCCCTGAACTTCCTCCCATCAACCACAGCTCACTGGCCCTGGGTGATGCCAACCGGTACTGAAGAAGCGGGAGGGTACCCTCCAAACCAAGTTCCTCCTTTGCCAGGGGTTTGTCTGCCTCCGAGTTCCTGGGGAGGAGAGATCCAGCAAAAGGCTGATTTTACTGACTGCAGCCCCCACACGGATGGAGTGAAAACGAGCCTGTCCCAAGAACCATGTTCGCTTAAGATCCGCGATAGGGGAAGGAAAGGCATGGATTTGTGGGGCTTGGCCGGGACTAAATACAACCCAAGCTGCCAACAGGATTATTTCATGCTGTGAACATCATATTTGATATAAATTAGGAAGTTTGCTGAGAATTTCTCTCTCTCTCTCTCCCTACTCCTCGATGGCAGGGATCCAGAGAAATCCTTGCCCCGGTGCCGGAGCCCTGAGTTCGTCCCTTCCTCCCGAAGCCACAGCGCTCATAGCGTCCCACATTGGCTGTCCCTGCTGGGAGGGCACAGCTTCCTGGGATGGAATAGGCTGCGCATAGTCCTTGTGTGTTTTATATCAGTATTGGTTCTTTAGTATTATTACTCTTAATTAGTTAGTCTTATCCTATTAAATGTTTAAAATTCAATCCTCAGGTTTCCTTGGTTTTCCCCCAGTTCCCCTTCCTGGGTGGGGAGGGGTCATTGAGTGAGAGAATAGTTCTCTAAATGACAATAAATTGTTTTGTTACGGGGTTCTCAACCCACAGCAAGCGCTTCCCCATCCTCTTGCTGGTCTAAACTCCGAGGGTGTCTGGAATGCCAGTTGCTGGCCCAGGCTCTAATACAGCCTTTCCCTCTGCACGACTGGGACGTCTCAGAGAGGGGCTGTTCCGGACACAGAGGCTGAGCCCATTCTCAGGCTCTGGGATGGGTTTTTGGATTGTTTTTTCCCCAACGTCGCCTGCCCAAGCACAGGCGTTTTCAACCCTGCAGCCTCCATTCCCAGGCACAACCACGGGTGTAGGTGTGAGAAAGGAAGGAAAGAGAGTTTCTGCTTTTACCATTACAATTTAATACAGTCCTTGATACAGGAGAAGCAGCAGGAGCCAACATGCAAAGCAACTAAAGTCATCGGGCGCTCGAGAAAGGTCACCCGCAGCTCACCTCGTGTTAAGTAACTGCTCTGTCACAGCAGCGACGCGATGCGGATGCACCCCCAAGGAGCCCGCTCCCCCACGTGCTGCTGCTCAGTCGCACCCCACAGCGTGAGGAGTTCGTGGCAGATACCGACCCAACACACACCAGTCGGGAGGAGGGGGTGCTCTTTGATTTTGTCTTTCAGTAAGTCGAGTCCGTTCTGTGACTGGAGTCTGGTACGCTTGGAAACCGGGAGGCCACCTGGAATCTTGTCTCTGCAGAGAAGAGGGATCCTTGAGGAAGAGGCGACGGCTTTGAGAGGAAGTCAGGAGGTGAAGCTCTGCTATTTGGCTGCAGTTTCACAGAGCTGGCACCTCTTGGAGTCGACAGGTCTCTTCAATGCACATGATGGATGTTTAGGCTAAAGATTTCCAAGAGCGCAGGAGAAATCTTTGCAGATGAGTAGAAATGGAAGTCCACGTTGAAGAAAAAGGTGCCTCAGGCCTGGCTGGCCCTCGCAGACGGCGGAACAAAACCCCCACTCCCTCCCCACAGTTTGTCTGCAGAGACATTATGTCCTCCTGCACCTCTTCCTTTGGCAGGCCTCTGCGTCCGAGCCACAGGAGCTATCTGAGTCGCTTCCCGAGGAGGAGGAGGAGGAAGGCTTCGACGTGCTATAGTTCATGCTCAAGACCCACCCCAGTTTGTTGTGCAGCACCTGCTTGAGTCCCGGTGGCAACGGCAGCACCTCCAGCGTGTCCACGTAGTCGGGTAGGAGCTGGCGCAGGCGGTAACAGCAGAGGTACTGGAGGGACGTGCAGCTGGCACAGGAGCGGATCACCTTCATGCTGCTCTTGGCCGCTGTTGAGCACACCATGGGGTAAAACTTCTTGTTCTGCAGCTTGGTAGCGGCGACGCCTGTCGGTGCAGGGGCGGGGGGGACAGCATCGAAGGGGTGGGGGTGTGACGTTAGTTTTGAGGAGGTGATCTCGCTCCTCCCACCTACCCTGACCCTGAACCTCTTAACTAGAGAGCTGTTGGAAAACAGCCTCTTGAAAACCCCAACCTGTTAAAACGACAAACGTAACCTTCCCCCCGACTCGCTTCGTGCCTCGGTCTTCTCCTCTGTGAAGATTTTCTCTCCCCTTTCCAGTCCCTCTGCCTGCAGCCGCCCTTACCTATGCACTTGCGGTTTTTGAAGAACGTGAGCGTCCCGTGCCACGTGTCCAAATGCACCCCGATGATGGAGCCTTGGCCAAACCTCGAAGAGAAGTTGGTTTTGTCTCCCTTGTGATGCAGTAGTCCTTAAAACACACCCAAAAGAAAACCCAAGGGCATTCAGTGGAAAGCCTGCGCTCCAGGAATTCAACCTAGCTCTTGCACCCAAGCTCCCACTGGTCCAGCCTTGCTCAGTGCCTAAAAAAATCCCATTTAATTCTCAACCCTTTAGGACAAAACTTAAACCTGCTGCTGCCCTTCCTTCCATCCTGCCCTCTGCCACTACGTTACCTGTGTAGGACAGTCCCCAGCTGTCCTCGTCCTTGCCCAGCAGGCTGCAGAAGGTGTGGCGGTACTTGTCCAGATTCACATCCGACGTCCCAATTCCCACCATCTGGAAAGAAGAACACAAGCGTAGCGCCTTAGCGAAACACAACCAAGACTCCCCTCCTTTTCTTGGCAAAGTTCAAAACACCCAGACGTTTTGGGGAAGCCAAGTCAGAGGTTTCAGGCTGGAATTGAAGCTCCCACCTCCAATTTCCTTTCCAAAGTGAGGAGGCACAGCTGAACTTCTGGAGAAGGTTGCTGTCCTTCACAGAATGGTTTGGGTTGGAAGGGACCTGAAAGCCCACCCAGTGCCACCCACTGCCCTGGGCAGGGACACCTCCCACCACACCAGGCTGCTCCAAGCCCCCTCCAGGGATGGGGCAGCCACAGCTTCTCGGGGCAACCTGGGCCAGGCTCTCACCACCCTCACACCAAACAACTTCTTCCCCACATCTCAGATCCATCTCCCCTATTTCAGGGGCAAACCCTTCCCCCTCATCCTAGGGCTCCCCTCCCTCACCCAGAGTCACTCCCCATCTCTCCTGGAGCCCCTGGAGGGACTGGAAGGGGCTCTAAGGTCTCCCCGGAGCCTTCTCTTCTCCAGGATGAATTCCCCCAACCCTCTCAGCCTGTCCTCCCAGCAGAGGGGCTCCAGCCCTCCCAGCATCTCCGTGGCCTCCTCTGGCCCCGCTCAAACAGCTCCATATTGTCCTGGTGTTGGTGGCCCCAGAGCGGACCAGAGGGGCAGAATCCCCCCCTTGCCCTGCTGACCACACTGTGGGGGATGCAGCCCAGGACTCTTGGGGCTTTCTGGGCTGACAGTGCACAGTGTGGGGTTGTGTTAAGCTTCTCATCCACCAACTCCCCCAAGTCCTTCTCCTCAGGGCTGCTCTCCATCTCTCCATCCCCAGCCTGTGCTGGTACCCGGGGTTGCCCTGACCCAGGTGCAAGACCCCTCACCTTGGCCTTGTTGAATCTCATGAGGTTTGCATAGGCTCACCTCTCCACCCTGTCAAGGTCCCTCTGGATTGGCATCCCTTCTCTCTAGGGTACCATCTCAGCTTGGTGTCATCCACAAACTTGCTGAGGGTGCCCTCAAGCCCACTGTCCATCTCCCCTACAAAGATGTTGAACAATACTGGTTCCAGTGTGGACCCCTGAAGGATCCCACTCATCACTGGTCTCCACCGGGGCATGGAGCTGTTGACCGCAACTCCTTGNCTCACCTTGGCCTTGTTGAACCTCATGAGGTTTGCATAGGCTCACCTCTCCACCCTGTCAAGGTCCCTCTGGATTGGCATCCCTTCTCTCTAGGGTACCATCTCAGCTTGGTGTCATCCACAAACTTGCTGAGGGTGCCCTCAAGCCCACTGTCCATCTCCCCTACAAAGATGTTGAACAATACTGGTTCCAGTGTGGACCCCTGAAGGATCCCACTCATCACTGGTCTCCACCGGGGCATGGAGCTGTTGACCGCAACTCCTTGAATGCAACCATCCAGCCAGTTCCTTGTCCACTGAGTGTTCCATCCATTAAATCCACACCTCTCCAAATTAGTGACTGTGTGGGACAGTATCAAACACTTTGCACAAGTCCAGGTAGATGATGCCAGTTGCTCTACCACAACAGTTGCTCTACTACAGCATCTACCAGTGCTGTAACCCCATCATAGAAGGTCACCAGATTTGTCAGACGTGATTTGCCTTTAGTGAAGCCACGTTGGCCATCACCATTTTCCATGTGCCTTAGCAGGGATTCCAGGAGGATCTGCTCCACAATCTTGCCAGGCACAGAGGTGAGACTGACCAGCCTGCAGTTGCCCAGGTCTTCCTTTTTTCAGTTTTTAAAAACAGGGGCTATGTTTCCCCTTTCNCTTTGCACAAGTCCAGGTAGATGATGCCAGTTGCTCTACCACAACAGTTGCTCTACTACAGCATCTACCAGTGCTGTAACCCCATCATAGAAGGTCACCAGATTTGTCAGACGTGATTTGCCTTTAGTGAAGCCACGTTGGCCATCACCATTTTCCATGTGCCTTAGCAGGGATTCCAGGAGGATCTGCTCCACAATCTTGCCAGGCACAGAGGTGAGACTGACCAGCCTGCAGTTGCCCAGGTCTTCCTTTTTTCAGTTTTTAAAAACAGGGGCTATGTTTCCCCTTTCCCAGACACTGGGAACTTCACCAGACTGCCACCATTTTTCAAATATGATGAATAGTGGCTTAGCAACTTTATCTGCCACCTCCCTCAAACCCATGGATGCATCTCCTCAGGTCCCGTGGACTTGTGCACCTACAGAAGTTCCTTAGATGTCCTCAAACCTCATCTTCTCCTACGGTGGGCAGTTCCTCATTCCCCCAGTCCCTGTTCAAGGAACACTGGATGCTTCTGCCTGCCCATAAGCAACTCTGCCCCACGTACCATGTCTGTGCCGTAGACTGGGGAGGTCATCTTGATCTCCCAGAAGTGCTGCCCGTCTGCCAGCTCTTTGTTGCCCCGGATGGCGGCGGTGCCGCAGCTGTACTCCATGTGGAAGTTCACCTTGCGGTTGTCACAGGTCAGCAGGGTGGCCGTCGACTTATTCAGGTCGTCCCACACCCAGTCAAAATCTGTTTGGGAAGCAGAGAGGGAACAAGGATGGGCAAAGGCCCTGGGGGAGCCAACCTCAAGCCAAAGCATAGATGCAGATGTGTTTTGAAAGCCTGTCAAGGGGTTTATTTATTATTTTTTTTACTGTTTAAGGGGGTAAATCCTAACTGTGCACGTCCCAGAGTTGTCTGAGGCCTGAGCTATTCTGCCCTGTCCCACCACGGATGGTTCAGTGCTCTGAAGCTCTCAGCATTAATTAGCTCCCATTTTGGCTAACACAAGGCAACCAGGTGGAGCCTCTTTTCTTCCTCCACTTCTCACAGCCACAAGGGGTAGCCCTGCTATGCCACGGGCTTTCTCGGCCACCCTCTGCCTACCTCTCCCCCTCTTCTGAGCAGGCCCTGCCAGGGATCAGAGGCAAAAAAGGACTGTAACCACGAGGGCTGGTTTCACTGGTGGCCTCAGCCAGGATTTAAAAGCAGAGGTGACCTCTGATTTCAGCGCTCAGCCCTTGAAACATCACAGGAGCCCACCTGCTTCTCATCTTCCTACAGCCTACATGGCTTTGAGTTGTAAACAGAGGAGCACCACACGCTGGGACAGAGATAAGGACCTGTGGAGGAGCACAGTCTGTGCCACCAGGCCGGGACTGCGCCCCCTTCACACCCCAAAGGACTATGGGGGGAGCCCTTGGGAACCCTCTTCCTTACACTCGTCTTCCTCGCCGCACTGGCAGTCCTTGACACGATGGAGGGCGTGCAGGCTGGAGCAGTAGGGCGCTTCGCTCTGGTTCTCACAATTGCAGTAGGACTCTCCGGTCACGGGGATGGCGCTGGGGATGGAAGGCGAGAGGGAGGAAAACTCCGGCTCCGAATCCGAGTCACTGTGCTGTTGGGGAGAGCGGAAGAACGGTCACTACTGAACCACACTGTCCCCCCACACCAGGCTGGTGGAGGTGGCAGAGGTCACTGAGGTCTGGCGTGCCACAGAGCTGTACAGGGAGGTCCCCAGGCTCGTGCCAGCACCGGTGGCAGCACGGCTGCACTGTGCCCTGGCCTAAATTGCCAGGCAGGGAATGGAGGGGCTGTGCCAGTCCTGCTTTAGGACCAGGCTAGTATCTGGCTGAGCTGCGGAGACCTCTCAGCACCAGGCACTGTAGGATGTGGGTATGTCCTTTGTGCCTTCCAGGGGTAAGGAACTGTCACAGCAAGACAAGCAGCGTGACACTCCAAGTCTTTAACACACAAATTTTTATGCAAGCTCTGTGCTAAAGCTATGGTTTTCAACAGGCAGGTGACAGCCAGCTGGAGGCCCTGGCCAAAGCATCATAAAAGCAGAGCAAAGTGCTGAAAACCACTGATCTTGGTGAGCCTGGAAGCTGAGGAAGGAGAGAGGGGGACAGAGGAGCTGAGGAGGTGAAGGGACAGGAGGCCAGGCAGGGGAGATGGCAGAACAAAGCAGAACCAGTAAAGCAGCACGGCTGCAGCACCGGACCTACCGAAGGATTAAACCGCTTTTGTTTACTTGAACAAACACAGAAACTTGATTTACCATTCCCCAGTGCCCAGAGACCACAGTGTCCCCACACACTGGGCACTGGGAGAGCCAAAGCCTCGCCTCGCTCCCTGCTACGGGAGGTTCGGTGTCACCTCACGGAGTCTTCTCGCCACAGGCTGCAGCGAGTTACTCCGGGTTTATACACTGTACCTGCTCCTTATTTCACCTCCACGGCAGACTTTGTAAACAGTATTTAAGGACAAAAAAACCCCAAACCCTTTAAACTCATGTTCTTGTAGCTGTGTCAGACGGTGGGCTTACATACTGCCCACCCCTCCTTCTCCAGCCTGCGTGTCAAAAAAAGCTTGATTTCTGGCTTTCACTGGCCCTTCCTAACTCCCGCTATCTGGAAATCCAGCCATCCCTGTCACTGCAGAAACAAGAAGCAGAGAAAAGGCTCGTTTTCTGGGAGCACAGAGCCCAGGTTTGGACATCATGCTCCAGCAGCGGCCTCAGAAGGCTTTAGCCTAGCTCTGAAGCTCCAGGAGCCGTTACTGGTGTCCCCAGCGCTGCGCTGGGAACTGAGCTCCCGCACTCGAGAGCTGGGGGAAAAAAAGGGGAAGGATGACGGAGGCGAACCTAAGCCACTCCTCACCCTGTTTTCCTGCCTGTTCTTCCCGCTGTGTTCCCTGGCCGGGATCAGAAGCGATGGGCAGGTTAGAAATGGGAAATGTGAGAGAATTTGAGTTGGAAGGTATCTATCTGTGGCTGGAACTTCGCAGCCTGGAGCAGCTCCACTCCCTCCAACGCCATCCACCAGCCGCACAAAGACGGCACAGACCGGAGAACTGATCCGGGTTTAAACACGGGTGTAGATCACTACTTGAAAAAGAATATTTAAAAAATATTCTTTTTTTTTTTTATAGGTACTTTATATACATGACGCACGCACATTCTCTGCGTAGAAAAAGCGTTGATCTCAGTATCGATCACCTGCCTGGCTCAGCTAACGACTGAGCTGTGGCGCACAACTGGGGAGCAGACTGCAGCCAGCTTAGCATTCCCTGCCTCGGGAATCATGGAATCAGGGAATTGTCAGAGTTATAAGGGACCTCCAGAGCTCACCCAGTCCCACTCCCCTGCTAAAGCAGGGTTGCCCAGAGCACATCACTCAGGGCTGCATCCAGCTGGGGCTTGAAGGTCTCCAGAGAAGGGGATTCCACACCCTCCCTGGGCAGCCTCTGCCAGGGCTCTGCCACCCTCACCC